>CM060966.1:46744486-47106986 GCA_030765045.1 Tenodera sinensis | reverse complement strand
GGCCAGGCCAGTCCACAGAAGTTGCAGAGTTGAAATTTATGAAAGGTTCATGGAAAAAAGATGTAAAATGCAAACTCTGCAAACATCAGATCACGAATTGATATGTAGGTATAGTTTCATGGATTCTTTGCTTTTGTTGTTTTATTGTTTTCACAGTGAACTGCTGGCATTCTGTTTTATACAGTTTACAAATTAATACCTATGAAATTAAAATATAAAATGACATGAGCCTAGTTTAGGATTCCTTGGAAGACTCATTGTCAGGTCCACAGAATGCGAGTTTTGTGCCAAGGTGCTCCGTCACTGGCGTCAGAGTTAGTCATCGCCGTCAACATAATTGCATTTGAGCAGAGGCATTCGCATTATTCATCTTCATCTTGCTGAGTCTTTGAAGCAATAATTTCCTTCTTTAAGCTAATGGCGATTCTTAGGTCCAGAGAATGGGTAAGAGGATCGCCAACGTTATTTCCCAGGCTAGAAACGATGCGACCTCTGCCCCTCGACACAAACGTGCACGGAATACTGAATTGTGGCCGCCGCCAAAGATCCTCAAACACCAGGAGAAACATATTCAATTTTGGGGTGGTTATTTTCCTTCACTTTCTTCGACCTCGTTTTTCGCTGGCTTATGTGTTTAATGGATCATGCAATTTTAAAATATGCGCCTCAACACGGCAGGGACTTTTACAGGATAACAAATGATGCCGGTAAAAAATTGCGTATTTATTATAAAATGATATACGTAACAGCCAGCGGTGACACACAAAGCTTTCGACGTAAGAATGTAGAATTGGTTAATCAAGGAACTATGCTTACATAAGATCCACACCATAGACGAATAATTCCGGGAGTTCAGAGAATATCTCCTGACGTTAAGAGTGACCGTATGGAGAATCAGTCACATTTTGGACAAGAGAAGGGGGAAAACCACTGGAGAAATCTGAAAATTTATTCATATCAATGAATACTATAATTATTTCCATGTATAGTATTTAATTTTCGTCCCACGACCATCGTTATCGATTGACTATTCCTCCTCTAGCAATCACCTCTGCAGACATCCTTTCCCACAGGAATTAGAAATCATTACTAGGGTTCGAATAAGAATTATAACAATGTGAGTGCAGTGCAGTAAATATATGCACTCACCGAATTTACAGGAATAGTTTGGTTTGATGTGTCAAGTTGCTGGAAGGCTTTCTATTGTGAAGGATGTGTTTTGCAGAAGTATGTTCAACCCTTATCTATCCATTTGCTGCAATTCGTTGCGGAAAAATCCTTTAGACACAGCGCACTTATGATCACAAACATCACAGACACTTGTATTACTTTCTCTACTGGTAAGTAGGGGAAGTATTTATTCCACCCAAAAATTCGATGTCGAGGTTTCACCGGAAATATATGTTTTGAGGCCCCCTGAATAAAATAAAAAGCATTTTTAGAAAAAGGTCCGTGTGTGTGTCTGTGTGTCAGTCTGTGGACAGCATAACTAAAAAACGAAAAGTCGGTTAAAAACCAAAGTTGGTATTTAAGTTTAATGTCTTTCAAAGATGCGACACGAAGATTTTGAAGAAAATAGCTCCACCCTAAACTACCCTTTACATGGAAAATTTTTCGAAAATTTTGATTTTCTTGAAAATGGCTCTAACGATTTTGATTAAAATGTCATATGTTTGAGATATTTTGATGACAAATGAAATGTATATATTGAATTTTCTGGCTATAGCCCCTGTAGTCATATTTACTCTGAACGACTTTTGCATAACTGGTAAACCGTTAGAGATAGACCAAATCATACTATACAAAATATGTAGATCTTGCTATTCCTTGTTATGTGTGTGAGTTTCGGAAAACTTAGAACTTTCGTGAAAAGGATCATCGTTATTCATTTTTTTATGTTAAGTGTGCAAAGGCAACAGAATCCCAAAGCTTTAAAATATTTGACTATCGCACAAAGCCTAACGTATTGTAATATTCCCCTTGTACCTACAAGGAAATAAGCAATAAGATAATTTGTACAAACGTTTATCTCGACTAACACGAAGAAGATATAGGAATAAGAGTTTGTAAGAATGGTTAGTACAAGAGTAGAGAAAGTCATGTGAGTGCAACACATCAGATTTTTTGTTTTGTTTATATCCCATTTCGGAGTTTAGTGAAAGCATTATTCATGGCACTAAAAAAGTGATGTCACAGGAATTTTTTTCCCTTGAACATACTGTCCCATTCCTAAAAAAACCTCTTGTTCTCAAAGATGTCTTCAAGGTATATGACGTTTTATGAGTAATTTAAACTTCGCAAAATATGATTATAAGTTTATGTTATATAATTTCAACTTTATTCCGAGTAATTTGATCTTATAATATGTTGTTATGAATCCATCTCATAATGTAACGTATGGCAACTTAAAATACTGACTGTGTTAACATTTCAATTAATGGATATAAAATTATAATAATTTGCTAGCCTTCCATTCATTTAACAGAATGTCATTAGAGAATGTCCCAAGTTTGCCGTCCTGACTGTCGCGCTCGTTAAAGTGCCTAACTTTGGTGCTTCGTGGCGCAGGGGATCATGGGTTCAGTCCCGTCTGATCATGGGTATTTGTGTGTTTGTAAATGTCTGTGTATATGACGGGTTAACACAGAAAAACAACCGAACAACAGAAACATGGGAACAAAAAGATGAATTCTGCATATATAGTTTCATATAATGATGAACCCTGGAGGTTCATGACACATCGATGGCTTTTCTACCATATTTTAATATACTGTTATGGCGGCCGCACGCCTCTCCGCCTGTGGTGCCGTATGTAGTAAAAGCGGGCGTTAAACACTACATTTCTTCTTATACATATTCTTCTTATACCTACAAAGAAATGGTAAATGAGTCGTGAAGTTTTGTTAACGCTGTGGATCTTACTGTACTACATGTTACCGAGTGGAATGGCTCAGGCAATAACGTCTGTGGTCCGCATTCGGCAGGTCGTGGGTGCTATTCCCGGGCCAACCTTCCTAGTTTTTTTCGGAGGTTTCCTACTGGTTTCCGTGGCTCCCCATGGTAAAAGTCCGAGGGGAGGGGGAGGAAGCTTAGCCAGCCTCCTCCGGAGTTTCTAACTGGGAAAATGTAACGATCCTACTACCTGTTGTGTTGTGGCAATGTTCCGAACGCCCTTAGGATCCACTCGCCTCATCCTCCCGGTGCCCCGTCAGGGCATAGGCACACGAGATCGCCTTTCGGTCGAGATCTTGGCGTCATATAGTGAAGACGTACAATTTTGTACAAATAGTGACGAGCGCGTATCGCAATAAACGGAAAATGGTAATCCGAAATTATAAGAAGGAATACTGAACAAGCAGATAGTGATCGCGTGGAGAAGAAATATCGCATAATAAATATCTACGGATACAAATGCGAGTTAGTGAAAGAAAAACAAAAGCTTGTCGTAAAAGTGACGCTATTCAAGCTTCGTGTAAGAAACAATTATAAAAGAAAACTTTGTCGTGGCAATAACCCGAATAGTTTCGGACAGTGGCTCCAAGAACTTATTTAAAAAAAAAAGAAAAAAAAAAAGCCCCCTAGCCTGCGCAACCGCAGGCTAGAGGGCTCCTGTATCTTTTTAGTTCGGTGTCTTTTTTATATTCCGAACTATTTGCGCATCTTTATTGGTTCCTCAATTACAATGCTGCAATAATTTATATGACAGGAATAAATATACTAATACATACATAATGTCTACACATAACCTAATTAAATGTTATCCCCCCCCCCAGTTAATTTCATATTTATTCCACGAATTCAGTGCTACATACAGTTTTAAATATGCAATATAATTACATTACCAATTCACATATTAAGGATATACAACCTAATTACATTTCACATAACTTATTATATGTTATCCCATTTATATAGCTACATGTTATGCCCCAGTTGATTTAGCTTTATTGAACAATAACACAATTTATACAATTATTAATCTAAACTAATGTTTAACCTACGTCCTAACTAAGTTTATAACTACGAATGTCATGTCCAGTAGATCCAATCAGGTGAATGTCAAATCCAGTGTTGTCTTCTCTGTGGTCATGGATTTCTTCTAAATTTAGCTGCCTCTCTTGTGGATACAGAGTTCGCTAGTTTATCCAGCCACGTCCACAGTCTTCGGCGACGTACCACCGAGTAGATAGTTCTGTCCTGTAGGTATGAGAGGGCTGTAGCCCTCCCAGACATCCGCAGCGGACATTCCCATAGCGCATGTTCGGGCGTGTCTACGGCATCACAGCAACAATTACCGCTCTCCCTCAGACCAAACCGCATGAGATACGCACCATAGGGTCCATGTCCCGTGATGTAGTGGATTAATCCTTTTGAAGGCTTGAAGTATCTCAGGCAGAGTCTCTCAGCAACATCTGGGAAAATGTCATAGGTTCTCCTACCCGTGGTGCTCGTCTCCCATTCATGTTGCCATTCACTGATAAGTCGTTCTCTAATATCTAGTTCATCTTGTACTGGAGCTCCTGCAATTTGTGCAGCTCGCACCGGGTGTTGATGGCGAAGCCAGTAGCAGGCGGCACGTCTTCTAATTTCCAAGTCGAGCGGTAGGATACCTAAGGTGACTAATAGGGCATCTGTTGGGGTTGTTGAAAAAGCCCCACTCAAGCAAATCAGTGTTTTTCCTTGAAGGCTGCGCACTTCTCGCTTGGCAGTGACTAAATACAGTCTATGTGCCCAGGTACTTGCAGCATGGCCCATCACAGAAGCCAGGATTGCATTATTATATAAGCGAATAGCTCCATAAGGGATTGTCCCAAAGTTGCGTGCTAGACGCCCAAGTTTACCCATTATGGCAAGTGCCTTTTTTAACTTATTAAAAAGTGAGGTATTTATGAATGCATGTTAAATGGACTCAAGCTTAATTTGGTGAAATCCGGACTTTAATTAAGAAAATCCCAGCCCTCGCCATCTTGTTCTTTATCTGTTACCACATACGCCCCAGTAACAAAGATCTCATTCACTTCTTTTATAAAAAACTCCACATTTTGTAGACGAATTTAATTTCAGTGTGATTACCTTATATCTGCTTACTGATGTCAAATACTCTACATAGAAACACATTAATATGACGATGTTTTGAAAGTTATATTGTATAGAGATAGCTTTTGAAATCCAGTAATCTCTCTTAAATCACAACTACTGCCTTAGATAAAAACCATCAACGGGAAGAGTCTTTGCTGACGTTTGAAACCAATAGGAGTTTGTGTGGAAACAGTGGAATACGTCATCACTTCGGTGTATGTGCACCGAGGCAATAAGAAGTTGTTCCCATGACTTCCAGGACGCATAAAGAGGGCATATGGGGCCTGACCTCTCGACCCACACCCTGCCGCTTGACGTCACGCATTTCTTGATCGGCATTACATCTATAAAAATATCTATTATACCGCATGCTTACTTGGTCGGATTCTTCTTACCTTTTGGCTGCTTGGAGACGTGAATCCACTCTCCTCCATATTTTAATAATTTAAATATACGATGTCCATGGTGGACATATTAGGAATACCTATGCGAAATACTACTGCAGAGTGAGTTTAGCAAACAAAGAAAAGTATACCTGTATTATAAGAGTATTAGCCATCTGTAGTGTATGCCTCACACTCAAGAGGTCCGAGTTCGAATCTCTGTTAAGGTGAATTACGTGTATAAGGTTTCTTCGGGGTTTTCGATTATCTGAGATGACGAATGTCGGGTAACTAAATTCTAGGGACCCCGGGGTCATTTTGGTATCATTTCAACCATTTCGTTCATTCATAGTGCGTTATAATCTAACGGGTTAAAGGACATATGTTAGTTATGTAAGGACAAGTATTAACTAAATGAGCAAATTAACTTGCAGGGAAACTTTAAAACAAATTTAACATGTCTGATGTTTGATATTTGATGTCTCATATTTAATATGTCATATTTTATATGACTTTTTCTAATTACTCTTCTATAAGCTATACTTACAAAGATTAAAAATATAGAATCAGACTGAAACATTCAGTATCATAGTCAGGATTTTAACCACGGATCTTCTGGTCTCCGTCCGGTTGTTCTAACCACTGAGCTATCATGGCAAATTGCCAAGATGACATTAAATGCTCTAATTGACTCCCATTTTCCCAGTAAACCACAAGGAGATCTCAAATTTAAATGAGATAACATTCCCTAATGATGCGTTACAATGTGTAAGTACTTTAGTCTCGGGCTTCATTGGTTACCCAACTATAAGGTCAATCAATGGAATTATTTATATTCTCGCAAAGACTTACTATTCTAGTTGTAAATGTAAACCCCGCGCGACAGCCCACGAAGGGCCAAGGCCTACCGCCCAGCCGCTGCGTCCCCCACCTCTGCCCACTACAGGCGTCATTGGTGAGGTGCAGTACTGAAGGGTGGGACGTGGTCAGCGCCCCGAGCCCTCCCGGCCAGTTATGCGGTCTTCTTGACCTGGGGCCGCTACTTCTCCATCAAGTAGCTCCTCAATTGGTCCCCCCGGGACCTAACGAGGCTGAGTGCACCCCGTGCCAGACCTCCCAGAGGGGATAAAATCCCCATGCTGGTACCGGGGATCGAACCCGGGTCCTCCGCGCCACAGGCAAGCGCGCTGCCAGCTGCGCTACGGAGGCGGCCTATTATTCTAGTTACTTGCTAATAATACGGATAAAGCTTCAATTCACATTTATATTTTACATTTATCCTTGTGCGACATAGTAGGTAAAGCGATAGTCAAGTTTTTAAATAGGCTGTCGCACTGTGAAGGCTTTGAAATTCCACGCTCTTGGCATGACCACGAGAAAAGCACTAATATTAAAAATGACGGCGACCGACCAGTTGAGAAAATTATAAGTATTTAAAATTCTAACCAATAACAAGGAATATCTCGCAAATGGTTTAATCAACAAGTGAATTATTTGATATAAGTTGTATGCCTTAATGAGATTTACATTATTTCTTTTTTGTCTGACTCTTACAGTTTATCAGCTAGGTATGCAAAAGTAATTCACACTGATGACTTCAGAGACTTCAGAGACTAGAAATGATACTTTTCAGTTGTCAGGAAAATATATTAAACTTATTGTATTTTAATCAAAATCGTTAAGAGCCATTTTTCAGAACAAAATTTTTTGAAAAATGCTGGGATAGGGGCATTTTCTTGAGCATCTTCGTTTTCAATTAACATGTTCTCAGGCACACACACACACACACACACACACACACACACACACACACACACACACACACACACTATGTGCACGTCCACGGACCGCTTTCTGAAAATGCTTTGGGGAGAGGGGGTGGTGTTCAGGGCCCCATGTATTCGGTGAAATCTCGGTATGAAATTTTTACGTGGAATACACTTCCTTTACTTACTGTAAGTAAAAAGCAATGGATCAGAGAAATGGACCTGTAATGTGATAACAAGAGAAACTAATACCTCTATATTGGAATATTTCGTACATAGCCCCATTATCTGGTAGTAGAGATAAGTACACACAATTTTTATGGCATTTGCACAAGATTCAAACCAGTTCTATATGAGGTCATCCCTTCCGCTGTTTTCGACAACTAGATAATACAGTTGCACGATCAGGCAGCAGCAGGTACACTGCTTCAGAGCGGTGGGGGGTAGATGGTAGTAGACTCACTCACTCACTCACTTACTCACTCACTCACTCACTCACTCACTCACTCACTCACTCACTCACTCAGTCAGTCACTCGCCCGCTCACTCACTCACTCACTCTGTCAGTCAATCAGTCAGTCAGTCAGTCAGTCAGCAGTCAGTCAGTCAGTCAGTCAGTCAGTCAGTCAGTCAGTCAGTCAGTCAGTCAGTCAGTCAGTCAGTCAGTCAGTCAGTCAGTCAGTCAGTCACTCACTCACTCATTCACTCACTCACTCACTCACTCACTCATTCACTCATTCACTCACTTACTCGCTCACTCGCTCAGTCAGTCAGTCAGACACTCACTCATTCACTCACTCACTCATTCACTCACTCACTCACTCACTCACTCAGTCGCTCACTCGCTTCTCACTCACTCACTTCTCATTCATTCACACACTCTCTCACTCATTCACTCATTAACTCACTCACTCATTCACTCACTCATTCACTCACTCACTCACTCACTCACTCAGTCACTTCTCATTCATTCACTCACTCACTCATTCACTCACTTACTCGCTCACTCGCTCAGTCAGTCAGTCAGTCAGACACTCACTCACTCATTCACTCACTCATTCACTCACTCAGTCACTCATTCACTCACTCACTCACTCACTCACTCACTCACTCAGTCACTCACTCGCTTCTCACTCACTCGCTTCTCATTCATTCACACACTCTCTCACTCATTCACTCAATGACTCAGTCACTCACTCGCTTCTCACTCACTCGCTTCTCATTCATTCACACACTCCCTCACTCATTCACTCAGTGACTCAGTCACTCACTCGCTTCTCACTCACCTGCATCTCACTCACTCGCTTCTCATTCATTCACACACTCTCTCACTCATTCACTCACTCACTCACTCACTCAGTCACTCACTCGCTTCCCACTCACTCGCTTCTCACTCACCCGCTTCTCACTCACTCGCTTCCCACTCACTCGCTTCTCACTCACTCGCTTCTCACTCACTCGCTTCTCACTCACCCGATTCTCACTCACTCGCTTCTCACTTACTCACTCACACTCACTCAGTCACTCACTCGCTTCCCACTCACTCGCTTCTCACTCACTCGCTTCTCACTCACCCGCTTCTCACTCACTCGCTTCTCATTCATTCACACACTCTCTCACTCATTCACTCAATGACTCAGTCACTCACTCGCTTCTCACTCAGTCACTCACTCGCTTCCCACTCACTCGCTTCTCACTCAGCCGCTTCTCACTCACTTGCTTCTCATTCATTCACACACTCTCTCACTCATTCACTCAATGACTCAGTCACTCACTCACTTCTCACACACTCATTCACTCACTCACTCACTCATTCACTCACTTCTCACTCAGTCAGTCACTCACTCACTCGCTTCTCACTCACTCACACACTTATTCACCTGCACACTCACTCATCCACTCACTCATCTACTCACTCACCTACTCACTCATTCACTCACTCACTTACTCACTCACTCACCTACACACTCACTTATTCACTCACTCACCTGCTCACTCACCTGCTCACTCACCTACCCACTCATTCACTCACCTACTCACTCACCTACTCACTCATTCACTTCTCACTCACTCACCTACTCATTCACTCACCTACTCACTCATTCACTCACTCACTTCTAACTCACTCGCTCACTTATCGCTCCCTTACTCAGTCACTCACTCGCTTCTCACTCACTCACACACTCACTCACCTACCCACTCACTCATTCACTCACCTACTCACTCACCTACTCACTCACCTACTCACTCATCCACTTCTCACTCACCTACTCATTCACTCACCTACTCACTCACTCATACACTCACTCACTTCTAACTCACTCGCTCACTTATCGCTTACATAGTCACTCACTCGCTTCTCACTCACTCACAAACTCATTCACCTGCTCACTCACTCATCCACTCACTCATCTACTCACTCACCGACTCACTCACTTATTTACTCACTAACTTTTCACTCACTCACCTGCTCACTCACCTACCTACCCACTCACTCATTCACTCACTCACGTACTCACTCAATCACTCACTTCTCACTCACTTACTCATTCACTCACCTACTCACTCACTCACCTACTCACTCACTTCTAACTCACTCGCTCACTTATCGCTCACTCACTCACTCACCTCCACACTCAATCATTCACTCACCTACTCACTCATTCACTCCACTCGCTCACTCATTCACTCACTCACTTCTAACTCGCTCACTTATTGCTCATTTACTCAGTCACTCACTCACCCAATCACTCACTTATTCACTCACTTCTCACTCACTCGATCACTTTCTTGATCATTTACTCACTCTTCACCTACTCACTCACTCACTCACCTACTTGCTCATTCACCTATTTACTCACTCATTCGCTCACCCACTCACCTACTCACTCACCTACTCACTCACTTGCTCACCGACTCACTCACTCGCTCGCTCACTTACTCACTTAGCCGCTGACTCACCTTCTCACTCAGTCATCTACTCACTCACTTATTCATTTACCTACTGACTCAGTCACGTACTCACTCACTCATTCACTCACTCATTTTTCACTCACTCATCTACTCACTCACTCGCTCACATACTCACTCACCTAATCACTCGCTCACCAACATACTCACTCTTTCATCTACTCACCCACTCACTCACTAACCTACTCACTCACCTACTCACTCACTCACCTACTCACTCACTCACTTACTCACTCATTCACCTATTTACTCACTCATTCACTCACTCATTTACTCACTCACCTCTAACTCACTCGCTCATTAACTCAGTCACTCACGTACTCACTCACTCACCTACTCACTCACTCAGTCACTTACCAATTCACTCACTTGCTCACATACTCACTCACTCACCTACTCACTCACACTCACCTACTCACTCACACTCACTTGCTTACCGACTAACTCACTCGCTCGCTCGCTCACTTAGCCGCTGACACACTTACTCACTCACTCACTCATCTACTCACTCACTTACTCATTCATCCACCTACTGACTCACTTACGTACTCACTCACTCATTCACTCACCCATTTCTCACTCACTCATTTTTCACTCATCTACTCACTCATCTACTCACTCACTCGGTCACATAGTCACTCACCTAATCACTCACTCACCAACTCACTCACTATCTCACCTACTCACTCACTCACCTACTCACTCACTTTTCACTCACTCACCTACTCACTCACTCATTCACTCACTCACTCATTCACTCACTCACTCATTCACTCACTCACTTACTCATTCACTCACCTACTCACTAACTCACGTACTCACTCATTCATTGACTCACTCTCTTCTAAGTCACTCGCTCACTTACTTAGTCACTCACCTACTCACTCACACTCACTTGCTTACCGACTAACTCACTCCCTCGCTCACTTAGCCGCTGACTCACCTATTCACTCACTCATCTACTCACTCACTTACTCATTCATTCACCTACTGACTCACTCACGTACTCACTCACTCATTCACTCACTCATTGCTCACTCACTCATTTCTCACTCATCTACTCACTCATCTACTCACTCACTCGCTCACATAGTCACTCACCTAATCACTCACTCACCAACTCACTCACTCTCTCACCTACTCACTCACTCACCTACTCACTCACGTTTCACTCACTCACCTACTCACTCACTCATTCACTCACTCACTTACTCATTCACTCACCTACTCACAAATTCACGTACTCATTCATTGACTCACTCTCTTCTAAGTCACTCGCTCACTTACTTAGTCACTCACCTACTCACTCTCTTACTTACTCACTCACCTACTCACTCATTCACTTGCTCATTCACTCACTCACCTACTCGCTCTCCTACTCACTCACTTACTAATTCACTCACTCATTCTCCTTCTCACTTCTCACTCACTCGCTCACTTATTGGCTCACTTACACACTCTTCACCTACTCACTCACTCATTCACTCACTCAATTCTAACTAACTGGCTCACATACTCAGTCACGCACCTACTCACTCACTCACCTACTCACTCACTCACTCACCTACTCCCTCATTCAGTCACTCACTCATTCACACATTTCGGACTCACTCACACTCACTTGCTCACCTACTCACTCTCTCACCTACTCACTCTCTCACTCGCTCACCTACTTAGTTATTCACCAACTCACTCACTCGCTTGCTCACCTATTCATTCACTCACCTACTCACTCATTCACTCTCTCGCTCATTTACTTACTCACTCACCTCCTCACTCACTCACTCGCTCACCTACTTACTCACTTGTTCACCTACTCCCTCACTCACCTACTCACTCACACTCACTCGATCACCTACTCACTCACTCGTTCACCTACTCACTCACTCGCCTACTCACTAACTCGCTCGCTCACTTACTTACTCACTCGCTCACCTACTCACTCACACTCACTCACTCACCTACTCACTCACTCACCTACTCACTCACTCGCTCACTCACCTACTCACTTACACACCTACTCACTCACACTCACTCACCTACTCACTCGCTCACTTACTCATTCACTTACTCGCTACCTCACCTATCCACTCACCTACTCACTCGCTCACCTACTCACTCACTCACCTACTCACTCACCTACTCACTCACTCACACTCACTCACTCACTCACCTACTCACTCACTCGCTCACTTACTTACTCACTTACCCGCTGACTCACCTACTCACTCACTCACCTACTCACTCGCTCACTTACTCATTCACTTACTCGCCAGCTCACCTACCCACTCACCTACTCACTCGCTCACCTACTCATTCACTTGCTCGCCTACCTACTCACTCAGTCACCTACTCACTCGCTCACCTACTCACTCACTTACTCGCTCTCTGAGCTATTCCCTCACTCACCTACTCAGTCACTCACTGGGCTCGCTCACCTACTCCCTCACTCACTCACCTACTCACTCACTTACTTGCTCGCTCACCTTCTCCCTCACTCACTCACCTGCTCATTCACTCTGTACGCTCACCTACTCACTCACTCACCTATTCACTCACTCATTCACTCGCTCACCTACTCACTCGCTCAGCTACTCACTCAGTCGCTCACTCACCTATTCACTCACTCATTCACTCGCTCACCTACTCATTTACTCACTCATGTACTCACTCACTCACCTTTTCACTCACTCATTCACTCCCTCACCTACTCACTTACTCGCTCAAGTACTCACTCACTCACTCACCTATTCACTCACTCATTCACTCACTCATTCACTCGCTCACCTACTCACTTACTCGCTCAAGTATTCACTCACTCACTCACCTATTCACTCACTCATTCAGTCGCTCACCTACTCACTTACTCGCTCAAGTACTCACTCACTCGCTCGCCCCTACACGCTCACTCACCTACTCACTCACTCGCTCGCCCCTACTCGCTCACTCACCTACTCACTCACTCGCTCGCCCCTACTCGCTCACTCACCTACTCACTCACTCGCTCGCCCCTACTCGCTCACTCACCTACTCACTCACTCGCTCGCCCCTACTCGCTCACTCACCTACTCACACACCCACTCGTTTTCCTCAGTATTTTGACACAGAATAGTGTTTCGAGATTGATATGCTTACTTATGCTAATCTTATATGTAAATCTCTTGATAAGGAATGGTTAAACAGCCTACCTGTGCTAGGAATATTTGTGGTTTTCACATTCTTATGTCATCAAGTTATGTACTTTCTCCTCGTCTATAAAGATGTAGCTATTACCATAGAACACTTTCTTGCCTACTTTTATTAGATTTCATCGATTTCATGTCACCTTAAACCACGTAAGGTGTTAATGAACTGTATTGAAAAAAAATGTTAAAGCATGTGGAGGTGCATTAAGGCTAGCGCCCATTTGAGAGCAAACAGTGAGAGAAATTCGAGACGCATCATTCGACTAGAGGATGTGACATTGCAATTAACGTAACGTGAATTAACGTGAAAGTTTAACACACATTAAATTGGGCTATTTAAGGTTGACTTAACGTCACTTAATGCAATGTAACTTAGGTGTTTGGTAATGCCAAACCTTTTCCTTAACGTTACATGTATTTTGGATGCCACGCGCCTATTTTGATCCAACTGGCTTGGATTGGATTTGGTTTAAGGGCGCTCAACTTCTAGGTCATCAGCGCCCTTAACAGACTCATGGCAATAGCCAGATATAAATTTCACTCAAAAAATAAAAATACTAGCAACAAGAAAAATATACAAAGGTAAAAAGCAATGGCAATAGCCAGATATGAAACAAGGTGATAAATATGTCCAAAATCAGAAACAGATAATTAAAAATTTTAAATCCTCAAATTTATATTGCACTGCGCTAAAAAATTAAAAACTCTATCAACCGCTGTTTTGTCGTCCGCTAGGACCTCTGCAAGTCTGGCAGGCAGCTGCAGAAAATCCCGAAGGTGCGCTAGAGAGTAACACGTGGCGAACCGACAAAACGTTGTCACACAGCGGACATAGAGGCGCAGGGTCCCTTTTAAATAGGTAACCGTGCGAAAAATTGCAGTGCCCTATTCTTAATCGAGCCAAACTAACCTCCTCGCGACGAGATGTGCGACAGGAAGTTTCCCAGTTTATCGGAAGTTCTTTCACTTCTCTAAGGATCCAACTGGCGAGAAGTAGTGCCGTGAAGTAATAAATTGTTCTTCTCATAGAAACTACTTGCATCAACACACTTCCTTGAATCCCTTTATTTTGCTTCCGAAGAAAGTTATCGCTAACTTTATACTGTATTCGCCGTTTAGATATGTTTTCCTTACTGTACATTTCCGTTTTCTCTTTGTTTTCGCATTAGGAAACCGTATTCCCTAATTAGTAAAAGAGAGCTGCTTCGAATGTCTGCCATCTCAGCTGCCTATAACAATAACCAATCAGAATTATTCCCGTTACGTTAGGTGAAATGCATCCTAATAGACCTTCTAGTTTGGCGACATTTCTTACTTCACGTTACATCCCATCGTGTTGATAATCCCGGCAGAGAGCCACCTGATAGGTACTGTTGGAACCCGCGGAGAGCTTGGTTTTCGCTACTGGACATTGGGAGACTTTTCTCTCCGATAGAGAAGCACCCAGTTTTATAGTATGGAACTAAAATAGTGGAGAGATGAAGAAACTTATCTAAATAACTGCACACAAAAAGAATATGCCTTTGTGGTAAACATACTATCAAAATGACAGAAACGGAGGTCACGGGGATGTGGAGTATCCACCCAATTAAAGTGCGAGTGAGCTTCAGGGTGGGTACCAAGAATATTATAAAACTTAGAATTTATACCTGTACACAGCATTAATCTGCTCAAGAATGTAACCTTTGAATTTCCACAAGGGAGAGAAGTGAATTGTGATTGATTTATGAGAGAATATGAATTGAAAAGCATATTTTAGATTAATTGAAGGAGGGCTTTGAATAACCACAAATGGACACACAGGACCCATTATATGATGATAAGAGATGGTATGATAAAGGGATGACACTTCCCTTGTGATCGATCAACACGTGATGTGCCGAAATCATACGTGAGATCTCATCATAGTGCCTTGCCGCGAATTTGACATCTCATTATGTGGAGCCACGTCATCTAATTGAACATTTACAACGGGATATTAGTAAAACTGGAATCTTCTTACGAAGGAAATTCATCACTCAGCTCAAGCAATATCATTACTAGAGCGTGGAACCGCGTGCAGTCACATGCGATACGGACGTGGACATTTCAGTAAAGCAAAGTTTAATAAAAGATGTTCATTGAAAAGAACAGCGTGCCCATTCCCTGTCTATAAAGCAAATCCTCAGTTTACCTTAATTTGGACATAGTATCACTGCTTATCGTAAAAAATATATTATTACCACCGATTTGTATAAGTAGACACCCGAACAATTCTTGTATGAATTACCCACAAAATCTTGAACAGCTACACTATAATTTCGTTTATAAAACTGCAAAATTATTGACTAAAGCTTACAAATTTTTATATATAAGCCGAATTTTCATGTAGGTAATTTTATTTAAAAGAGCTTGAGGCTGTTACGTAGCGTAGCGTAGCGCAGTTGGTAGCGTGCTTGCCTCTGGTGTGGAGGACCCGGGTTAGATCCCCGGTACCAGCACGGGGATTTTATCCCACTGGGAGATCTGGCACGGGGTGCACTCAGCCTCGTTATTGCCTGGGGGAACAATTGAGGAGCTACTTGATGGGAAAGTAGCGACCCCAGGTCGTAAAGACCGCATAATTGGCCGGGAGGGATCGGGACGCTGACCACGTACCACCCTCCAGTACTGCACCCCACCAATGACGCCTGTAGTGGGCCAAGGTGGGGGACACAGCGGCTGGGCGGTAAGGCTTGAATCTCCATGGGCCGTTGTGCCGGGGCTTAGTAGAGACTGTTACTTCTATAATACAAATAACACGTTTGTATATTGTTTACAATGCCAGTGTTTTCATTGGCATATTAGATACATATATTACTAGAGTTAATGAAAATGGTTTGCTCTATCTGCATATTCATCTGCATAAGAGAAACATTCACCACCAAATTTCGCAAACTAGATGTGACTTACCCCATTTTATACTTTGAGGAATCCGCCAAAATACTTTAAAAACGGAGAGGAAACTGGAGAAATTCTTTATCCATGAATACCGTGAACGAATTTAAGTAAAACGAAACCGGAGCGGTAAAAGGGACATTTTCGAAAATGTTCAGCTTTTTCACGATTAAACGTAGTATTTCTAAATGAAAGGACATTTCAAAAATTAGCATTTAGAAAACCATCCCACCACTTACTATCGTAGTGTAAATAGTCGTTGTATACTTTTCTATAGTATTTAATTTTTTTCGCAAATTGGCGAGTGGCGAATTTTATGTTGAATCTTTGCGGGTATGCCAAAACTCGCGCTGCTGCAATACAAGGATTGAATGCGAGTTACACTAAAACTGCTTAACGACTGGACACAAGTACCTCCCGAGTCTGGTGACAAAAGTTAGACAATCATAAACAATAAGCACCTTTATACAAAACTTCACACCTTTTTTCTTCTGTGTGTTTCTGCTCCTAGCTTAAAGTTATATTTGCTACTTGACTGTCTAAAGGAGCCAACAGTCCGTGTGGTGCCAAAGTGAAATACTCGCGTGGCCACTGATGGAACAGAAAAGCTATTATGCATGTGAGTGCATAAAACTGTATAGTTTTAAATCAAAAAGCTCTATTGTAAAATAGTGGCTAGGAATTTCCATTCCATTAAGGAATTGTATTAGGATGAAGTAATAATGTTATCTTGATGCAAATTTGGAATCTGAATTCTTACGTCAACTGGTGTCGAGTGCATTGATTAACAATTGTTCCAAAATGCGAGTGCAAATCCAATAAGAGTATGCTTACATTATTCTACACCTGTTGTTCATTCATTCGATGAACTGATTGAAAACGTAGGTTAGAAGTTAACACTTCTGAAAACAAGCGACACTTAATTGGATACATAAAATCCTGAAATGTGGAGATTATGGCATGCAAATGGCTCATAAGTTGGACTAATTCTGAGCAGCAGTTACCTGTAAAATGATCATATTGTTATATCGACCCGTGTATTGCACAGGATAAGAAATCTGGCGAAGTTAATTACATATTTAGAACTTCCAAAGCTATTCCAACTCCTGAACTTGCTGTTTATTTAGAAAGGTGATTAAATAATAATTTAAGTTCATTTTAGCACAGCTGAACAAGACAATAATTGTATTTAACCAGAACTGAACACGTGATTGAGCGTTCAAAAACTACTACTACTATGCATGTAGCTGACAGCCATTGGGGTAATTGACCTCTCACATTGTGTTGAAGCTCTGCATTTTCTCACTTCACGTAATTGCATAAGATTTGGACAAAAGCCAATTATTCTTAAAATTTGTCTCCAACTTTTTCCCCTAGAATAATCATTCTGAAAAGCTTCAGATTCTTAGGTTAATGTTTGTTGAATGTATCGACTAGAGTCAACATCATAAGTGTCTAATTTCTAAATTAAATGTGGTTGGTTATCAATTAAGCATGTTGAGCAGCATGTTGCCTTATGAAACACTATTATATTTTTATTATCCTCATTTAGAATACAGATTGAGTTATGTCATTTGCTTTTTAGAAGCTTGTACCCTAATACAAAATATATTTGTGATTCAAAAGCGCTCTTATGTTGCATTTTTACTTTCTCTACTACGTATAAGTAGAGGAAGTATTGTATTCCACCCAAAAATTTGATGTCGAGATTTCAACGGAGATATATGTTTTGAGGCCCCCTGAATAAAAAAAAGCATTTTTAGAAAAAAAAGTCCGTGTGTGTATGTGTGTGTGTGTGTGTGTGTGTGTGTGTGTGTGTGTGTGTGTGTGTGTGTGTGTGTGTGTCGGTCTGTCAGTCTGTAGGCAGCATAACTCAAAAACGGAAGGTCGGTTAAAAAGATTCTGAAGAACATTCCTCCATCCTAAACTACCCTTTACGTGAAAAACTTTTCGAAAATTTTATTTTCTTGGAAATGGCTCTAAGGATTTTGATTAATATGCCACATATTTTAGGTATTTTTATGGAAAACGAAATGTATATTTTGAATTTCCCGGCTCTAGCCTATGCAGTCCTATTTACTCTGGATGACTTTTGCATAACTGGTAAACCGTAAGAGATACACCAACTCTTACTATACAAAAAACGCAGATCTTGCTAAAACTCACAATTTATGTCGAAATAAATTGTTTGTGGAGTGGAGCATTTCGGAGATATTCCTTGTTATTTGTGTGAGTTTTGGGAAACAAACTTTCGTCAAATGGAAGATCGTGATTCATTTTGTTATATCTTAGCCGTGCAAAGAAAACGGAATCTCATAGCTTTAAAAGATTTGACTATCGCTCAAAGCCTACTGTATTCTAATATTCCCCTTGCACCTACAAGAAAATAAACAATAATATAATTTCTGAAAATGTTTATCTGAACTAACAGGAAGAAGGTAAAGGAATATGAGTTTGTAAGAATGGTTACTGAAAGAGTAGTGAAAGCCATGTGAGCGCAACACATATTTTTAAAACAGCCCATAGCATTTCGTGCAGACTACGTATTTTAAACAATTCAAGATGTTGACAGCATATGGTGTGTATTTTATTACGTTTGATTGCATGTTTATATAATAATATCACTGACTGTAATTCTACTAGAGAATTTACGTTCATAATACAAGAGACTGTAAAACGTATACAACACCGAAATATAAATTATCCAAATAGAGTAAGCCAGCCGTAGTCCCAGACTTAAACTTATTTAACAATCTACGCGAAAATATTAAACAAATCAGAATGAAAAGAAAATCTAGGAAACTTGTCAAACAATATTTAGTAAAACTATGCCCTTGAAAGCGAATGTGTCTCAAATGAGTCAGTATAATGCCATTTTAAGATTGTGTGGGCTTGACCTGTTAGTGAATTTTATATAATGCATAAACGGTAAACTATGACCTGCCTTATAACCCTTAGGTTCTGGCGGACAAACAAATATCTATTGTATCTAATCTGTATGCCAGGCTGTTCATTTAAGCATTATATCTGCATGTATATACAACTGGGAATTAAACTAAGTAAGACAGAAAATCACATGAACACAGAATAAGAAATATACTTATGCATTAATAGTAAACCTATTATCTATCTTAGTTTATGTCAACGTCCAATTTTAATTATTGATTTAAAAAAATCAGAGATATAGAGGGAGAGAAGCAGATAAAGAATTAGAGAGAACCTGTTATGTTAATAACCTGAAATGTTAGTTCAACAAAAAATGAGTTACTCAAATTTAATATTTTAAAGATATGCTATTTTAAGCAAAATAAGTTCTAATGTAGCATTTTAATTAAATTTGCATTAGGAAAATACAGGGATCATAACACACTTTTTTTCCAGAAAATTAAAAACATACGTTTTATATTTCATGCTTTAAATGCATGCTGTTTAAACCAAAACATGTAGGGCCAGTTTTGAAAGAAAAAACGTGTCTTTTTACAAGCGATATGTTAGGAGGGAAATGAGAATTTCCTGAACGTCTCCATCTTGATTCCTTGTTGGACCTTAATATCAAACTAGTATTACTCCACGTTATTGTTTCGGGGCTGTAGTGTTCACGCACGCAGATTATAAACGCGTCAAATTGTGTTGGAATCATTTTTAGAGAATTTAGTGGTGGAGTGAAATACTTATGAACTACTCTACTGAAGGAAGAAAGCAAACATGTTAGACTTCACTAGCAATGTAATCTAGAAGAACAGTCATGTGCAGCATTGGTGTAAAGTCATTAGCTTGAAAACTACTTTAGAAACATGCTCTTAAGGATTTGTCAGTCAGTTTTCAGAGATATCCTAAATATTTGGGATGAGTATTGTTTTCTTCGTAAACAGGAACTTCTAAAGTACAATGTTCAAGCCTACACATCGTCTGGCACTGGCAGATAATATAATGTGCAAACAAAACTAACAGAAGAGGACCTTTAGCCATGAGGGGGGAGGACGTCCAAATAGATTCAAAGGCAGAGGGGAACTGAAATATAAAACACAATATTGAAAGGAAGTGCTTTTGCCTTAGTTGTGCCTTAGCGTGCTATGTACCTGTTTGCTGCTGATGTCCACTTCTCTTCGGGGACAGCAGGAACAAGACCGATACGACCACCAGAAGGAAAACACAGCGAAGTGTTCGGCCCACCGCAGGCCTCAGGGTTCCCTTTACCATAACACTGCAGTGTCACACTGCCGTGAGCCAACAAGAGTAACCAGAATGTTGCTGAGAAATATTTAAAGTGCAATGATGTTGTTTGTTTGCTCTGATAACTCTCTTTACCCTCTTGACATCTTCCGTTACAGGTGCTGTACACTCGTCACAAAAAGTTCTTTCCTTCAGTATGTCTGACTGCGAATTAATGGTGCAAAGTCCCATACCGAACTTGGGCAGGATATTTCCTCCTGCATTCGGAGTACCAGTCTCATTTACACTGCTATTGTAATTTGAATGCGCTTTCCTTTGTGGAAAAGTTCCTTGGTCAACATTGACCAACCGAGTGAGATGGCTCAGACGGCAGTGTCAGTGACCGATGTTCCTGACTCGTGGGTTTTTCAGGGGTTTCCCCACGTTGCTAGGCAGTGCAGGGAAGGACAATTACTAGGTCCAGGCATTTAATGACCTATAATTTGGTAAAAAATGCAAAATAAAAATGCATTTATGACCTAAAAATTACAAAAAATGACCCAAAAAGATGATCCCAATTATGTTAAAGTTACCAAAAAATAAAGAATTGCCAATTAAAATGCTATTTATTTTTATTATTACTACATTAAGCACTTTGTTACTAAGTTACATAAAATATAACATAAAATCAAAATATTAAAAGAAAATTATAAATGTACATGTTAGAGTGTCTTTTATTGAAGAAATTCCATTTCAGTGCACTTTTATAACAATTTTGAGTTGCAGTTAACAAACACAAATTGGCAGAGATTCTCAAACAAAAATGACTGTCTATTGTCTGCTAGTACTGACTTATAAATGGCAAAGCTCCTCTCTATTTCAACGGAAACAATTGGAGCATACTGAAAGCAAGCAATATCTCCTGGATTTAACTCACAGTCAGCAAGAGAAAACTGTTCACCAGACAAAGCACTGCCAATTGAAAACAATGTTTTGTACCCCCTGTTCTTGTCTATACACTTCTTTATTTTCATTGCCACTGCATAACCCACTTTACCATATGCACTGCTCAAATCATTCACTACTTTATCCACTATTTGTAGCTGTTCCATTAATGTCACTTGGGATTTTTCCAGAGAAGTTATTGCATCAGGAAGGAATCCAAAATTGGTGTTTATGTAAGAAAGTTTACCCGCAATTTCTTTATCAGCCAGCAGTTCTTGCGCCTTTTTGATTGACACAGATTCAGCATTATCAAAAGAATCAACTACTTACTTCACAACGTCAAAATTCTTGCAGTAATAACTGCACGCCTCGAGCCATGTTCCCCATCTAGTCAAAACGGGTGAAAAGGGCAGTTGAATTTCTGGAGCTTCTGCTTTGAATGCTACAATTCGAGAGGGGGCTTTCAAGAATATTTTCTTGACGCATCCAATTAATTTATCCACTTCAGGAAATTTTGCACGTACTTCTTCCGCGACGCGGTGTAATGCGTGCGCTAAACATGTCACATGCACCATTTTTGGGTAGAGTGCACTAAAAGAAGCAGCAGCTTTCATCATGTAGGGTGCTGCTTCTGTTATAAAAGGCAATACATTGGAATTTTGAATCCCATTAGGCCAAAGTATTCTCAATGCATGGTCAAATACTAAGTTGAATAGTTCACTTTGTCCAGCTGCCCACAATGTAATAGAAATTGCTCTCCGGGGCTGTGTGCTTCTAGCACTCCAACAATAACATTCGCTACATAACGGCCGACAGAGTCTGTTGTCTCGTCCGTGGATACGAATATATTCTTTTCTCCAATCCTTTTTCTTATTTGTTGCAAAGTTTTGTTTTAGCACCGATCCACGTAGGTTCTTCTCAATATTCTGGGATCTGGAATTAATTTTCCTGTCTCCTCTTCTAAGAAAACGCGCAGCTTAGGATGATTCAGCTTGTGAAGTGGAATATCGGCAGATAAAAATGCTTCACATAATTTCTCACAAAATAGTGAAAATGTTGAACGAGTTTCGCCCAGAAGCATCTGCTGTAAGCTTATACTGGATTTATTTTCAAGTCGTTGCAGGCCACGTTTATGCTTCTCCCGTGACATATGTTGTTCTACTGTAAACGTTTTTTCAGCAGCCACTCTCACATCACACATCTTGCAGAATAATATATGACCGTCCGTGGAAAAAATATGTTCTCCATATTTTGAAACAAATGCCTTCAATTTAACACTATTACTTTCCTTCACTTTAGGCATTTTGCTCTTATGGTGCTCGTACAGGTGCTAGGAACAACTGATCATCTCACTTAACAGCACAACAATGCCAGTTTATCTGGATATAGGAGTTTCCTTGGGAGTGTGGGCAAGTCCATTAACCACATTCCTTGAAAAATATGGGTAGGAGGTAGCTTAAGCTCTAAAAATTGAATTCCTAGAAGTGGGCCAGTTCATAATGCACATTTCTTGAAAAATAGGGGTAGGAGTTAGCATAGCATTTACTTAAATCCAATAAATTCTATTGACAAGGAAAAATACTGAATTTTAATTTTAAAAAATTAATTAAATACAAATAATCTCCCAATCTTCCGGAAAAGTGTTAAAAATGCTCAAAATGACCTAAAAATTGCCAAAAATTACTTATCCGTAAAAATGTAAGAAAATGCACAAAAATGCCCTAACAAATTGCTTTTATTTAACTGGTTAGTCAATGCCATACCTTTCGGTATATGCAAACAATGTTTCAACCTTCATAAGGAAATGATGCAAAATCATTAATTGCCTTGCCCTAATAATTAAGTTACCCGAATCTCCTGTCCCTCTATTTCACCTCACTTCTAGTTTCACTTTTCATTTCATCCTGGTTGGCTGTTTCAGGGTTGTAAGTGTCGGCAGGCATTTCGGCGTGCATGGCAGGTGCTTACTCTCTGTAAAACCTCATTCTCCGAATAAGGGGAGGTCTCAGAGTCCCGATTCCCGGGCCACCCCACCCCTCCCAAGGAATGCCTTAAACCTGCAGGGAGAGGGAAGCCGATTGTAGGAGCCGCCACAGGGAAGTTGAATGTTTAGCTCTTAGTGACCCTGTCCTCTGCTGCGTCTTTTCTCAGATGTGGCCACCGTTACTCTCCTCTCACCTCACCCATCCCCGCTGGGGAGCCGTCCGTCAGGGGCAAAGGCACAAGATTTCATAGGTGGTACTAGGTTCTCCCTCAAAACCTTGTCATAGTGTCATAGTGACTACACACACACACACACACACACACACACACACACACACACACACACACACACACACACACACACACACACACACACACACAGATATATATATATATATATATATATATATATATATATATATATATATATATATACTAAACTAACTATATATACTAAACCTCGGCGCAATAGCCGATGAAGGGCTAAGGCCTACCGCACAGCCGCTGCGTCCCCCACCTCTGCCCACTATAGGCGTCATTGGAGGGGTGCAGTACTGGAGGGTGGGACGTGGTCAGCGCTTCGAACCCTCCCGGCCAGGTATGTGGTCTTCTCGACCTGGCTATACATACATGTATGCGTATATATTCGTATTGTTCTTTAACCGGTTATAGCACATCATACAATAAATAAATGAAATGGGTGAAATGATTCGCGAATGAGTATACATAGAACTTACAGTTACCCGACATTTATCTTTTCAGGATAAGGGAAAACCCCAGAAAAACCTTATCCTAATCGAGCTTGGGACTCCTGAATGCAATGCAGACACAATAGCCCCGCATCACGGAGGTGGGCTACTTTAGCTTGCTTTTACAATCTAGGTTTTAAGATATTTCATGTAATTGAAATTGAGCTTTTACATATATGTATATATGAGCGCTCTTGAACTGCTGTGGTTCTTGGCGTCCCATTCTCTATTGAGCATGAAAAAACCACTTAATTTTGCTCAGAGGCCTCTTTCCAGGCTTGAGGTTCTTTTACATGCCTCATCATCGGCTTTACTTCCCTTCCATGCTCAAGATTTTTACGATCGATAAAATCGAGAAGCCGCGAACCTGGAACCAAGGTACCCCTAGACCACGGTGGAGATTGAAAAGGAGATCGAAGGCCCTACTGCACCAGTATCAAATCTGCTAAATTCTGACCCATTGTCTCAATCAGACTGACATTTCTACAGGTGTTCTCGCATGCCTCTTTAGCTCACTGATTAACTGTTGTCCGATAAGTTTGTTTATTAAGAATATAGCATTTTTTATAATTATACCGTTTGTTCATTACAACTTGTTGACAATTATTTTTTTTAATAACCAACTATGCTATTAAAACAAAGTATATCGTATCTGCACTTAGAGGTTACTTTATCATCCTAACATTTAATTTTCTTATCTTCATTAGTTTCTGAGAAAACGGGCCATTTACGCCAGAAAATGTCATTGACAAAACCAGCTGTTCAAAGGAAAAACGGAAAAAGGAAGGGAAAAAAAAAAAAAAAAAAAAAAAAAAAAAAAAAAAAAAAAAAAAAAAAACTCGCATATAGAAGTCACAGAAGTTGCCACACTTAACAGTAGGGTAAATTTACAAAGCAGACGTTTCCCTAAAAGATGGGATAAAATTTAACAGTTGTCTCCAAAGTATCTAGCAGTTATATGAAGTGGCGCACAATCCACAGTACACAAGATGGTAGATGCATTACCAATTTTACTTTCTTTACTAGTTACCCACACTAAATAGAGGACATATTTTGTTTCAGCCCAACATCCGATACCGAGATATCAATAAAAACGCATGTTTTGAGGCCTCCTTAATACAAAAAACAAGTATCTTTAGACAAATATTTATGAGTGTGTCTGCAAACATAACCACAAATGAAAAGTGGGCTAAATTCCAAATCAATTGGATTTTAAAACAAATTAAACAAATAACCTCCACCTCAAACTACCCTTTACGAGGAAAAATGTTCCTTATTTTTAGTGACTGAGTGACTGGAGTTTAAGGGCCTGCTACAGCTATATCCTTTGGGCTCGAGGTCAAAACGTAAAACTGGAAAAACTTAGAAAATATTAGGATTAAACGTTAAAAATTAAAGGTTATAATAGTAAAATCGTAGTTAAAAAGTATGTTAAAATGTTAAAGTAGGAGAAAAATCACACGCTAGAAGTCTAAAAAGCGCCGAAAGCTAGCTTAGCGAACGCTATATTGGGGACGAACCGTAGTGCTCCTTAAATTTTATTTTCTCAAAAATGGCTCTAACCGTTTTGAGTATAACACCACATGTTTAGCCATTTTCATGACATAAAGTGTAGTATTTATCATTTTGATTAAAACGCCATTTTAAGGGGATTTTCATGTCATAAAATATATAGTATATCTTGAATTTTCTGTGAATGCCTCTTCATTGAGGACTTCTATGACTTTTGGATAACTGGTAAACCGTAAGAGATTGAAAAAATCATACTAAATTGAAAATGCAGATTTCGTTGAAATGCACCATTTCTGTTAAATAAGCAGTTCCAAGATAGAGCTTTTAGATCTGAATTTTCTAAACTGTATACTTGTTTTTCAAACGGGAAGCCGCTATTCGTTTTTCTTGTGGTCATGCAAAGGGCACGAAATTTCAAAGCCATCACATAGCAATCTCTGCCTTTAGTCTAGCTATTGCTTTAGCCTCAAACGAAATGGTAAATCTATAATGAAAGTTTAGCTTCACTAATAAGAAGTAGGTAGATAGAAGAGAAAGCTTTTGTAAGGATTGTTTGTAGAAGAGAGATTAGAAAACTCCTGTGAGTATAACATATCAGACTTTAAAAAAATATATATTTAAAACGCAAGTATTGTGCCTACATATAACATATACATGTTAGTCAAGAGTCTCGCATAACCTTTGAAGCATGTGGCGGATAAACCCAGCTCGCACAAGAAGCCTAAGAACTATATTAAAGATTTTTTGCAACTTCTGGTTTAACGGGAAGTCACTTAACTAGAAGTCACTATAACTTTCTTATTTTAAGCGGAATACCCTATATTTTTTTTACAGATGCGTGCGTGTGCGTGTGTGTGTGGGGGGGATTGTGATTGTGTTACACAAACGTTTTGGTGTAATACCTACTTTTATCTACTACATACGTGATAGGGTAAGTAAAGATGTCACTTCCTGGCAATTTTTGCCACTTACTCATCTCTTATGCCAAACCTTGGAAGCATAAAGTTGTTCTAAATAGACGTCCTAATTCACTCACACTCTCTCACTCTCTCACACTCTCACATTCTCATACTCTCACACCCTCGCACTCACTCATCCACTCACCCATTCACTCACACACCCACTCATACACCCACCCACTCACTCACTCATCCCCTAACTCACCCACCCACTCACTCATCCCCTAACTCACCCACTCATTCACTCACTCATCCCCTCACTCACCCATTCACTCACTCATCCACCCACCCATTCAATCACACACCCACTCATACACCCACCCACCCACCCATTCACTCACTCACTCATCCAGTTACCCATTCACTCACACACCCACTCATACACCCACCCACCCACCCATTCACTCACTCACCCATTCACTCACACACCCACTCATACACCCACCCACATATTCTCTCACTCACTCATCCCCTCACTCACCCACTCACTCAAACACCCACTCATACACCCACCCATTCATTCACTCACTCACTCACCCACTCATTTACTCACCCACCCACTCACCCACCCAATCACTCACTCACCCACTCATTCACTCACTCATCCACTCACTCATCCACTCATTCACTCACTCACCCACTCGTTCACTCACTCACCCACTCATTCACTCACTCACTCACTCACCCACTCTTTCACTCACTCACCCAATCATTCACTCACTCACCCAATCATTCACTCACTCACCCACTCATTTACTCACTCACCCAATCATTTACTCACTCACCCACTCATTTACTCACTCACCCACTCATTCACTCACTCATCCACTCATTTACTCACTCACCCACTCATTCACTCACTCACCCAATCATTCACTCACTCACCCACTCATTAACTCTCTCATCCCCTCACTCACCCTCATTGACTTCAGCAAAAATATAACTACAGCTACACAGTCCATGTGAAGTTAATATTCCAACGTAAGTATTTATGCTACGACATTGGGTTATCTAAATGCCTGAAGAGAAATCATGAATTACTCAGTATATGGTATGGATTTTTTTTGCTGTGATTATTACCTAGTGTTTTATTGAAAACAAGTGTTACCAATATTTCAACTGTATTATTGTGGATCGTAAGGGGTTGAGCATGTGATATGGTACTCATTCACCAATAACTATAAATAAGAAATGAAAACATCTGGACGATTGCTATGGTCATCCAAGTCCGCTGAATTCCATGCTTCCATCCATACAGATCATCATGGGTAATGAGTGGAACATAATTAGGATACTACTTCTCCCTGGCCACTTTAAAGTGATTTCAGGACGGAGCCGCTCAATTGTTTCTCAATGAGCTTATGGAGGTGAGTGCTCTTTGAGATCTCTCAGCAGGAGAGCATCGGAAATGGAACCCAAATTCCCTTTAACACAGACGGCAACGTTACCAGTGTTTTGGAAACGGCAAGAATATGCACATACTTACATATTTTCTTTCATCCCAGGTTTGGAGCAACGTATCCTCATTCGATAAGTTGCGGGGTATCCATTAGGATGTGTAGGTGGTTTTATTCAATTAACTATTCCTCTTTCTTCGTTGGAGGTTAAAAATAGGTCAAATTGATATTTAATGGGGAAAATAACACATCGTTAGCGTGCACTAATGGTTAATGTGATAAACATTGATGGAATGAAAATCATCTTGCGAGGATGGAGCATATGTCACGTGGATTGCCTGGTCGCAGCTGGCCAACTGATACAGCCTGAAGTTGTATTTGTGTGTAGTACATAGATCGCCAAACATAATCTCACTGTAGCCCCAGTCTATGTCAAATTATTTATCATCGTACGGAGACGCGGCCATTTCATTGGTTGATTTAGGCAACGCACCCTTGCACCGTGGCCTAAAGCAACCAATGAAATGGCCATGGCTTCGCACAACGATAAAGTGACGTAAACCGGAGCTGCAGTGAGATTATCTTTGGTGTTGTCTGTGAATCTTAACTTTACACCAAGTTGATTGCAATACTTACATTATAGGATATCAGAGAAGTTCACGAGTCTCTTTCTTATGAAAACGAGAAACACAAGCGAATATTGAATTTACAGATACAATTATTAACATATCCTTTAAGTCAAATAAAGTGTTTCAACTCTGAAGAATGTAAATATCTCAACATTTACCGCATTACTGCAAATCATTTCTTCCTTTATAGAGAATTTTTCCGCTACCTTACATGAGGTAGCGGACAATATTGCATTGGACTCAAGTATTCGATATCAAGATTTCACTGGAAATGAACATTCTGAGCTACTGCATCAAAGAGAAAGAATTCCCTTCTAGAGAAAGGCTGTATTTTTACTAACCCTTACCTAAGGCAGAGGAAGAATTACTTCGACCCAAGTATTCCATATCGAAATATCACTGGAAATTGATGCATTGAGATTCGCTGAAGCTAAATGGAAGATTTAAATCAGTTACACAAAAGGGCCGAGGAGTCCATCTGTCTGTAAATCGAAAACTCTAAAATGAAAAGTCGGTTAAATGCCAAGCTTTATATTTAAGTAAAGTACATTTAAAGTACTACGAGATGATTTAGAAAGTCCTTCCACCCCATACATCACTTTGCATGGAATATTATTTGTTATTGTTTATTTGATCAAAAAGATCCTAACGAGTCTGATTAAAATATCATAAGCTTGAGAAAGGAGAGTAATAAATACAGTATATATCATTATTTATTTTATTATTTGTTATTTTTATGAACACCACATCAATTCCTCTCCATTCATGTGAAATTATACATAACTGAGAAGTCAATAACAACTAGTTGAAAAGTTGCTGCACAAAAACATGCAGATGTCATTAAAACTGCAACTAAGGAGCTTACTTCCAAACTAACTAAAGTGCAAAACTTATTGGCAGCTTGTTATGTTTTAAATATAGTGTATTTCAGAATTCCCGCATTTAAAGTGAAATCTAGAGAGAGAGAGAGAGAGAGAGAGAGAGAGAGAGAGAGAGAGAGAGAGAGAGAGAGAGAGAGAGAGAGAGAGAGATAAGAAGGAAAAAAGAAAGGACCCTCGGACACATCAGAAGTGAATTTTAAAATACACCTTTTCAAGAAACAAACCGTTTTTAATATCATTGTTGTGCAAGTTGTAACGTCAATGGAAACATTTTCAAATCACACTATACTTTCTCTATACCATTTCAAAGATTTCATTATTGTGCGTGATAGTACACGCTATTGTTTTTTAAAAATAACGTTACTACAGTAATAAATTAATAATTGAAGTTCCTAGTTTTATTGATGCAATTTATTTGCAGAAATTGTTTTTAGTGAAATTGAGAGAATTGACAATTGTTCTGCCCCTTTCTCATTGCTAGATCGTAAATGAAAAATATTTTGAACATATAATTAATTGAAAATTTGCATTTGGAACTTGTTTGTTGTAATATTAGCGATATCTTTGCTCGATTGACACAAATAAAGGTTCTCTTTCAGCTGTTTATTTGCTTACCATAGCAAAGTTTGTTGTAAAAATTGATATCTTGTACAAGCATACTCCATAACAAAATCTTTGAGATGGTGTACAAAAATATAGGGCATAATGTAAACATGTTTTCGATGACTCACAGCCTACAAAACATAATTTTAACCCTTAACCAGTATGATGCAGCTTTTGTGGCACAAATGGTATGGTGGAGTCAGGAGGACCCTATTTCTTTTTTGACATTTATGAAGGATAGGGATGGTAAATCATAATGAACTAAACATTAATTCAATATTCAGTTATATTAACAGATTAACCAGGCATTAACTACATTGTAAACTTGTGCATGAATGCATACAGGATCTTTTTAACATGTATGTGGTTTTCATAAGCCGAAATGTAATAGTTTTAAGAATAAACTATTTTGAACTGAATTACATGGTTTACTCTGGGAACAAAGTTTGAAGCATCAAGTTCAAGAACAACAGTAACTAACAACAGTGTTTAAAATGAAATGGATATAACAATTGGACGAAACTGGAGTAGGTGTTTACAAGCAATCCTCACAAATACTTCTTGCGCATTCACTACATACTGGTAGCCAAGTTACACAACATACTTTTGTTTTCCGTCTTTTCTTCGTCTTTGCATATCTAGCCCTTTTTATAACACCTAATTGCTTGGAAATTTCGCATTTGAGCATTCTGGTAATGTTATTTCTTGAGGTATGGAATACTCATCCTTCTCTGTAGATGTAATTCAAATAGCTGCTGTTTCAGGGATTTGATGAACTCAACGTGATTTCTGATGATTTTCTGTTAATGATAATACATTACAAACGCATTTACAATGGAGATGTTCATAATTGCAGAAAATAGCACGAGGGTCACCTTCTGCAACTCCTGTTGGCCGTGTCACTGATGATACCCCAATTCCTTCTTCCTCTTCATCTTTATCTTTACCACTCATATCAGCAGTCACCACTTCTTTTATCTCCATTTTGTATTCTTATTCTAGCTCTAAATCACTGCCATGGACACTTTCATAGTCCGTATCAAAAAGCGAATCGTCGAAATCATTAAAATCACTCTCTAATTTATTTGCTATCAGTAAAATCCATTCATCAAATTGTGGCTCATCAGCTTTCGTTTGTTGGCGTAATGTTGACGCTATCTTTTTGTAACAACATACCATGCAACATAATGCATTTTGTTTGTATACTGGTAAGTAGAGGAAGCATTGTATTCTGTGTGTGTGCGTGTGTGTGTTTGTCAGACTGGACAGCATAACTCAAAAACGAAAAGGTGGTTAAAAACTAAAGTTGGTATTTAAGTTTAATGTCTTTCAAGGATGCGACACAAGATTTTGAAGAAAATAGCCCCACCCAGACTACCCTTTACGTGGAAAATTTTTCAAAAATTTTGATTTTCTTGAAAATGGCTCTAACGATTTTGATTAAAATTCCATATGTTTAAGATATTTATATGCCAAATGAAATGTATATTTTGAATTGTCTGGCTATGGCCTATGTAGTCCTCTTTACTCTGGATGACTTTTGAATAACTCGTAAACCTAAGAGATAGACCAAATCTTACTGTACAAAAAATGTAGATCTTGCTAAAACACAATTTATGGCTAAACAATTTTTTTTATAGAGTGAACCATTTCGGAGATATTCCTTGTTATTTGTGTCAGTTTTGGAAAACTTAAAACTTTCGTAAAATGGAACATCGTTGTTCATTTTTTTAAATGTTAAGTGTGCAAAGAGAATGGGATCTCAAAGCTTTAAAAGAATTGACTATTGCTCAAAGCATACTGTATTCTAATATTTCCCTTGCACCTACAAGGAAATAAGCAATAAGATAATTTGTAGAAATGTTTATCTGAAGTAACACGAAGAAGATATAGGAATAAGAGTTTGTAAGAATGTTTAATACAAGAGTAGAGAAAGTCATGTGAGAGCAACACATCATATTTTTAAAACTGTTTTTGGTTCAGAATATCTCGAAACTTATGTTTGTGGTGAAATCTTGACACAGAATTCTTGAATGGAATAGGATTCCTAGAGCGCCGTCGTGGACGAGCGGTTATACCATACTTCTACCACCTAGACTGCCCGGGTTCGATCCCAGGGACCAGCATGTGGTATTCGTGGTGACTAAAGCGGCGTTTGGGCGGGTTTTCTCCGGGTTCTCCGGTTTCCCCCGCTACTATTTCCACCAATTGCTTCATCATCGTCTTTCCATCCATCGATTTCGCCTGCATTTAATATCATTCTCTTCCTCACTATCATACCTGGTGCTTGGCTGACCACCCACTTCCAAGTGTTCACTCTTTCCGGTCCATATGTTCGTCTGCTCCCCGACAGGCATACGACAGGCTTGTAAGTCCTAGGGGGTGTAAGTCCTACATAAGGGAAGGTTAATCAGATAAAGAAGGAGGGCCCTAATGACCTAGTTGACGACGGGCCCTTAAACCCAACTCACTCACTCACTAAAGAAGGATCCTCTACCTACTACAGCTAAGCGGTAGCGAAATTAACAGGTTCATAAATATTCACATAGACTTACATTAAGGTTCATTAGATATTTTGTCTTGCGTTGTGGTATTTAGTAGACATTTTAGAGGTAATCTAAACATAATTTTAAAAATACTAATATGACCGTTGGTATCTTCATTTCTTAGCACACGCAGTTTGCACTATATATATAATGTATATGACAGCATTTGTATAATTTTAATTTGTGATGACAACTCAAGGAAAGTCCAGATAAACCTGGTATTTTTGGGCGCTTGCCTAGACCTTATGAGGCGGTTTAAGAAGTCTTATCTCATGAGATGGTTTAAGGAGTCTTAATTCATAAGATGGTTCTTGCAGTCTCAACTTATGAGATGGTTTAAGAAGTGCTAACTCGTGAAATGGTTTAAGAAGTCTCAACTCATGAGATGGTTCAGACACTCAACTCATGAAATACTTTAGAAATCCTAACTCATGAGATGGTTTTTGAACTCTTAACTCAAGAGATGGTTTAAGGGATCTCAACTCATGAAACGTTATAAGAAGTCGTAACTCTAAGATGGTTTATGAACTCTTAACTCATGAGATGATTTAAGAAGGCCTGACTCATGAGATGGTTTAAGATGTGTCAGCCCATAGAAGATGGTTGAGACATCACAGTTCATGAGACCTTTTAAGAAATCTCACTCATGAGATGATGGTGATTCAAGAAGCCTTAACTCATGAGGTGGTTAAGACAGCTTAACTCATGAGGTGTTTAAATAAATCCCAACTCCTGAGATGTTTTAAGAAACAGGTAACTTACCACACCCACACACTAGTAAAGGTCCAAGTAACGACTCTGCGATTAGCAATGAGAGCTCCGCCACCCACAGACAACAAAGGAGTGGACGGCCATGTCGCCGAAAGAAAAATTGATACACCGAAAATACAAAATGTTAAATTTTAGGTCGCTAAAATGTTCATTACACAATACATTACACCTATAATCGGCACAGAAACTCACATTAAGTTAAATAAAATTGAATTTCTTTTATTTATCACAAACATTAACAACAACGTGTTCCTTTTTGTCTTATTAATTACTACACTTGTTGCCACTGAAGTCTGAATGGTCGCAATGTTGGTACCTTCTATACCTTGTCCCACTCTTAGATGACAGTATGGAGCTAAATGGGATATATCTGTCTCTATCTAGCGCATACGAGTTGCCATTAGCCTCGTCCTTTTCTACCCTCGCACTGTTGCCAGGTTCCTAATAGCATGGTATAAATATTCAGTTGTTATAAATTTCAAGTGTGAACACATTATCCTACGCACGATTTTTTTTCTCTATCAGGTTATATCCTTTTTAGAGTCATTATACATTTCTATAGGCCCATATTTCTTCAGAAAACGTTTTTTTCAATAGAAGTCCGATATTTGCTGTTTCCATACTCGTCACGTACTAACTAACAAACTAACTGCTAGAATGCGTCTATATTTTTTTCTTAGCTAGAATAAACCATAGTGCTACTACCTGCCCACTTTGAATTCTCTATGTTTACTCAGTTAAGTGTTATAATTGTTTAAATTAAATGTTTGCGGAAAATTTTATATCTGTGCACTGCAAAAGTTACGAAGTGTGAAACGTTTTTGTTATTGAGTTTACATCAGGGAACCAGCGAGAACAAATGTTGAGGAGGGTTGGAGAAATTTTTTAAAATAAACCAAAAGGTTTTTCTTTTATCCAGTAAGGCAAACAATAGGTATACAGCGTATTCTCGCGCCAGGCCTGATACAGAAGATAGTACAAGGAACAGCACTAACATTAGTTCGAAAGAAGTCGTGTGTGTAACTGTGTGGAATCTGTGAGCTGTTAATTGCGTTATTTGTTTAATATTTTCGTAAATATTTGTAGTTATGGAGGGGGAAGCTAGGAAGAGACGATATATTGATAAATTAAGAAGTAAGGAACGCCAAATAATTATGAATGTGTTCGATTATTTTTCAAGTAAAATGCGTGTAAGTAAGGCAGTGAAAGAAACAGCTAAGGCTATCGGGTGTTCAGAAGCAGTAGTGTGTATGATTAAAAAGGAAGTAATGAAAGGACCTCTAAGAACGCCATCGAAAAAGAAAGCAAAAAGGGGGCAAAAAAAAAAAACGCTAGGTTAACGCAATATGATGGAATAGTGCAAAGTGGAGTGCGGCGAATTGTTCATTGTTTACAGTTTGCAAATATTCCACCCACGTTGAATATAATTTTGTCACGGGTCAACAGTGATGAGACCCTACCAAATTTCTCAAGTGCCACTCTGAGTCGGTTCTTACATGATTTGGGGTTCGAATATGAAAGAAGGGGTAACAAGTGCATATTAATAGAAAGAGACGATATCATCAGATGGCGACATAAATATCTAAAAGACGTAAAAAGGTTTAGGGACCAGGGGATAATCAATTGTTTATACAGACGAGTCATTTGTAAACTTAGGTCATACAGTGACAAAGGCGTGCAGGGATACCAAAGTTAAAAGTGCCCGTCAAGCAGCAATTGAAGGACTAAGTACAGGACTCTGGTCACCTCGGGGTCGCGCGCGGAGAAAGATTCGCAACTAGTACATGTTGCAACACTGCGCTCCATTTAACGTGTACTGTCTTCTAAGGGTGGGATGCGCTATACATGATTTTACTTTCACTTTAACTACTACGTATAGTAAGTACAGCAAGTATTGTATTCCACCCAAAAATTCGATGTTGAGATTTCATGTTTTGAGGCCCCCTGAATACAAAATAATTTTAGAGAAAGGCGCGCGCGCATGTGTGTGTGTGTGTGTGTGTGTGTGTGTGTGTGTGTGTGTGTGTGTGTGTGTGTGTGTGTGTGTGTGCTCCTGTCAAAAACGAAAAGTCGGTTAATAACCACAGTTGGTATTAAGTTTAGTGCCTTTCAAGAATGCGAGATGAGATTTTGAAGAACATTCCTTCACCCTAAACTGCCCTTTACATGATTTTCTCAAAAATGGCTATAATGAGTTTGATTAAAATGTCATATGTTTAAGATATTTTTGTGGCAAAAGTATATTTTAAATTTTCTGGCTGTAGCACATGTAGTCCTATTTACTCTTGATGACTTTTGCATAACTCGTAAACCGTAAAAGATAAACCAGATCTTACTGTACAAAAATGTAGATCTCGTTAAAACACATAATTTATGTTAAATGATCTTTTTTGTAAAGTGAACCATTTTGGAGATATTCCTTATTGTTTGTCAGAATTTTGCAATACATTCTCAAATGGGAAGTCATTGTTTGCTTTTTATCTCTTGGGCATGCAAAGAGAATGAAATTTCAAAGTCGTCATCTAGCGATCACTTTTAGAACATTTGACTATCGCTCGGACCTATTCCCCTTGCACTTACAAGAAAATTAGGAGTAAGATAATTTCTGCAAACGGCTATCTCGATTAACACGAAGTAGATTAAGGAATAAGTGTATGTAGAAATAGCTTCTGGAAGGGTAGAGAAAGTCACGTGAGTGCAACACGTTATATATGTAGGTATACTTTCGATCGTTGTTTCCACATAACCTCCAGCTAGAGAACTCGGCTTCCATTCTCTGTGCCTCCTCGAAGTCTGGATACCTGAGCCTGCATTTCGAGTAACAAAGCAGAGCCCTTAAAAAGCAAAGTATTATCCATGGGTGTGGCGCCCCCCCCCCTTGGAAATTGGTGAACTTAATGTGCCATCAATTACTGATTATTAAACTATTATTTTAATTAAGCACAATTGTTATTTAGCACAAATCAATACGGTTATCTGCAACAAATATTATACATTTTTGAAATAAAATAATGAATTAATGATATCTGATTGCAAACTTCCAGCATGTGCCACCCCCCCCCCCCCCGGAAAAAAGTCTGCCGACGCTCATGGTATTATCTAGCTTCCAGAATTTGTCAAACCAAAATATGCTACAATGAACCAATGAGCCAATATGCACAAGTTGCGATATCCGTAATACACAAACAAGCGATTATATGTTGTTGGTGACAAACCGTCTTAAAACTTTTGCTTTGTTTTAAGTAATGTGATTGTAATAAACTTTTTTATCATAGCAGTGTGAAGCTTTACAGCTCTTTTCCACGACGGGTTGCAAAAAAAGACGTTGGTCATCTGTTTTCATAGGAAACAGTAAACACACTCTTTTGAAAATATAATGGATTTCTTAAGACTGCTAGTCTTCATTTTTCAGTACCTAGACAACTCTGTTTTTTTTTCTTTCAAAACTAATAAACCCCAAAACTTAGAATAGCGTCTCCGCAACGAACTTGGTTTTTATATACTCTTTTCTCACTGAGGTACGTCAGCATTACATTTCCCGATACACTGTACTTTTGCTTAGAACACCAATCTCCAAATATTTTATATTCCACTTCATATCTGAGGCAGGATTTCTATAGTGATAAAAATTAAGTGTTAATACTTGCAGTACTGTTTTCAGTAACATATCCAGCATCGACACCACACACTTTTGTAAACAGTAAAATAAGGAGCGTTGACTGACCTGGAAAAAGCAATTGTGGAAACGATTAACGGCCTTCTATGATACAATTTAAAGTACGACTGCGTAAAAGACATGAAAAGTCCTGTTTACGTCTTCAACAACTCATGATAAAGTGTGAAAGTACTGTTATTTTCTTAAGAATAAAAACCTATCGTACTCAAAACTAACAAAACGAACAAAACTAAACGCCTCTCAGAGAAAGAAACTACACTAATCAAATAATGGAAGTAGGTACCACATTTTGAAACAAAAACCGTTCTCATCAAAGTAGATAAAATGTTTTAGCTCGTAGCATTTTATTAAAACTCTTGATTGTTTATCGAACTCAGCCTTCGGCTTCTTCTGTAGTTTCCCTTCTCGCATTGTCATAAATATGTTGAGACATAACATCATACATAACTTTCTTTGCTTTCGTGTGATCAAGTACTATCATTAAAGTTGCATTTGATATTGGCTTCCGGGTCAGAGCCATGTATGATGTGGCTATTGTCAATTGTAGTATAATTTCACAATGATTTTATTCAACATTTCATGGTCAGACCTGATCTTCATGCTGACTATAACTAAAAATGTCTGCAATTATTTATATTCTAGTCATATCTACTTCTGTATGGATATTACGTCGGTTTGATTTTTACTTAATATTAAAATATATATTCGAAAATTGTGTCTTCTTGTAATTTTTCAGGTCTTGAGACCAAATTTCAGGGCAGGAACCTAAATACAACTGATCAACTATGTAGTTTACAGGAAGAGCATTTCAATACTATTTTAAGCGATTTCAACAATATTTTACACGTACGTTTTCATGCAATTCTGAATGTTAGAACCCAAATTATTACCTCTGTAAGCTATACATTAAATACATGCTACGTAACGCTAGGCACGTGGAAATGAATTTGTTATGAGAGTGTACATTATCAGGACTTTCATAGTTCCGTAGTAATACAAAATCTAACAAACACAGACACGTAATTTATTGCTTGTAATAACTGTGTCATGCCTGGGAAGATAAACATTCGAGGAGGTTCATTGGGCTATGTATACTGGCAGGCTAGTACAAAGTCGGAAAATTCTGCTTTGTCTTAGAATCACCTAACATGTCTTAGGGCCTGTATTGCATTATATTTCGAAATATTGCTAGAAAGCAAAAGAGCAAAGTGTAAACAATGGATTCAAAATTGTATTTGTTGGACTTTGGTTATGATGTGTTGCACTCACATGACTGTCTACCTTTGTACAAACTATTCTTACAAACACTCTACTCTATATCTTCTTTATGTTAGGTGAAAGTAACATTGGGGAACTGAAAACACGAAACGCTAGTTGTGCATCCGGATACTAGGAGCACTGGTATACTCGTACGGAAATCTGACTGGCTGATTCAAGTTTTGAAATAATTAGCGAATTAATCGCTGGTAACAGGGGTAACAGGAAGCAAGTCATCTTGGGTTTTGCTAAAATAAGTTTATTGGCCGGAATGATCTTTAACAGAGAGGTTACATTTGCATTATTTCTGCTTAATATATTTGTGTGTAATATTGGTATTTTCTATTATTGTTGGTGAAATACTTACATAGCAATTAGATGTAAGATGCTTTTAGCAGGTTATTGTTAGTGGAAGTGAGAAGATATTGTATTTTATTGATAATTGTATTAATTTGTATTTATTTTCAGCCATGCAGAGCCCGCCTCCGTAGCGTGATGGTTAGCGTGTCTGACTCACGTTCAAGAAGTCACGAGTTCGAATCTCGCTTAGGGTAAGTTATCAGGGTAAGGTTTTTTCACGAGGTTTTCCCTTATCCTGAGAAGATGAATGTCGGATAACTTAAAGCTCCATGGACCTCGGGCTCATTTCACCCATTTCCCTCCCCTCAAAAAAAAAAAAAAAAAAAAAAAAAAAAAAAGCCATGCAAACAGTGGGATGCGCCTGCCTACGATTTAGCAGCATTGCGGTTTAAATACCCACTGGAGACTATAATTACAATCTGAAGGTACGTCATTTCCGAAACAAGCTTAAGGACAAGACTCAAGAGCTTCTTGCTGTAACAGTAAATGATATTGGACAAAGATTGCGTATTCGCTAAAACATTTAACAGAGCTTTTCGCGCACATGTGGCTGCTAATTTCATCCATTTAATGCACAACTTTTAATACACATAATTGATAATTCACATTCCGGCATTAAAAAAGACTGTGAATACCCATCACATTAAAAGTGTACATACACAACAGCTGACTGCGCAGTCCGCCATAATGCTACGTTGGTTACATTAAAGACGCTGATTGGCTGTTTTCAAGTTGTTGGAAGAAAATATTAGATGCAACTCAATCGCATTGTATACAAACAGGTTGGATACAAAAAATAGGATAGGTTCAATTTTTTGGTCCAATGCATTGTGTACAACAACAGTGAATGGTGAGACTTCGAGAGGATAACATTTTCTTGCATACAACTTCTATCCTATTTTTTGTATGCAACACAATTAAGTTGCATCTAATTTTTTCATCAACAACATGAAAACAGCCAATCAGCGTTAGTAATGTAACAATATGGCGGACTATGCATGCAACGTGTAGTCAGCTGTTGTGTATGTACAGCTTTGCGTTTGTGGTTTTCACAGAACTTGCAGCATTCTAGAAGTGAAAAACTGGACTCAGGAGGCCATTGTATCCCTCATCTAAGCGTTTGAACGCTTGGAGTTTTTGTTTTTATGTCATGAGTTGAAATCTTCTGTCCATCCATACTAAGATTACAACTATTACAATTGTTCCTTACCTATTTCGCGCTGCAATAGATTCTCATATTTGTGTCCTAGTGTGTAATTTAGTCTTCAACACTATGTAAAGGTTAAGAAATAAATATTTGTCAATTCGCATAAAATTGCGATAGTTTTAAGGGTCATGTAACCTCAATTCGTTTTGTAGTAGACCCAATATAGCTCGGCCTGTGCCCTGTTCTCTTCTATATAACCATTATCGTGTCCACCAAAGCCTTTTGCTTCTAATTCATCTTTTTTTTCCTACTCAGAGTCGTGGAAATATATCCCAAACCTATACTCAATATAGGAATCGCTAAATTAATATTTTTGTCCACCGTGCTTATTTCTCACGCTTATTATGTGAACTGTCATTTGTTTTGGACCAAAATGCATCATAGTGTGACAGACACTTTCTTTTGTGTTCAATTCCATTGGATACAAAAAGTTTGATAAAAAAAGTTGGACCGTGGGACATCGGGTTTACATTTCCTGTTATGTTAATCGAGATAAATATTTGCAGAAATTATCTCGTTAATAATTTTCTTGTAGGTGCAAGCGGAATATAGGAACATAGTGAGCTGTTAGCGATAGTCAAATCTTTTAAAGCTGGTCGCTCTGTGACGACTTTGAAATTCCGTTCTCTTTGCATAACGATCTCCCATTTGAGAGAAGCATAAGTATTAAAAAATTCAGACCAAAGGAAAGAAAGAAGGAAAAAAAAAGAATATCTCCGAAATAGTACACGCCACAAAAATACATTGAATACAAATTGTGGGTTTGAACAAGATCTTACATCTTCATGTAATAAGACAGCCTCTTATGGTTTCCTATATACAGTCCTATTACTCGGACTGCAAAGAACTTTTGAGGACACTCCCAAAAGATTTAAGATATACATTTCATTTACCATTAAAATATCATAAATGTATGGTATTTTAATAAAAATTGTTGAATCATTTTTTGAGAAAATAAAAAATTTCGAAAAGATGTTCAATGTAAACGGTAGCCTGAGGTGGAGGAATTTTGTTGAAAATCTCCATGTCGCGTTCTTGGAAGATGCTAAACTTAAATACCAAGTTTGGTATTTAAATGACTTATTTTGAGTTGTGCTGTTCAGATGTGGACACACACACACACACACACACACACACACACACACACACACACACACACACACACAAACACACACACACAGACACACACACTCACTCACACACACTCCCTCACACGGAATTTTTCTAATAATCCCTTTTTTTAATTTAGGAAGTCCTAAAACATATTTCCGGTGAAATCTCGATATTGAATTTTTGGATGAAATGCAATTCTTTCCCTGCTTATTATACGTAGTAGAGAAAGTATGTGATAGTAAATATGAGATGTGAAGAAAGCTGATGGTAGTACAGCTTGTTATAATGACAAATGAGTGATGCGCTTGAAGAAGTATCATGTGTATGTGTGTGTCTGTGTGTGAGTGAGAGAGAGAGTGAGAGAGAGTGAGAGTGAGAGAGAGAAATAATTTAAAATGAAAAGTTGGTTAAATACCAAACTTGGTATTTAAGTTCAGCAACTTTCAAGGGTGCGACACGAAGATTTTCAAAAATATCCCCCACCCCAGACTATGTTTACATGGAACATTTTAAAAAAAAAATTTGATTTTATCAGAATTGGCCCTAACAATTGTTATTAAAATACGTATGTAATTGTATATTAATGTACATATGTACATGTATATTAAAATACATATCTTACACATATGTGTAAGATACTTTCATGATAGGTAAATGAAATTACATCTTGAACTTTCTGGGAATGTCATCAGAACTCTTTATTCTGGATGACTTTTGCATAGTTGGTAAACCGTAAGGTCAGTCTGAGTGGCTCGGTTGGTTAGACGCTGGCCTACTGATCCCAAGGTCGCGGGTTCAAATCTGGTCCAGACTAATGGTCTTCCAAACGCCACCTAGCGCCGAGAACAGCAGTTGCATGCGCAATCATCCACACCATCTGCCTGGCACTGCCAACACTACACGCCTGAAAGTACACCTGAAAGATGATAAGGAAATGGAATGAAGGGAAACGATGGAAAGGAAACCATGGTATGAAATAATGCATCCCAGCATTCGTCTGACATGGGGAAACCACGGAAAAAATCCATGTCAGAGTACGCGGTCACGGGGATCGAACCCACGACCTCCCGAATATGGGCCACAGACGTTACCGCCTGAGCCATCCCGTTCGGTAAATTCAGGCAAACTAAACTAAACTACCATTTCAAGTGGTATGTACTGAATTCCATAGATGACAACATCTGTGATAACCTGAATGCTGGAGCTATGGAACCAGCAACTATGTATGAAGATCCAGGCTGCGATCACTATCTTCTTCTAAGTATCGAGGACAAGAAGAATAGTGCAAAAGTTAACGAAGATAGAGATGTTAAATGTTGAAATATTGGTGCTTTTTCATTGTTTATTTGAAAGGACGGTCATGTTGTGAAGATTTGTTTAATAATTAATTTTTGCGCAAACATTGAAATGCAAACCTAACTAATTGATTACTTAAATCTTTATTTTTTCTCTTATATTTAAAACTACAGCGACTTGATGAGTTTGTACTTTCGACTGTATGAGGCGATGAAGTAACAAATCATTGCTATTAGCTCATTCAAAAGTATTTCTGAAATAAAACTATTAGTTTCGTTGTGTTTCCCTTAATTGTTTTACTGAAGTAATTCTTTTCAGCGGTTCAGAGTAGCAAGGGTGAATTCAGTATCAGGCCAAAAAATTATTTGACATATGTATTTTACTACTGGACGGCTCTAGAACCCAACGGCATTTGCCAACTTCCCGGCAGACAGCACTTCCTACCTCCAGCAGTTTTAATATAAATGTATAAACCCGATGCTGCCAACATAGGAACAACAAACAGCTCCAACAACCGACAAATGATAAACATACCAAAGAATGTGATGTTTAGATTAATTAGCAACCAGTGGTTACACATCAGCACGTGAGCGAAGTGAGCGTGCATTCCTTACCATGTTGTTGGTTCACTATTTGTATAAGCTTAGGTTTTTGGTTCAGGTAGATTAGGTTAACTTTACCTTTTTGTATAAGTTTAATTACCATCCGGTGGTTACACGAATGCTCACGAACGGCGCGAGCGTACGTTGCTTAACAATGCTTATGATTCACTATATAAGCTTAGACTTCTGATTCATGCTATTTTGTTTCGTGTAATGTGCTACAGCAACACACTGTCCTTGCATTTTATGTTTACATGAGCGGGAAACAAAAGAGCAACAAATCAAAACATCGCTAATCCAGCGGATTTCGCTTCTCATTTAGGTCCGCAGTTCACATTGCGCATGATCAGTAACAGGAAAATGGCTATGTTTGTTATCATTTCGCGATCATTTTGCTACAAATGAAAACATTCTGAAAAGGAGGTTGGATGAGTTCAGGCTCTAGAAGAGACATAACCCTCATAAAATGCTCTTAAGCTAAGTAGATGCTTCTGTTTCAATGTGAACACATTTTTTCAAGCCTTCCGGTAGAAAAAAATAGTGAAATTATTTTTAACGTAATGTGAAATATGTATGCCATTTGCTATATCCATGAGGATTTGTTACAGCATAATGTGAGTGTCCAAAATTGGGGAAACAATAGGTCAAGCAGATCAAACCATATAGGTATTGCTCAAAAAATGCATTGACTTCATCGTCGAGATGAACCTTTTAGATGGATTACCGCATTTCCTTTACTTACTGTAAGATACGGAGCAGAGAAAGTAAACGAATAAAAGGCTTCAGAAATGGGCAGCCTTGATGTGTGTATGCACTTGCTGGTTGCTGAATTACCAACCCAGATAGAGGGGCGCTCGGGCGATGAACATTCATTTGTGCATATAATCTCTTTCATCGTTACCAACTGTTTGTCTTGGAATACAATGGGCAGTCAAATAACAACTATTCAAAGTCCGAGCACTGTTATAACGGCTGTTATCTTGTGGATATGGATGGGCGTAAACTTGCACATTTCTATAAGCATGAAATATAAACGCCAAATACATTACTTCCATCCGTGTTAATAACTTACAATTTGCGTTTTGGTATCCATCCTAATTTGTCATCCACATTTTTGTGAACATTATTCTTAAACACATGTCAATAAATTACTTCTCGATATTAAGATGGTTAGATTTTATAGAAACGGTAATTTATATACAACTTGCCCACTTTATAGACAACTAATTATTGACCCCATGGTGCCATTCCAAGAAGGATAGGCTCTAGAAACTTTAGTACTTAATAAATTAACTTAATAAATTATAACTGTCCTTACATTATAGTGCGATACCTGCTAAGTATCTGGCAATGGATGACGTGATTTCTGATACTATCCCGAAGAAAATAATTATAAGAAAATTAGGCTTTATACTTTGACGATTTTAGGTTGCTATTTTACATACCTTTTACCTCTGGCGCGGAGGACCCAGATTCGATCCCCGGTACCAGCATGGGGATTTTATCCCCTCTGTGAGGTCTGGCACGGGGTGCACTCAGCCTCGTTAGGCCCCAGGGGGACCAACTGAGGAGCTACTTAATAGAGAAGTAGTGGCTCCAGGTCGAGAAGGCCGTATAACTGGGCGGGAGGGCTCGGGGCACTGACCACGTTCCATCCTCCAGTACTGCACCCCATCAATGGCGCCTGTAGTGGGCAGAGGTGGGGGACGCAGCGGCTGGGCGGCAAGCCTTGGCCCTTCGTGGGCTGTTGCGTTAGGGGTTGTTGCTGGTTTATTTTATACGCCTCTGCCACTTGTTACCTGCCAAAGTCAGATGATCCAAAATTCACAGTAGCTCCATCGTTTCTACCCATGTTGGGGACATGCGCTGAGAAACTTTCAGTTTTTATAAAATAAGGAAGGTCTGGCAGTCACGCGCTCTTGCACTACAAGTAATAAAATCAATGTTTGAAATGAATTTACTCCTCAAACGACCATAAATAGTTTAGTGTACTGCAGCTGTGATCAAATATTCTAAGAATATAAACTACTCTTCAGTTCTCAAGCCTAAATAGTGGAAAGTTAGCGAAAGCAGGTGCGGAAATGCCTCAGAGGAGAAAGCTTATTGGTCTAGGTTCGAATGCTTAAAAGTCTCCTGTAGTGATGGGTGGTGGACCGTATGTTAAATAAGTCTGAGTATATTATGCAGATGGGAAAGCTAAACGTGTCAACTGATTTACTTCGTTTTACTTCATTATTCTTAATTGGTTTCCCAGTGTTCTACCCATCTCTTTTCACATTGACAGACCTCAAACATTTCTTCTTTTTCTGATTACCCTTCCCGTATGGAGGACTGACATTCCCTGGGACTTACAAGCCTATGCCTAGGGTGAGATGCCTGTCGCGTAGCAGAAGAACCTGTGGATCGGACAGTGAGGACCTGCAAGCGGGCGGTCACCCAGCACCAGGTATGAGATGGATAATTGGAAAGGTGATGATGGAGCAATTGGTGGAAAGAGTGGCGGGGAATTTGGAGAACCCAGAGTAAAACCGCCCAGACGCATCTTCGTTCACCATGAACACCACATGTGGCTCCTTGGCGTCGAACTCGGGTCGCCAGGTGATAGGTGAATGGTGTAACCGCTCGGCCACGGCGCCACCTCCTCAAACACTTAAGATTGAAAAAAAATGTTTGCTACATTCACATGAATTTCTCTACCCATTCTTGAAAAAAAAAGCGTTTTCTTCAAATTATGTCATGTTAATCCAGATAAACATTTGCAGAGATGCTTTTATTACATATTTCCTTTTAGGTACAATGGCATTAGAGGAATAGAGTGGTCTTAAGCGATAGGCAAGTCTTTCAAGGGTGGGTCACTATGTAATGACTGAAATTCCGTTCTCCTTACGCGACAAGAAAGAAAAAATGAATAAGGACTTTCGATTTGAGACAAGTACAAGCATTGGAAAATTTAAATCAATCAGAAGGAATATCTGGGGAATAAATGAACTAAAAAAAATTATGTGTCTACATTTTTGTGTTGTAATATTTTGAATCTTTTACGGTTTACGAGTAATGCTAGTCATCCAGAATGAAGAGAACTTCAGAGGATATTGCCCAAAAAATTAAAAATATACGTTTAATTTGCCACGAATATATCTTCAGCTTATGACATTTTAATCAAATTTTGGAAGTATATTTTCGAAAGATGTTCCCTGTAAAGAAAAGTTTGGAGTTGGGGTATTTTTTTGAAAATATTTGTGTCGCTGAGCAAAATTATTATTATTATTATTATTATTATTATTATTATTATTATTATTATTATTATTATTATTATTATTATTATTATTATTTTGTTTTTTGTGGGGGCGGTTAGACAGTCTCAAATGTGCATTACCGGTGAAATCTCGATTTCGAATTTTTGGGTGGAGTGCAATACCTTCTCTATATACTAAGTATGCGTTAGAGAAAATAAAACTAGTTGAATGGAACGTTGCATCTTGTACGTGCCTTGCCGCGCCGTGGCCGAGTGGTTAGACCATTCGCCTCTCACCAAAGCGACCCGGATTCGATCCCAGGCGACCACATTCGGATTTGTGGCGGACAATGTGGCGCAGGTACGGCTTTGCTCCAGGTTGTCCGGTTTCCCCCGCCATCTCATTCCACTGGTACCCCATTTTCATTCCATGTACTTGTATCATCAGTGTCACCGTCTGCGATGCCGAGTGTTGTAAAAGCAGGCGTTAAGCACTACGTCCCTGTAACTAAGTAAATAGGTACTAAGTGCACTATACGGTAAAATTACCATGACATAAACTGTACATTTAAAACATCAATATGTTAGGAAAACAGAAGTGCGTTCCCAAGATAACGAAAGATAGGCAGAGGTAACTTCACAATTGCAGTATTTTTGTAAGAAAACTAGAAGGAAACATGAGATGTACTTACTTATTTACATACTTCATTATCAGATCGATCTCCGGTACTGTTGTGAGGATTTTTCCCAGCTGGGAAGTCTGGTCCTCAACCAATTGAGTACCTATCCTGATAGAAAGGAGCGTCCCTAAAAGTTCATGGGGTTGTCTTACGGACTGGGGAATCGGCTGGCTGACCCCCGCCATCGCCATCCTCCATTCCTCCGAGGCCTTGGCTGCAGCTGGAGGACGCAGCGGCCGGGTGGTAAGGGTACCCTCTGTATAGGCGAGACGTCCTAGGGATTACCAATTATCAGGATATGAAGGTGAATTACATACTATCAAATAGAAACACATCGTACTGCAATTAATGGCTAAAAAGCTGAAGAACATTTCTGATTGACCTCGGAGAAAGAACGCAGATATAGGAAATAAATTAGAGTGGCCGCACGCGCCCGCGTATGTGTTTCAGCTGTGTGTGTCGTCGCGTCGTGAAGGACGATAAAGAAGCAATTATGAATGTTGAGTGATTGTATGGTCAGAGTTAGTGTTTGAGAGACAGAGCAAGTGAGAAAAGACAAAATGGAGCAAGTCAAGTTTGCGAGAAGAAAACGTTGAGTTGTAACAATACTGTGTTAACATCAGAAAAAGAGAACTGTGTATTTGTGCCAAAAATTTGGAAGAAAATAAAGCGAGAAGAAAGTAACTGGACTGGACAATAAAATTGCTTTTGTCACACTGGTGTCAGGAGCGGGATTATCCGAATTGTTATTTTTTACATTACATATGATGCACACTTCAGCACAACCTTGACCACTTTATTTCCGTGCAGGACACTGGGAAGATAAAGCATCGCACGTACTGCATTGTGCTCTATTAGAATTGCTAATGACTTTCAACTTGATTTAGAGTACTAACAAAGTGCTACTGGAGATAGGACAGTATTGCTTAAATTGCTCTGGTGTAGTTGCTGTGTACTATGGACGTATCGTGTTAAAACATGGAATCTTTGTATTATTACCGCTAACATAATTGAGAAGCATTTACTGAAATTCCTACTTATCGGTCTTAACAATGTGAGGGAAACGTAGTCTAGACTTACCACCAAAAAATCTCACCCTTGATGATGCTCTTTCGCATAATATTTGTTGTGCCGGTAAAGAAAGGATAAGTTGCTAATGTGAAGATATCAGCAGGTGAGTGCTGTTTTCATTGTGCGACTGTACATATCGCCTTTCCCCTCGCGTTCCCTCTGGGAGAGTTAAGGTAGTAAACAAGCCTGTGGCGCCTTCCTTGAAGTGCATTCATATCGTGGCCGAGTAGTAAATGCGTTTTTCTATGTTTGCTGTATTTCTATACATGGATTCAAATTGAGTACTTTGGATTATATGTGAGAAAGACACTCAGCTTAGTGTTGTAAGTCGGTTTTTGTTCATACAGCAGAGAAAGTACTTTCGCAACAAAATAGGAGTCGCACACGTTCAAAGAAATTACAGTTCACCGAACTTCATTCTAGTAAAGGCTACTCAAACAACAAATACAAGCTTGTATAACTAAACGAGATTTAATTTTTTCTTCCAGAAAGATCTTTTGTTTCTTCTAAGGAGTTCTACTTACACAAAACAGTGAACATGAATACGACTTTACATTGTATTTAAACAGCTTTGATATATTATGTAATTTCAAAACATGTGGAGCCATTTTTTTAGAAAGAAGATATGGATAAGGGCGACTCTTTTGTATCAAGAATTACTTAGGACGACAGAGTATTCTTCACCTTGTATCCTGAACAGATGCTGAATTTAGTAGTTTATTAGACCTTTTTCTATTGAGTTATGCTAACATGCGCAGAGAATTGTCTGTTGTATTTATCACCCATCCTATCCTGTCTGTCGACGGCTTATTGTGCGTCAGAGCCCGGGAGGAAGGATGATATAAAAGGACCCTACAGGCGACCAGAAGATATAACAGGCCACTATGGTGGGTCCCTAACAGATGCAGGTAGTTCTTCAACCCGACTGAGTTTCAGGTCACCACCGAGCCGGTTCGGCTGGTCAATCAGTCCTCCTGAAGAGCGGCCAGCCAACCACAGCACCTCACCTCGGTCGAACACTGTATTTCCAGAGCGCAAGCTCAACCGCAGCCCATCCTACCGGCGACCTTGCTGACACAACATAGAAAGACGTGATAGAGAGAGAATAAAATGAAAGTAGTTATTCGGAGGCTGTAATTGAATATATTTCCCAGCATTCGCCTAAGTGGCTCGGGAAAGCCCCCCATGAAAAATCCCAAGGTCCGGAATGTCGGCCACGGGAATCGAATGCAGGCCACAGACATTACTACCTGAATCATCTCGCTCGGTGTATTTCCCCTCACTAATGTTGTTACAAAGCTTCGATTCGAAATATGACTGCTCAAAACGAAACAGCAGAAGTTGCAATACTTGCAGCTTGCAACAATTCCCCATAGCTGTTCTCGCGAATTGGAATGACAATTGGACAAATGTGCTGCGTTTTCTCACAGGCGGAATTGTCAACCGTTCCAGGTTGGTAATTCCAGTGGTTCCTACGATAAAGTACTGGTTTTATGTGTGTAGTAGGTACTGTTCATCGATGGGGGAACGTTAAAAAACATGGAGGTCAATTTGCGCAGCCCTGTTCCTTGAAAGCGGAAAAAACTCATTATTTAGTACTTGAACAGCAGTGAGTGAATGTATGTTCTAACACAGATAACATAATATAGGCCCATGTTTCACCAAAGGGCGACAGAATGGTCTAAAGTACAAGCTTTTCTTGAATCATGCCTTTGCTGCACCTTTGAAAATTGCATTAATTCATTACAGTTCTAAGGTCTTCACCGCCGGTGTCAATACTAGATACAGTACAATCCCAGACATGTGGGAAGAAGAAGGATCCCAGCAGACCATGGTCCACAAGCCCGGATTATACTGTATCTAGTATAGTATATAAATTACTCACCAGATGATGTGATATTAGCACGATATCTCTTAATCTGTACTCACAATGTCTTAGTTCGAATAAGTGAACGAAACCATCGATTCCATATTGACCGCCCCCATAGCGCAGTGGTAGCGCTCCTACCTTTGACTCGGGGGACCCGGGTTCGATCTCCGGTACCGGCATAGGATTTTTCCCTGCTGGGAGGTCTGGCTCGGGGTGCATTCAGCCTCGTTAGGTCTCTGAGGGACCAATTGAGGAGCTAGTTGACTAAAGTAGTGACTCCAGGTCGTAAGAGCCGCAGTAACCGGCCGGGAGTGATCGGAGCGCAGACCACGTACAATCCTCCAGTACTGCACCCCACTAATGATGCCTGTTGTGGCCAGAGGTGGATGACGCAGCGACTGGGCGATAGGCCTTGGCCCGGATAGGGCTGTTGCGCCGTGGGGTTAGGGGGGCTTTGTGAAGCTTAACCTAATAGGTCATATCAGACGATAAATTAATGAAACGGGTGAAATGATGTTCCAAATGAACCCGACTCCTTGTAGCTGAGCTTTAACTGACACTTGTCTTCTCAGGATAGAGGAAAACCCCTTATCCGGGTGCAAATCATCTTGGGATCTCTTGAATGTGAGATAAACATGCAACCCCCACATCGTGGAAGTGAACTTCATGAATGTTGTTCAGGATTCCAAAATGTATTGGTTACCGATTACACTTTTACTTTCTGTATTCTTTAACTACGGTAGAGCATAAGTGTTGCATTCAACATAAAAGTAGTCGCATCCTTGCCAAAATGCTGGTATTGGTGTGTGTGTGTTTAATGCCAATATATAAACATGAGAAGTCAGATACATGTTTAAATCAATAGGACTTATAAGGAGGATCACTTTTTCTGCCTCTATCAGAGAAATTTGGAAGCTACTGTTTGACCACCAGAAGAAGGGATGTAGAACCTGAGGCATGAGAGGGGTTTGAACTGTTAATCTGCACAGCAGTCGATTAGTTTACTACGAAATGTATGTTAATCACCCAAGCTGCCACACCTATAAGCGGGTAAAGCTGCCAGGTGTATAGACTCAGGCTGTCAGAGAGCTGCATTCGCTTGTTATCTCTTATTTGCCCACACAGGGCTGGTGTGTTTAAAAGCACCAACAATAAGTTTGTTGGCATAAATAAATAATTACTAGGGCCAGGCATTTAATGACCAATAATTTGGTAAAAAATGCAAAATAAAAAATGCATTTATGACCTAAAAATTACAAAAAATGACCCAAAAAGATGACCCCCAAAAATGTTAAAGTTACCAAAAAATAAAGAATTGCCAATAAAAATGCTATTTCTTATTATTATTATTATTATTATTATTATTATTATTATTATTATTATTATTATTATTATTATTATTATTATTACTACTACTACTACTACTACTACATTAAGCACTCACTTTATTACTAAGTTACATAAAATATAACATAAAATCCAAATACTAAAAGAAAATTATAACTGTACATGTTGGAGTATCTTTTATTGAAGAAATTCCATTTCAGTGCACTTTTATAACAATTTTGAGTTGCAGTTAACAAACACAAATTGGCAGAGATTCTCAAACAAAAATGACTGTCTATTGTCTGCTAGTACTGACTTATAAATGGAAAAGCTCCTCTCTACTTCAACGGAAACAATTGGAGCATACTGAAAGCAAGCAATATCTCCTGGATTTAACTCACAGTCAGCAAGAGAAAACTGTTCACCAGACAAAGCACTCCCAATTGAACACAATGTTTTGTACCCCCTGTTCTTGTCTATACACTTCTTTATTTTCATTGCCACTGCTCATTCACTTTACCATATGCACTGCTCAAATCATTCACTACTTTATCCACTATTTGTAGCTGTTCCACTAATGTCACTTGGGATTTTTCCAGAGAAGTTATTGCATCAGGAAGGAATCCAAAATTGGTGTAAGAAAGTTTACCTACTATTTCTTTATCAGCCAGCAGTTCTTGCGCCTTTTTGATTGACACACATTCAGCATTATCAAAAGAATCAACTACTTTCTTCACACCGACAAAATTCTTGCAATAATAACTACAAGCCTCGAACCATGTTCCCCATCTAGTCAAAACAGGTGAAAAGAGCAGTTGAATTTCTGCAGCTTCTGCTTTGAATGCTACAACTCGAGAGGGTGCTTTCAAGAATACTTTCTTGACGCATCCAATTAATTTATCCACTTCAGGAAATTTTGCACGTGCTTCTTCCACGAACCAGTGTAATGCATGCGCTAAATATGTCACATGCACAATTCTTGGGTAGAGTGCACTTAAAAAGCAGCAGCTTTCATCATGTAGGGTGCTGCATCTGTTATAAAAAGCAATACATTGGTATTTTTAATCCCATTAGGCCAAAGTATTTTCAATGCATGGTCAAATATTAAGCTGATGGTTGAATAGTTCACTTTGTCCAGCTGCTCACCATGTAATAGACATTGTTCTCCGGGGCTGTGTGCTTCTAGAACTCCAACAATAACATTCGTTACATAACGGCCTACAGAGTCTGTTGTCTCGTCGATGGATACCAGTATATTCTTTTCTCCAATCTTTTTTCTTATTTGTTACAAAGTTTTGTTGTAGCACCGATCCACATAGGTTCTTCTGAATGTTTGGGTTCTGGAATTAATTTTCCTGTCTCCTCTTCTAAGAAAGCGCGCAGCTTAGGATGATTCAGCTTGTGAAGTGGAATATCGGCAGATAAAAATGCTTCATATAATTTCTTACAAAATGGCAAAAATGTTGAACGAGTTTCGCCCAGAAGTATCTACTGTAAGCCTACACTGGAATTATTTTCAAGTCGATGCAGGCCACGTTTGTGCTTTTCCCGTGAAATATGTTGTTCTACGGTAAACGTTCTTTCAGCAGCCACTCTCACATCACAGATCTTGCAGAATAATATATGACCGTCCGTGGAAAAAATATTTTCTCCATTCAATTTAACACTATTACTTTCCTTCACTTTAGGCATTTTGCTCTTATGGTGCTCGTACAGGTGCTAGGAACAACTGATCACCTCACTTAACAGCACAACAATGCCGGTTTAACTGGATATCGGAATTTCCTTGGGGGTGTGGGCAAGTCCATTAACCACATTCCTTGAAAAATAGGGGTAGGAGGTAGCTTAAGCTCTAAGAAATTGAATTCCTAGAAGTGGGCCAGTTCATAATGCACATTCCTTGAAAAATAGGGGCAGGAGGTAGCTTAAGCTCTAAGAAATTGAATTCCTAGAAGTGGGCCAGTTCATAATGCACATTCCTTGAAAAATAGGGGTAGGAGGTAGCTTAAGCTCTAAGAAATTGAATTCCTAGAAGTGGGCCAGTTCATAATGCACATTCCTTGAAAAATAGGGGTAGGAGGTAGCTTAAGCTCTAAGAAATTGAATTCCTAGAAGTGGGCCAGTTCATAGTGCACATTCCTTGAAAAATAGGGGTAGGAGTTAGCATAGCATTTACTTAAATCCAAGAAATTGTATTGACAAGAAAAAATACTGAATTTTAGTTTTAAAAAAATGAATTAAATACAAATAATCTCTCAATCTTCCGGAAAAGTGTTAAAAATACTCAAAATGACCTAAAAATTGCCAAAAAATGACTGATCCGTAAAAAGGTAAGAAAATGCACAAAAATGCCCTAACAAATTGCTTTTATTTAACTCGTTAGTCAACGCCATACCTTTCCGTATATGCAAACAATGTTTCAACCTTCATAAGGAAATGATGCAAAATCATTAATTGCCTTGCCCTAATAATTACTATCTAAAGGTTATTTAATCCATGAATATAAAGTACTTGAAATGGTCGCCATTGGGGTAATTGTCTCTGATGAGAGACTGCCTTTGTGGTTTACCGAGGAGTAAAATACGAATCTGTTGGAGAATTCGGTGTCCTGGCAGGTGTCACAGTAGTTTAAAGGTCAGAGCACCCGCCTGGTAAGTGGAGGGTCTGTGGTTCAGATCCCAGCTGTGGCATTGTGTTTTTCAGTTCTGATTCCACCTCTCATACATTGCCCACACATGACTTGTGTGTTTAAAAACACCAGAAGTATGTTGGCATAAATAAATAATTACTACTTTATTAGAATGTTTATCATTATTACTGTTATTATCATCTTTATTACAATAATAATAATAATAATAATAATAATAATAATAATAATAATAATAATAATAATAATAATAATAATAATAATGATAATAATAATAATAATAATAATAATAATAATAATAATAATAATAATAATAATAATAATAATAATAATAACAATAATAATAAAAATTATTATTATCATTATTATAAACATTCTAATAAAAGTTAATAATAATAATAACAATAATAATAGTAATATCAATAACTAATAATAACAACAATAATAAAAATAATAAAAATACAACAATTAGATTAATGAGAAACGAACAAGTACTAATGAAACATTACGTGTCCTCATGTTTGCATGTATTTTGTTACTGCACCTTACAATCTGTAATCCTTAGTGTTAGATAATATACGGGAGTGAGTTTATTCCCTGTGAGTGGAAAACATTATAAGAATCTTTTCGTTTGTTTATAGTCTATTATCATGGACTACACACAATAGTTCATCTCTCATCTTCGCTAAGAGGCAGAAGGAAGCTCGCTCACGCCACTGGCGTCTGTATGACTGGATTTACCCCGGTGCGTTCTGCAACTCTTTTAACGCACGAAGGGTTATCTATTTACCCCGATTCCAGATGAGATGGGTCACCTGGTATATGTTGCTAAATTATATTGATACCAGCTCATCCTATTACCCTGGTTGTGTATAAAGTGCATGTGAATCATTCATAGATGGAACATTTTATTATATCAGAAAAAAGCTAATTATACTGTGTAGCAGGAAGCATTAAGAGTAATTTAAATAGTAACTCATTTTTCAAATTACTGTATTTGCCAGCTTTTAAATTACATAATGAATAGTTATAACTTATATGAGGAAAGTTTTTTATTAGGGAGTTAGTTCATTTCCTTGACCCTTTCTTATGACCTATCTGGGTAATCTGTTCTAGTTGGCAATTCACACCGCATAATAAGCACAATACAGTGAGTCTTTCCAAAATCAAGAGTTTCTATAATCGAGGTCTGAAAATGCACATAAACACATGAAATAAAAAGGGTAAATTTTACAATTTTTTGATTATTGAATTAAAGGTTCGTGAAATACAAGATAAATTAATTATAGCTGTTATTGAAATAATTTGGGTATTAGTTGGAGCGAATATTACACGGGTGAAAGATGAAACAACTGCTAATAGCTGTAAATAACGTCAGCTAAAACTGAATTTCATGACTGAAAACCAGATATATTAAAATCGATTGTAACTATATACCGGATATAAGGGGCATAACTGTAGATATTTGTATTGCTAATACAGGACAGTGTAATGAACAATATTACATTAATATTTACTTCATTTGCAGACTAATAATTTTAGTTAATAAGAGTGCTAGGTGTGTTTTCAGGTTGGTTAGAACCTCCAAGTACGCGTGACTCGCCAGCCATACGTGTTTATTTTCCCCGAGAGCGCCGGACGGTTGTCGTGGGGGATAAAGTCTAGCGGGGCAGTCCTTCAATAACGAATGTTGAAGTCACTCATGGCGGAATGAGTCATGTTGTTTCGTACCCAAATATTCATCATTCGTGTCATCTAAAACTTTCTTAGAGAAAAAATGATAAAGGAAGCTTAAATATGTGTAATTGAGTGCGTAGTAAATGTACTTGCACTTCCAATACATTGATTGCTTAGTCTAATGTGTAATGCACTACTGAGTTACTCACTAACCTAAGCAGCCTTTCACTCACTTGCTCACTCACTCACTCACTCACCCACCCATTCACCCACCCACTCACTCACTCACTTACTCATATACTCACTCACCCACTCGCTCACCCACCCACTCACTCTCTCACTAACCCAGGCAGCCCCTCACTCACTAACTTACTCACTAACACAGGTGGCTCCTCACTCATTTGCTCACTCACTCACCCACCCACTCACCCACTCACTAACCCACTCACTCACCCACCCACTCATCCACCCTCTCACGCACCCACCCACTCACCCACTCACCTACCCACCCACTCATCCACCCACTCACTCACCCACTCACCCACCGACTCACTCACCCACCCATCCACCCACTCACCCACTCACTCACCCACCCACCCACTCACCCACCCACCCACCCACCCACCCACTCACCCACCCACTCACCCACCCACCCACTCACTCACCCATCCACCCACTCACTCACCCACGCACTCACCCACCCACTCAGCTACCCACCCACTCACTCACCCACCCACTCACTCACCCACCCACTCACTCACCCACCCACTCACCCACTCACTCACCCACTCACCCACCCACTCACTCACTCACCCACTCACCCACCCACTCACCTACCCACCGACTCATCCACCCACTCACCCACCCACTCACTCACTCACTCACTCACTCACTCACTCACCCACCCACCCACTCACCCACCCATCCATCCACCCACTCACTCACACACTCACCCACCCACTCACTCACTCACCCACTCACTCACCCACTCACCTACCCACCGACTCATCCACCCACTCACTCACCCGCTCACCCACCCACTCACTCACTCACTCACTCACCCACTCACCCACCCACTCACTCACTGACTCACCCACTCACCCCACTCATTCACACACTCACCCACCCACTCATTCACCCCTAACTCACTCATTCACTTACCCAGGCAGCCCCTCACTTACTTGTTCACTCATTCATCCGCCCATTCACTCACCCATCTACCCATCCAGTCTCCCACCCTACTAATATTCACTCACTCACTCCTACTAATACACGATACCACAACATTTGAAAGAATGCCTTCTGTAGGAAAGAGGAATGTTATTCGACAAGCGTTCTCGTGGTTTCCGTCAACCAAATTCGGTACCACTGTCTGGGGAATTTCCCGGATGCTGGTTCTAATAAAGCTATTACCTATCTGGGCCAGAGTACAAGGTTAAACAAATTGTGTCCAGTTAGTACAACGAATACTGGAAGAGAGTTGCAATTGACAAATTGTGTTTTAAGGAGATGTACATTTTTGTGGAGTAGAAGTTTGTCCATTTCTTACGGTTTATCAGATATGAAAAATTCCTTCATATGAGAACTTCAGAAGCTTTTCCCAGAAAATTAAAAGTTTAATTTGTCTAATATATTCAACATACGTTACTTTAATCAAAACCGTTAGAGTCATTTTTCAGAAAATAAACATTTTCAAAAAGTTTTCCATGTACAGAGCAGTTTGCGTTGGTGGACTTTTCTTGTAAATCATCGTGTCGTATTCGTTTGGTATTTGATTCACATTTTTACTTATGCTGTTCTCTCTCTCTCTCTCACGCGCACACTCTCACACTCGGGCGGGCGCGAAATTTTTAAGGGATGCTAGTACGTAGTAGAGAAAGTAAGATGAAAGCTTAGTAATAAAACAAGTGTCATACTATTATTAGAAACAGAAAATATTAAACCGATTTTGATAGTTTAATAACTGATAACCTCTCTTTCTGCTGGCGAACATAACTATAAAATATCTAATTTGAATTACTAAATGACTAAAAAACTAAAAAAAAAAAAAAAAAAGCTTTACAATGCGAATTATTGGAAATCACAAATAAGCATGCCTGGAATGCAGCTTTGACTTTCGTTTGTAACGCATGTAATAGAAAATACTTCTGTTGTTACAGAGAAAAGTCAAATAGAAATAACACAAAACACGTAAATACTTCAAACCAAGCAATAACCATTGTTGATCACAATTTCACAAGTTAAAGCAAAATAAAAGAAAATCGGAAATTGTTTACCTATGTGCGATATTTGTGTGCAATACTTATTTGACACGTTATTAAATATACAAATGTGTAAAATGTCTGAGGATATTTTATAATAATTTTATACAGGCTGTCAGGGATATAACTGCAGATATTTCGATAATTTATACCTTAGTATGAACTCAATTTTGTGTGTTAGATGTTTTCTATCTTCATCTAACAGTTTTCCCACAAATCAATCAAGTTTTACGGCATGATGTTTTTTGTATGGTCTTAACTGTGCCGCGAGATGAAAACGCCTGTCGTATATGCTATCTGTTTTGCTTCATACCTCGAAGTCTGACCTAATTGCCTAGGTAGTGCGGGGTTATTGTCCTAGCAGAAAACACTGAAACTCGGTTCCTAAATAAGTATTTTGCTTAAAGTAAAAACAAATTAGAAACTAAAAGGTTCACTTTTAGTAATATTCCAAGTGAAGCTTGGAAGCTATATATTTTGTAAGAGGGGAAAACAGAAGAAGTGTTGGAGATAAAGCGTGGCTTATTTCGCTAAATAAGAGTTGAGGGGAATGAGAACATCTGCCTTTATTGGCAGATCTCAGTGTTGTGTTTTTTTTAATTTTATTTTGTCTGTTTATTTTTGTATCTCTATTTATTTTTTATTCTTAAGGGGAATTTCCCCCTTAAATTAGTAGTACCATGTCTAAGTACTCCCTTGATGTGAACGGGTTCATGATTGCAAAGTAAGTTCCTTCGTGCTGCAGACAATTGTACTTTAAACGTTGCTTCTCCTCCCGGCAAGCTTCACACCAAACACCAAGCGATACCTCCCCCGCCCCAAGCACCCGAACTTGTGAGAGTACGCGACCAGTATGTTTCGCGTGGCCCACGACGTTGCCCTATTTTGCGTAGAAATTAAACTCAGCATGATCCTTTAGCTTTAAATTGTGGCTAATTCATTCGAAGTTAGATAAAAAAGTAAAAGGAAACACCGCAAACATACTAGAATAAAAATGTTCTAGACGCGGTACGGCTCATCGAGAAATGCGCGTCCATGCAACCTCGGTCTTAGGCCACACACACGTTACGGCAGAGGCCCTCGCCTCGGAAAACACCCAGGAGCTGCACCCTGCCCGCGCAGGAAAACAGCGGGAAAATGTAAATATTGTAAGTGAATTGTAAATAGTGCAGTACGCAAGCTGGGACGCATATTTCTGGTGTGTCCAGTGAAGGTGTGTGATGCGTGTGTGTGAGTGTGTGCGTGTGTGAGAGAGCGCGTGCGTATATGTGTGTATATGGATGTATATATGTATATAAAGAATAGAAAAAAATTAAAAAAACGATTGGAACACACACTAAAAGACAAACAAAAACCATTCTCGGTGACCTAAAGATGGTCACCATATGGGTTTTTGGTGAAACCCAAAACTATAACCGTGTAAATAAAAATAATTCTAAAGAAATGTAAATTTATAGCCTGTAAGCCTGGCTCCTTGTACCGGCACAAGGCTAAACTTAGGAATAAAGAAAACTTGAAACTTGGGGATTACTACGTCCACTTCCTACTACATGAACTTCCTTCTCAGCTGAATGAAGTGTCATATTAGATCCGAATAACAACGGGACGTCACTGAATTTGATCTATCATGTGTCTAAAACTATAATTCTGACAGTGTGAACCAATAGCCTGAACACAACGCTCTTCCGATCTAAACCTTCCCATAAATCAGCTTTTATGGAGTATTTGTCATTTAGTAATTGATAGAGAAAGTATTGTGAATATTATGGAGCGAATTTATATTATCTATTTAAGACGGAATATATGTCAGCAAAATAAATAAGAATGTCCAGAGAAAAAATGCAAGCATTCGAAACAGTGTAAGTACAAGGAATCAATTGCATGTGAACACATAGTAAATACATTGCAAACTTATGCAGCGTGGCAGATAAGCAAATTCGGATACGCCAGTCCAACTCATTTTTTAACCCATAAATCAAGCACGTCAAGTTCGTGAGCACAAGTTAGGATAACGGATACGGTTTTACACACGTATTTATCTAATATTTTCCTTTAAAGATCTTATTTGAGATGGAGAGACAGAAATAGAAGTAGGTTCAGAAATGTTTTCATCTGTAGTATAAGTTGCTGTCGAAAGCATTCACTTTGGTTACATTCTCTTTAGGGAAAAGAGAGAAAAATGTTTCATGATTGCCAGAGCGTATTAAGGAGCTAGCCTAAATAGGCACACACTTTTTCTCAAAATATGTTCCAGAAATTTAAAAAACAGCGATTTTTAGTTTTTACCGATGGGAAAGGATTTTTAATTTTTCCTTTAACTAACCTAGCTGGTAGAGGAAGTATTGCATTCCACTCATAAATTTGATCCAGGGATTGTCCCGGAAAGACCTGCATTTTAGGCCCTAGAATACAAACTAGGCATGTTTAGAAAAAAAAAATGTGTCGATGTGTGTGTGTATGTGTGTGTGTGTGTGTGTGTGTGTGTGTGTGTGTGTGTGTGTGTGTGTGTGTGTGTGTGTGCGCGCGCGCGCGCACGCAGCATATACCAGGTGAGTCAGCTGCCCCTTATTATCTAGTTTTATGCAATCCGCATTTTATAGTCCAACATGAAAACATCGACCCCATTACTAGGTTCTACCCGCGTATTTAACATGGATGTTAAACACTCGATGAAATTAGTGCTAATATAGATGTTATCACACCGCCTTTTAATATATTCGTAATTAGACAGCTGACGTTTGCACTTCTGCAAATGTTCACTGGAACCAGCGAATATTACATCTTAAACGGAATGTTTACCTCACACGTTTCTAGGTAGCTCAGTTAGAACGGGCGCAAGACTTCGAAACAATCTGTGTGCGGTGGAGGTGGTTCGAATCACCTACATGTACTAATTTTTTTACCGTGCAATCCTCACAATTTACAAATTGTTATTCTGAATACGTTATTATATTCATTCTTATTGCTTTATTTATGTTTTATGGCATTGTTTGATGTTTCTTTATTGGTGAACTACAAGGTGCAATTGAAATAAGGATCATTTATACACAGGGTTGAACAGATCTACAAGCCACTGTAATACGCTGACAAAGCGTTTCTCGATTGTCCAGCTCCTCTGCACAAATGCGTTCTTTTAAATAACCCCAGAGAAAGAAGTCAAGGGGTGTCGGATCAGGTGATCTGGCAGGCCAGGAGACTGGTCCTTGTCTTCCTATCCAATGACCAAGATGTGCAGCATTCAAATGATTGCAGACGATCCCCGACCGATACGGAGGAGCGCCATCGTGTTGAAACAACATCGTCATTCGCTCCTGCAGTGGTACATTCCCTAATGATAAGAGGTGAGCTACAGAGGAATTCCAGGTAGCGTGCTCCTGTTAGATACCCCTCGAAGAATAATGGTCCAACAAGGTGGTCTCCCAAGATTCCACACCAGACATTTACACCCCACTGCTCTTGGAATGCTGCCTCCCTTACCCAATGAGGATTATCAACACTCCAATAGCGCAAATTGTGACGATTTTCAGTTCCATTGTTGTGGAATCTTGATTCGTCAGAAAACAATATCCTGGATGCGAATCCCACATCACTTGCTACTCGCTCCAGCAACCATTCACAAAAGATCACTCGAGCTTCGAAATCTCTCCCGTGAAGTGCTTGGTGTAGGTTTAAACCATAAGAATGGAACTTATTAGTGTTCAATATTCGCACTACAGAAGACTGGCTGATGTTCACCTCCTGAGCAACTGCCCGTGTACTAGTATGCGGATTGTTCTGGGTGGCATTCAAAACTACTTCTGCATTAACACTCGATGTTGCTGGTGCGTGTCTATGAAGAGGCATTCTTGCAAGTGACGCTGTTACACGCAGACGCCTTTCAACATTCCGGAAGCTGTTTGCTGTTGGTTGTCGTCTATTCGGATATCTCTCCCGATATAGATGCCGAGCCGCTGGTGTATTTGTTCTTGCTTCTCCGTAGATCAAAGGCATATCCTCGTACTCGTCTGTCGAATACATAATGAAAGACTGGCACAAAATATCGTGCGGTGTTTTGAATTCAGGGGACCTCAAAACATATATTTCCGGTAAAATCTCGACATCGAACTTTTGAGTGGAATGTAATACTTCCTCTACTAAACGTAGTAGAGAAAGTGAAAATGTAGATCTTGTTCAAACACATAGTTTGTCAACTTTGGTATCCGCAAAATTTAAAGACGGCTGATAGTTGACTATTATTATTCTTTTTCCTGTTGTACAAATACATTTTATGGCGCAAATGATATCTATGTCAGTGGCTGTACAGTCTGAATTCAGAGCGTGTAGTGCAAGGCGTGGCAAGCCTATGATGGGATTTTATGTTGAACCAGCGCTTTTAAATTTTGTGGCTACCATAACATTTGTTGTGACATAAACATTTCATATATATTCATTGCTATTGGTTTGAATTTTCAAATTCTTAGTTTTTTTAAATGTAAGTCGCTATTGGTTTTTCTCTGAGGCCATGCATCTAACATAACGTTTTAAAGTCGGCACATAGTGACCCGATTTTTAAAATTCTACTACTGTCACTTTAACATAATGTATTATTCTTGTACCTATAACGAAATATGTGACCAAGAGTAAAAGTTTGGAATAGTTTGTAGAAGAGGGAATAGAGAAAGTCATGAGAATGCAGCACTTAAGATTTTTTGTTCTGAAAAGGAATATTGAGGATAATGTTCGGGATCAGACACTGAACCAGAGCCTTTCTAAGCTCATGCAGATACACTGCCATCTCCTTGGAAATGCTTAATGGACATACAATACCTAGGATAATATGTATATCCTTGAATCTTATAGTTTTGATCTAAATGCAAGTGATATTCCAACTACTCAGCAGTGAATAGAATGTGCATTCCTGGAAGAAACAAGGGGGAGTGGGCTGCTCCAGATACATTATTAATGGCACTCGGTGCATTGATTTGAATTGGTTATGCAGATGTATTGTAGCAGCCTAAGGACAAACACATAGAGGAAGGTGCATTTTAAATATATCAGCGGTCGATTTTTTTTTTTTTTAATTAACGTCCTCCAACATTGCGTCATATCGGACGGTGAGTGAAAGAAACGGGTGAAATGATGCTCAAATGAGCCCGAGGTCCATGGAGCTTTAAGTTACCCGACATTCGTCTTCTTAGGATAAGGGAAAACCTCGGAAAAAACCTTACCCGGATAACTTACCCTAAGCGAGATTCGAACTCGCGACCTCTTGAACGTGAGGCAGACACGCTAACCATCACGCTATCGAGGCGGGCATCAGTGGTCGAGAATTGATTGTAGAAAATGGGTTTTACAATGTACAAGATGGAGTACAACTTTGATACTTTAATTTTTCCGTAGCATGTCTAATTATTAGATCCTGGATGGTATTTTTAGCATTTTCTCTAACCCTTTTTGTACCTCAGTTTCCCAAATAAAAAATAATAAGTTGAAGTCATATTCCTAAAAGTATATTTCAAAATATATGAAGTACAATTTTAATATGCACTAAATTGTCAGACAAAAGAAATTCGTTCTTTAAGCATAAGGCAAAATTCCAACAAAAGGAAACAATAAATCCTTACGCAGGTAGATCATTCTAACCAAGATTTGAACTCAGGACCTCTTCCATGTGAAGTGGATAGGCTCTTCCACACCAAAAAGGTGGGTGTATAATATTCCTTTAAATTTAAACATCATCACATGAAGTGTTACCGAAAACTTCAACATGAGTTTGCAGATAACTTTCACTTTAAACATTATTCTCGATTTATAAATCAAATTGTTCTTGTTTGAATTCAATCCAGTTAAACTAAATAGCTATTTAGTCTGGAAAGTTTTACAGCAAAAGCTATTATGACTGGCACACGATACACTATCTGACAATATCAGTTCAAACTAAGGAAGAAATTTGTCGCCCTGGCACTATTAAGCTGTTTATCAAATCTTTGGAGACACTTCTTATATGCACAGGTCGTTTAATTTCCTGTTTCTGGCTGTGGAAGAACCTTTGTGTTCAGTTCTGAATGTTATTTTAACACACAAATACAATATATTTGCAACTTCAAGTAAAATTTTAGGAAATGAGACTCGGCAACAACGCAATTGACATTTGTTACTTGAGAGTATGCAAGTGAATTGTGTGTTATATAAAGAAAGGAAATGTTTGGTGGAGGTACGACGTTTCAGCACAGCCTGTAGACTCCGATGTGCTGGGCCGCTCTGCTCCACGCCAATCAACGTGACAGGCACTTAACATGAAGAGCTGGTCACTCGGTGAGCAATATTCGTCCAGTGAACATGGACTACGGAGAAGGCTTCGGCGGAGGTGGAGGAGGTAGGCTGTGTAGTGTCAGTGCTAGTGTTTTGTGTATGTGTATGTGTGTGTGCTACTGGATATCCTCGCCGGGTGTCGAAACCCCAGTACACGGTGTTTCTCGAGCCCTACAGTGGGTCAACAATCTGGTTCCATATGTGCTGGAAACTGCCAGACATTTCATTACTTCCACAGTGGCTTAGTGAAAATTAAGGGTTCCAAAGCAAAAATATGCTCATTGAATGCTTTAAACATATTCTATAGTCTAATTCAGTTAGTTTCAATGGGTAGAGAAACACTTTGTACTGTTTTATATTGTATTTGAATAGTTTCTGTATTCATTAGGTATCTGTCACTTCAAGAAGACTGCTATGCTTGGCTTTGCTGCTCCGAATGGCGACGGAAATCTTAACAGTTTTGTAGGAGCTGTTCTCCATATTTAATTTATCAAGTTGAATCACAATGGCGTCTGGTTCTTTGGCTGCGCGGGCACTTCGTCCAAAGTCGTCGATTATTTCACAGCAACTGCTACGAATAACAGGATAGATAACACTTGCATTAGTACACAAACCATCTTAACATTATTATTGTTACCTAAGCCATATCCAACAAGTTTGAATTTAGTGTAAACGCCTTATAGCATTAATTATAATTATAGGTTTGCTTGCGTCTCTCTATAGAAATACTCTTTAACATTCGTTTTATCATTCATTAACATCCAAACTATATAAATACACACTGTGTCTTCTCTTAGGGTATTTTAAAGACTTGTTATTTTATTAACATCAACTACAAAAGGGTTTGTTTCACAGAGAAATGAAGCATATGGTTGCTCTGGAAACTTCTTTTCCTATGATCGTTTCAAAAAGAAAAGCTGACTAGGAATCGAGGAGGCTGTGGTATCCAGTGCCTACTTGTGTACCAGCTACACATTAACATTCAGAATAAACCTGCTGACAACATTAATTTCACATAGTTGACCATGTATATATTGTTACAATCTGAGATACGACTTGGGAAACTACCATCATTGTTTCGAAATCGCAAAATACGGTAGTACATTTGTCAAGAAAACTGAATGCAGCGTTACTAAAAGCTTGTTCTGTATACTTATCGAAATATAAAACAGTTATGTCTAATGAAAACTACACAAACTCCAAAATATCTTCCGAAAAGCAGGAATGATAACTGAAAACAGCATAGCTGTTGTTCTTATCACATCATTATAATGAAGAAAAAGTGTGTTATGGTTCAAATTTTGAAGTATAACTTTAAACTGCAGTATTAATTTCTGAGAAAGTAACGACGAATAACTTAAGCAGCGAAAATATTACGATGTAATACGAATGTATCGTGGAGTTTGTTACTCTTCGGCGTTTGCACCATTTCCTTCAAAATAAAATGAAAGCTTAAGAATTTGTCAAATTCACAGCCAAGTTTAAAAGTTAATGTTTGGCGTTCCAGAGGTTTTCAGTAAATCACTGTTGATGTCGATGTTATTCCGTATAGGTGTATTGAAAACAAATACAAATAGTCTAACAGCATTTCTTTACTCTTTGGTGGACATTTCTAATGGTTAGGTTTAGCTCCTTGGGACACTTCTAAAGGGTTCCCTAGATGTGACTGAAATGAAACGCTTACAATATTTTGCTTAACTTCTGAATATTAAACTTCCGGCTGTTTGAAACGCAGATAGAAACTTATATTTAACTCCATTTAATTGGCGCTACTGTATCCTTCCGATTATAAATCAAAAGAATTTAACTAAAATATCAGTTTAAAATGTGTTACCGCTACTCTAGAGTTAAGATAAACATAATGAGCTCAGGTTGGAACTTCCTCTGGCACAAGTCAGGATTGTCTCATCGTACAGATTATTATGTGTATATATTAAAAAGTTGAAATATTGCGTTACCGTCAGAGTTTTAAGCCCGATGTTTAAAAAACCTAAAAAATCTCTGCAAATATCAATTTTAACTCTTTTACGTAATACCTAGATATAAACTTGAAACAACATTGCAGCTCGAATGCTATTGAAATGGTACCTGTACAAAGGTATTTAGTGAACAGTTAACTATTGTAATGTAAATGTATACTTTATTTGCTTTAAAAGTATACTCTGTGGAAAAAAAAAAAAAAAAAAAAAAACAGCGATTCAAAAAATAAGATTTCACGAAAATGGGGTACTTTGATCATCTCATTAGGGAAAGCAAAGGGACTATTATTATTCCTATTAATTATATCCTAATCATTACAGTAGAATGTAAAACAGTGCCCGTAAATAAAAATTGAATTTATTTAGGGGCGAATACTGGATTCCTTTAGAGTGAAACTGGCATATTTTAAAACACACCTTACCAAAGAGCAAAATGTAGACAGCAATAAATGTTCAAACTTCACATAAATAATCAGTGGATTATCCTTTGGATGCAAAAATTAATTTACATTTTAAGAACACTTATGACATGTTTTATTTAATAAAAATGCCTATTAAATGTAATATTTAAATACTTTGATTATATGGTTTTATTTTAAGTTATTATTCCTCATTGTTTGGGAGCTTAATTTTTATTCAGAAGTTACTTCATAGTAAGTGGTTCGACATGCGTTTCTCTTTCCTTCGTTTCGAGTTTAATGGAGAATCTTTTGAGATACAGTCTATCGCTACGATAGATTTTAACAGTGGCTGTGAACAAATAAATACTCATCTAATTTAAGTCATAAAATAGAAATAAAAATTACTTTTGATTTTACCAAAACAAAGCAATGTGTATATCAATGTTCATTTTTTTTTCTATAATGAAGCGGGGCTATGCTCCCTTACTCCTTAGCATCTTGCTGCGTCCGCCTATGTGAAAAGGTTGCGGAAGACGAAGTTAGAGCTTTAGGATCGTGTCTCTCCCATTTGCAAACTCTGGACCCTGCAAGTAGCGTTATTGACAAATGGCGGACGGAGAAGGTTCTATTAGTCACGTCCACAGAGTTTATAATTTACAAGAGATACACGCCTCTAGGTGGCAGTGCGGGAAGGACCGTCACAACTTAAGCCACTAAAACAGCAACAAACAAAGCATCTTCGTAGTGTAAAACTGATAGCGGAAAACAGAACACACATATTAAACAACCACTGTCAAATGCTGTCTTTACTTGACATTGCATTACATTACTATGTGTAACGGAGTTAGAGATTCCATTCCTTCTTGAACCCTGAGTAAATGTTGGCCTTGAAGGCTAAGCTCATGATGTTATGATATTTATGTTTCACCAACACTACCGCCAAAGCCGCTGTTTTCTTAATAAACAGGATTTATACCAGATATGTATGTGAGTGCTCATATTATCACAAGTATTTGTTTAAATCACTTACTTTTGCCATTATTAAATTATTACATCTCAAAGTATCAAAGGACAATAAAATATAATTGTATTTATGTTAACAAACTGCATTTGTTCTTCAGCGCGGCATCATTTTCCTGCAATATAATACTGCATATAAGGCGAAATTTGTGCAATGTAAGTATAACATTGAGTTGTATGAAAGCAAATGAGTATATAGTATATGCTTCACTTCTTGCATTTCATACTCTGCTTGATAAGAATAAAACATTTCAGGCACCTACTTAATTTTGAGTACATACTCAAGTAATGCAGAATGGAGTACCCTTCAGTATCCGTCTTAGATATAGTATAAATTCATTTGTTGCATGAATAAAGTTAGCATATTCTCAATGCTTTAAATATATTCACTGCTCATTTTGAGCATGCATAGAGATATATAGCTAGACGCATCTCAGATTTGTCATCACTTAAAACATTCGAGTAGCTTCAAAATACTTAAAGACTTTGCAGGAACATAACCTAAAAACAGTAGTAAAATCTAGCTTTACTAATCACGTTTGTGCCAATTATTAACTGCAAAATAAGACTACTTATAAATTTAAAAATCAAGGCGATTTCAAGCAATAAAGAGTTTTTAAACATCTTGGAATTATCTGTACAAACAATCAAATTGTAATCTGCATACTGTACCTCTTCAGTTTGTAAATATTTTATTTTTGCCTGTTTCATTGAACATTTTGCCCTCTAAACTTAATATTATTTATTGTTTTGATAAATTAATTTACAGCTATATTTTTACCCAAACGTCTTCCATTTAGTCTTCATTTCTTGAAGGGCTTTGTAATTTGCTTTCAATGGATAACTGAGATTTGAGCATTTGTGCAAAGATTACTGAAAAAAGTAACAGAAAGTTAGCACAGTAAAGAAAGCAAAGTAACAGAGCCAATTTCAATAGAGCAAACTCCAGTGAAAAGTCCAGCCCATTATCACTGATCACCATGGACTTGAGCAAACGACACTGATATGATCATGAGACAGATAACGCGAGCGTAATTGTGGAGATGAGTGAGTGTGTGTTTGCCTGGGGTAGAATATTTTTATTCTCACGAAAACAACTGCGCTCACATAAACCTGGATATGTTATCAAAGAAAGTGCTTTTAATTGCAAGTATACACTGTGAGAAAGTACCGCTATGCTTTTTTGTTCGTATGACGCATTATGTATGGAAAAACTAGGCTAAATTAGTATTATTGCTTAATGAATCACCTGTTCTCGAAATTAGGAAAATTGTCTTTATTTTGCATTGACAATCGTTTGGGAAATGTTTGGATAATAATAATAATAATAATAATAATAATAATAATAATAATAATAATAATAATAATAATAATAATAATAATAATAATAATAATAATAATAATAATAATAATAATAATAATAATAATAATAATAATAATAATAATAATAATAATAATAATAATAATAATAATAATAATAATAATAATAATAATAATAATAATAATACTAATAATACTAATAATACTAATAATACTAATAATAATAATAATAATAATAATAATAATAATAATAATAATAATAATAATAATAATAATAATAATAATAATAATAATAATAATAATAATAATAATAATAATAATAATAATAATAATAATAATAATAATAATAATAATAATAATAATAATAATAATAATAATAATAATAATAATAATAATAATAATAATAATAATAATAATAATAATAATAATAATAATAATAATAATAATAATAATAATAATAATAATAATAATAATAATAATAATAATAATAATAATAATAATAATAATAATAATAATAAATACCTAATACCTTTTACATGATTTTACACAATTTCTTTTGGTTTCGTGCCAGGTCTTTCAGTTATTACTGGAGTATCGCTTTAAGATTTTTACAACATTACTGTTTTCATATTTAAGTCTGTGGTGCTTGATCAGAGCACATATCTCTAGAATGACATTTTTAAATACCAATGACATACATAAATAGCAGATATGCTAAGTTGCACAGGTTTTTACTGAATATTCATTGCTCAAATACGAGACATGTTAGGGAATTGCTAGTTTCCTGCCGGCTTTTAAGATGTTTGACACACGCCGGGCGTAAAGGATTTATCGTGGGATCAAAACATAAACAAAATGCTTTTAATAAATTCAAGTTATGCAAGTTTACAAAAATATTATGTTAAAAATTAAACGTTTAAGTAGTCTCAAGTTTTAACTAACACCATCACGCTCGATATAAATGTCTTCATTGAAATATGTTTTTATTAAATGGTGATGTTGCCTGTATATATTAATTCCTTTGTATTTACACATGCGGATGATTCCTGTAAATCATTAATATAAGAACATGTAAATAATTCCAAAGTACGTCATGGAAATGACATGTTTCGATGCCTGCTGTTTTCTAAACATCCTTCAGCAGCCAATGTACTCTTCCATTCTCCATGATACTTTAAAACTGTCATGCTTGCTCCTGCGCCTCTAGAAGAGTGCTGAAGTTCTTAATGCACGGTCCATAGAAAGTTAGGAACGAATATTTTAGCCAAGTAGCCAGAAATACTTCTTCATTAACATTATCCACCGATTTTCCTCTCAACTGGTTTCAAAACGAATATACTCTTTATTATACAGATACGCAGATTTTATTGGAGGTACCATATTTGCAACTTTTGAAGCATTAATACACATGCTAGTAGATGTTTCGCAAGATTTCTCCATTTTGGTCCGAAACGAATGCTTATTAAATAAAGAGTTCCAGCGTTTTCAGCGAAAAAAGAACTCTTGGAATGGAATATTTAACTTAATTTTTCCCCATATTACATGTTTATGTAATAACAAACAAGTGCTTCATATTTTAATGTATTCACTACGGAATTATTAATATTAGGCTCGGACCAATCGAAAATTAAAAGCAAAAAGATACTTATACCTCAAAGCAATATTTTTGAAAATATTGGTTTTGACCAAATACCACAGAAATATATGTGTTTAAAAATTCGCTTCTTGACCGATGACACTCTCGTTTGAATAGATGTGAAACATTTATTCAATTGTGTACTACTCTGTCTAGCCTTTGAGGTAAAAGCATGTCATCTGCAGATGACTGAAAACATCGTGCTTCATAAGTTTCCAGTTATTAAAATTCACAATATTAGAAAACAGAGTTTCTGTATGTTTTTCTATCTCTTATTATTTTATATAAACTGTTTTCAAATCTTTGTTTGTACTGGTATATCTCAAGCCAATAGGACTATGTTAAGGGCTCCTTTTTGGTTAAATACTTTATTCACTTGACATCCTCTTATAAGATATGCATTTAAGAGCATGAAATAAGCCTAGTAAACATCGATGCACTAACTGCAAGAGATCAATAAAAGTCAAACCTAAAGCAAACTACTTTTAAAATTGTTTTGTATTTACAAACATGTTCAAATATTTTCAAATAATGACTAATCACCTACACTCAGATAAACCTGTGTATTTGACTAGCAGATACAATACAACTAAAATGATAGTTTACAAGGAGAGTTGCCTCAAGTGTTAAGCACAAGAAACGTGCAATAATAACATTTTGCCATTTTGCCAAATATAAGGAGTAAATGAGAAAGAGAACGTATTATCAACTTATTTTCATATTTATTTTAATCAAAAGCTGAAGTGCACTCGCTTGTTCTCTTTCTACAAATCGTAGTTGTTTCCACTATTGCAGTTCATTCAATAAACGAAATAGGACACAAGAACCAGTTGACAGCATCAATATGTGTTTATGGTGTTCATTTTTGTACCATGTTAACAACGTGAAATTTAAAACCATCATATACGATTCGTTCCAGGCACTTGAAGCTTGTTAGTTTAAGATACATTAAATCTATCTATGCTTTAGTCGAATAAAGTACTCAGAAAGTTAAATGAAGATGTATTCCTAACTTACATGTAAATACATGAACGAAAGTGGGGAAGGGATAGAAATAATTCTGAGCTAGTCAAAATTAGTAAAATGTTGTACTGAATATTTGAAGCATTTTCAATGTATTTTAAATAAAAGAGACTATGTAAATTGATTAACAAAAGTGTTAAATTATCTTGTTATGCCTCTTCTTTTGTATCGAAGCGTCAGTAAACAATGCTTTACGCCCCTTACATTGGTTCTTCTTTACAATCTGTCGGTGTTAACTCCTGATTCTGGATTTTTATAATATGCTTACATTTCTTTTACTTTGAAACACACTCCGATTGGTCTCACAATCGTATCTCCAAACTTCGCGGAGACAAAATTCCAATTAAACAAAGTTTTCCACCTCCCCTAAGCTGGGAATTGAACCCAGATCTCTGAACTGGGAAATCAGCATATTGAAAGCAGTCAGCACTTATTTTGATTGAAACTAAATATATTGTTACTGTGTTTGAACATGTGTAAGCATGGTTCATAATGTGAACATATTCTTGCTTTGAAGGGTCTTAGACATGCGAAGTAAACCATAAGAATACAATGGACAGCAATATTAATTGAAACAGAAGTTTGTAATATTATATGTTGTGTTTTCTGTTCTTTATTCACCATGTATGAACTATTTTTAAAAACACTTTGTACTATGTTATTCGTAATGCACAGGATGGTCATGAAATCTATCGAGATACTTTCAGAGATTTAGGGATATTTGTAGCGTATTTTGAACACGTGTTCCCCGGTGGCACATATAGTAAGAATTGAATTGTGCTCGCTTACATGGAATGTGTGTAATTTTTTGGACAAAATGAATCCTTTGACTGAAGCGTTCTAGTCGAGATGCTGGCTTATGGACCTGGTTGCCAGCAGCTTAACCACCATAACCGCAACCGCTGAAGATGTACGCTAATCTCTAGGGATGCCAGAGCGTGTATGTACAGCGATCCATTATGTGTCATTGTAGTCCCGTGATTGTACCAGTTAACATTCTGAACAGCTGTTTTAAAGATGCAGTTCTATAGAGCAGGTACTGAACAATTATGTAACACAAGGTTACACGTTCTGTGTGTGGGTTATTGTATTATTCATTCATTTAATTTGTTTTGTAGTTGTGTGTCTTTCCACATAATACATACAGTACGTCCTATACTGTAGGTGGGTGGTTGAGAAGATAAAACGTAAAGGGCATAAATCAAAACTAATTTGAGCGAGAACTAACGATATTTAAATGATGACGTTAGACTGGTGTTTTCTAATAACCCTTAAGGAAATTATACATAAAAATTTGTTACCAGCTCATGAAAACTGTGTATAGGTAATTATAATAGTCACAGTGAATGACATTTACAAATCACCACCTTTTTCCCTACCCTATTGTTTTCTGAATTGGCCGTGCATACCGCCTCTATGTTTAGAAGACTGGTTAATTGGTTGACACACATAATCACTTAGCAAAGGGAAGAAATTACGTATATCAAGCAAGGAGATAGTGGAATCCCCCCTTCCCACTTTGTTGTTCAAGCATTCCTAACACCTGCTTAGGAAATAGCTCATTAGTCTATGCAGCTCCATCTGAGAAATGGCAGCAATTTCTTGGTGAATATTATTAAGTTCGTATACAGTGTGTCTAATTGTTTTTGAAACTTTCTCTTAACAAGCGTGACCATGTAGTACCTATAACGTAAATATGCGAGTTTGCAAGCTCAAGGTTTTCAAGTTTATGTTCACGTTAAACGTAAGGAATTAACCAATCAGAGAGCGACTCCCTATGGACCGCACCACCTGATCGTTCTGCATATCACATCACATTTTCTGTCGGCATGTGTTGACTCGCTAACTATCGTTCTGTGCAAGATCATGAACTATAAATCACAGAAATTAACTGTAAAAATCGCAGAAAAACAAATTGTGATGTTCGGTGATGCTGTGTTGAGCGTATAACCTCTTTTTATGCGAATATTGTTGGTGATCGCTTCGCAGTCAGACATATTAGCTCAGCTGTTTCACGCTCTCTTGCGAATAGCTGCTGCTTATGTTTATGTTTTCCCTTATAAATGACAACACATTAGGTAGCTCCATCAAAAGGACACCGATAAAATCCTGCCGTATTAAAGGTGATACTTATTTACAAGTTTTACTGATTTGGTTCGGTATTTTGGGAAACATACTACTTCTTAATATTTAAAAGAATACTACTTTTCAAAATAATGTGTTTATTTCTCTAACTCCATTGTATAAGCATGCAGTCGGTTTCGCCTTTATTAACATAATAACATTGTGGTTTGTTGATGTCTACAATTTGGAATGATATGACTTAGAAGGCCTTGGATTACAACAAGCATACCAAATGAAAATGAACCACGGTGCTTTCGAAAAGAAGTATTTTATTAAAAATAGTTTGTGTTAGAAACAATGATAGAAAATACTGCTTTGAATTTGTATTGGGTACACCTGCCAGGATTAGGTGCTATTACTGTGTGTTCATCAAAATAAATAAGGGACCTTAAAGGTTTAGGTATTAGGTGTATCAGACTTTTAATTAGCATTGAATTAATTTATGCCGTCATCACCATCATCATAATGAACAGCAACATTAACTAATTTGTGAAAACTATATTCAAGGTGATTTAAATAAGATCGTTCAAGTTCGCATAGCATTACATTTAGGTACGAAAACAATTTGTATCTTACAATGTGGTATATAATAGACAATTTAGATAGCATGTTCTAAAAATCGTACACCTTTTGCAGTTTCCCTGTACTCTTTTCAGTACTCTAAAAGCTCTTGATTTCAACAAAATTATATCCAACGAATATTCACTTAGCATTGTTAATATTCTGTATTTCACATCATCGCTAATCATTTAAATACCAACATAACCAATATGATTATGTGCACATTAGTGTGATTTTGCAGTTATTTTTTGTGAATATGTGAGATTTGTCAATATCTTATTTACACTTTATACAAGCTTTTGTGTTATTTTCATTTAAAAAGATGTCTTAAGGTGCCTTCATGCAAACTTGGCATTTCCAAGCGCACAACGATGAGTTTTTAAGTCTTAATTCCGGCAGGAAATTCGTAACTTAAGGTTAAGTTGTGTCCTTGAGTCGAGTTTGAAACAATTAACCAGGTTGAACTGAGTTAAGGCTTAATAAGGTTGATTAAAATTGTAATATTCGATGTAGAATCAAACGTTAGCCTTCGAGGTGAACAAGCGAGAGCACAAAGTAAGCGCTCCGGGACCATTATACCACAGTAACTTTCATAGTAGTCTATAAAAACATAAGGGTTTCGGCGACTTTCTCGTATTACTTCTCCTCTAATGGTAATACAAAGTAGGTTAGAAAATAACAGCGTATTTATTTCCTTCCACCGATTTGCAATCAACTATTTTCATTGCAGTATTTCTGCTAACCAGTAGTGTTACATCACTTTAGTCCTCATTGGGAAATATCAACTGCAACCTTGATTCTAAGGCTCTTTATTTTAAATGTCCCTTTTCTTACAAATTTTAACAAAATCTAAAATGTTTCGATACACTGTTAAAACTCATATATAACATTTCATCTACATACGTGCAGTGGTCCACCTAAAAGTTGAAAATGTTGAGGGTTATATCCGTCTAAACCAATTTTAGTGTTGTACCAGTTTGAACCAAAGTAGAAATGGGTGGAAAAATGTAGGTATACATAAAAATCTTAACGTGGTATTTGCAGTGTTCGATAAATTATTTCATTCTTATGGACTGACTGACGAGACAAAGCGAACTAGTCAGGTGCTTTACAGAAGCATACGCAACTGTAAGGTTAGCTATTTCTTCGATTACTTTTTAAGGGGAGTTAGGGGTGAGTTTAGGAAATTCTACAATTTGTATGCTAGCAGTACCAAATTTTAACCACGTTAATATAGTGTTTAGATATGCAGCTGTACAAAATTTGAAGTATGTAAGTCAAACAGTTTTTTAATTAAAAAGTTTTAATTGACTATAAAGATACTGTGATTAAAAATGCTCCTTGCGTAACAATTTTTGAATGTTTAGCATGAAACTTGGTGATCTGATGTTTCATGCACCTAAAAGTCATAATTGCTCTGGGTTTTGATTTTACACCAGTACTTTAGTATCTAGAAATTTTTAAATATGTCTATTTACAGATTTCAAGTTTTTTAACTTCCCATCGGCATTTGAATGTGAATATGTTCTATATTATTTGGCTGATATAAGAACCCAGAGCAATTTTGGAGCCTTATATGAATAAGAACACATCCTGAAATTTTCAAAAGAATCCCTTAAGAACTCTGTCGCAAGGAGTTTTCAGTTGCGTGAAACTGCTAAGAAAAAAGAAACTGAGAAAAACAGCATTAAACTTTTAAAACGTTGTAACCTCATTAGAGGTGTGTTGCAGCATAGGTTTCACTTTCTGACCTCTTATCTTGTGCTGTGCTGACAATTTCTGCAATTTATGGGTTCTCCTTGTGTGTATTTGTTTCCTGGCACTGCATTTTCTACTCTGAACACATCGTCTAGCATTGCAGTTCTGACAGATGCATATTGCTCCAACTGAAATGTTTTCATTCCTAAGACTATTCAACACTTGAATTGACTTCACACACCCCATATTGAACTCCATTACAGCTTTCAGTGCTGCAAGTTCAAGTTTATTCCTAGACACACACCTATTTTGAACAAATAGCTCCACGCAACACTGTGAAGAGATTCATTCGAGTTCTGTGTCGTACCCTTGGCATAGCGTTCTAGCAGCTGGTGAGAAACAAGTCCATGATCTGGAGGTTGAATTTTAGTTGCCACTTCTGGAAACACCTTGCAGGACATTTTCTTGTGATTTTGTGGATGCAGATTGACTGACTTTCAATTTACATGACTGACTTTCTGATCCGTTGATATACAGTCTCGGTGGGTGCGTAGGTCTAACGTTGTTGTAGTGTTTAACGCCCGCTTTTACTACTACGGCACCGCAGGCGGTGGCACTGATGATACATGTAATGAAGATGGAGCACCGGTGGAATGAGATGGCGGGGGAAACCGGAGCACCCGGAGAAAACCCGCCCTGACGCCGCTTCGTCCACCACGAATACCACATGCGGGTCCCTGGGATCGAACCCGGGTCACCTAGGTGGTAGGCGAGCGCGCTAACCGCTCGGCCACGGCACCGTGCGTAGGTCTAACCACCAGCTATTTAATCACTATGCACCACTATTTAAAAATGGCCGCCAGACCTTTAAAAATGGCCGCCAGACCTTTAAAAATGGCGCTGGCATGAAAGTCATTGCACTTTTTAATAGACAAAACATTGAACAATTTTACAACATAAAAATCTAAAAATCAACTTTTTTTTTTTTACCAAATGGGCCAAATCTCACCCCCAAGTCCCCTTAATAACAGTAAAAGTTTGGTGCAGCGATGATTCCATTGTGAAACTGAAAAACAATTACATGCTTTCTTAAAATTATTATGATATCGCTTATATCGGCTATACTTGGCAATCCTCCCCAAAGACCAGAGAAGATAAAGCTCCGTTTGCATGGGATTCGTTCTACGTTTCGCCACCACTGTTGATCAGCAGCAACACGCTTTAACGACTTCAGCTATCCTAAGCACAGAAACCACGTGTTGCTGATTAAGATTGTATTTGTAAGCAAAGCACATACCATTTGAATCGCTTTTACTTGTGGTCCGCTGCTTAATCGAAACACCATAACAACACATGTTCTACAGGTGTACTGAAGTTGAATTCGCAATATTTACCCGTTAGTTCATGATGGTTGCTGAAATATTGCCTTCTAAAACTGCAAAGTGAGCCGGTGGCTGCGATGCTCTCTGAACAATCATACCATCTATGAAGATCGCCTGAGAACTAGGTGAGCCTTCATTCTCGGATTACTAACCGTGTAATAAATATATAAATATTACACGGCTGGTAACCCGAGAAGTCTAATAAAAAACAACATTAACGTGGACAGCAAGAACCTTAAAATGAAACAGCTTTTTTCCAGAGCACCCATGTTTATTTCCAATTAGAATTGCAGCAGTTATCGAAATACTTGCTATAGTATTGTAGTGAACATACAATTAGTGTTTATTACTCACAAGAAACTAAAAATAGTCGGTGTTTAGTGATTTGATAAAATTAAATTGTTTTTCACCGTGAAGTAAAACCTCTGAGCGAAACTACACTCAGGCAATATATGTTCATTGGTGTCTGAATCATTCGATCTAGAGCAGTGATGCCCAATCTTAAGCAAAAGAGGGAAAGGTGGATTTGCCTCTACTTTTCGCCAAAGTATAATTCATTTATGGAACTCTTAAACAAATCTCTCTGATGTTTAGTCACCTGATTGAATACCACCTAGGCGGCCAGGGTTCGATCCCAGGGACCCGCATGTGGTATTCGTGGTGGACGAAGCGGCGTCAGGGGGGGGGTTTTCTCCGGGTACTCCGGTTTCCCCCGCCATTTCATTCCACCGGTGCTCCATCTTCATGTATCATCAGTGTCACCGCCTGCGGTGCCGTAGTAGTAAAAGCGGGCGTTAAACACTACAACAACAAACCTGATTGAATGAAGAGAAAATACTTCAAACACAAAACGAAGGCGGTGGAGAAGAGGAACAATGTTGGGCATAGTTATTCTTGAGATGACAGGTGAGTAGAAAATAACGTAACGATTACAGAAGTATATAGACAGTAACTATTACTGTTAACGGTTACTAAAGTTAACGAGACGGTTACCGAGTCTGGGTGACATCATTCACTGCACTGGCATTGCTTATTGGGAACTAGTTACCTCAACTCGTTACGCAGGATCAAACTCATCCGAAAGAGATCATGAATGACTAGGGCTTGGAAGTTCATGCTCTAAAAACACTGAAATATGCATGCAAATATGCTCTTAAAAACTTGAAAATATGCCAAGAAATATCCACTATTTAATTAAAACAATTAATGTCCCTTTGCAGTAGACAAGAAGAATTACTATAAATAATAAATAAAGTTATCTTATTCCTTAGAGGTTGAAGCAGAAGTGGTCCTGCTGCTAGTATTAACTGCTAAATTGCAGTTCACAACCAACACTTTGAAAACATTTTCAACTGTAAAACATTGTCTGTTGCCTCGCAAAACACTTTTGTAACGTGAAAAACTTCTCTTCACATCACAAGATGTTATCAGGGCATATTTAAATGATGTTAACTGCTTCACAGAGAGAGTCAAGTCTCTTGGTGTGACAAATGGTTTTCTTTCGAGGATGTATCGGATATCGCTCATCTGTTTATAACCAGAATTTTTTGAAATTACATATTTCACTTTCTCTTTCACTTTTTGTCCTATGCTACCAGGAACTGAACTTAGATCACATATTGTTTTTTCAAAGACAGTAACTGATTCATGCAAAGGAGATCCTACAGCTTCCAATGCCATTAAGGCTATTGGTAAGAAAGAAAAATGGGCAAATATGAAACTAAGATCCTCTTTTAACCTAGTGTCTGACAGAATATTTTGCACAGTTGCTATTGATGAAGCATCTTTCGAGTTCAATGAATTAACAACCTCTTGGACTATTTCTATGTGCTCAGCATAATATAAAACTGCATGGACCCATGTTCCCCATCGAGCTAACACTGGTGCAAGAGGAAGTCGGATATTAGATGCTGTTGATCTAAACAACTTAACTCTTTTAGGAGATTTAACAAAAATTCTCTTTGTACTTGACACAAATTTATCTACCAATGGGAACGAATAACTTATTGTCTCAGAAATGCGATGAAGAGCGTGTACCAAACAAGTTATATGAATTGACTTAGGAAAAATACCTTCCAGAGTTTGTCCTGATTTTACCATATAAGGACCTGCATCAGTAACAAATATAAGTAACCGATCGTATTTGATTCCACAAGGCCATAGTAATTTCAAAGAGTCCATCACAAACTGGGTCACAGTCACATTGTTAGTGGCCGACAATTCGCACACATTAAGAAGATAAGGTGTAATCTTTTGACCATTATTTAAAGCACCCACAATTATATTAGAAATAGAACGGCGCTCAGAATCAGGAGTAACAGACAACCACACAAACTGATCCGTTAATTCATTTTGTATATTTGACAATACATTATTGTAACAATGTCCTACATAAGTCTTACACTGTGTACTTTCTTCAGGCGCATGCTGTTGAGTGTACTTGGCAAGAAAGTTTTTAAATGTCGGATTATTAATTTTGAACAAGGGAATATCAGCAGCTAAAAATGCTTGGCACAAGTCATAGGAAACTTCAGTAACCCTGCTTCCTAAACACTCTACTAGCTGTTTTTGAACAGGTTCTTTGTTTGTGTGTTTATGTGCTGAACTATTTGAAATCTTTTCTCACTTCCTACATTTTTCTCATATGCCCCACAAAACAGTACCTTCTTATCTGTAGATATTAAATCGAAAACGCGTTCTGTAAATTAATTAATCTAATACTCGAAGTTGGTTTTATTTTTGGCATTTGAACAGCTTTTTAATATTTTATACGCCTAATTTAATTTGGTGAAAACCAGTTCACAACACTGTTACGTTTGAAGACCACGACACAACTACTGATGGGCAGACAAGCATTGATATAATTGTGCTGCTCAAAACGTTGACCTGCAATTTATCTTTGTTAATGTGAACCTCTCAGATAACGAACTGATTATTCTCTGCGCACATACATATAATGAAAGGATGGAAACAGGGGATTCACTGCATGACAACATGACTCAGTATTAGTTCTCGTTACCTCGCGAGTTGCATCATCATGTGCAATACTACCAATGTGAAAAATATTATACAGATGGAAAAATAATAAAACAATAAAAATAACTGAAATATGCAATATAAGGGCTATAATATTGAAATCTTCGTCGGTTGTATCATCATATGCAATATTACCAGTACGAAAAAAATTATCCAGACGGAAAACAATAACAAAAAAACCACAAAACTCATTAAAATGTGCAATATAAGGGCTATAATATTGAAATATTATGCATTTATAAAAAATCAGGAAAATATGCAGTTATATGCACTATAAAATCAAGTCCAAATAACTGAAAATTCCATAATTCGTGCACTTAATGTAAAAGCATACATTTTAAACCCCTATGAAAAAACATGCAAATGCATGAACTTCCTAGCCCTATGAATGACATTGTTGATCTGATACACCATCTGGTGAGGAAAATACCTGCTAATAGTTCGCTTTGCTATATACAGTCTGTTCACCAGTTCATGGCCTCTGGCAGGAATACGAGTCAGTACAGCGGTAAATAATTCTAGATACACAGTGATACCTGAAGCTGGACTCATGCTTCTGATTGCATTTACATAAAATAAACCAAAAGAACATAAACCATGCGCAATTATGTTGTTGTTTTCCAGTGCCTTGCATCTGGCAATGAAGCCATTAGCATTCGTGCTTTCCAATACTTTTGAACTGTAGTTTCTTCTGATCTTAATGCTTCACAGGTCTTCAAGTGGTCTTCGTTCATTTCTGCTGGATCGTTACACAGAACACATATTGGTGAAGCTGAGATACCTATTCTGTAGAGATGACTTGCTAAGCAGTCGTGATTTGTCAGTAGACGGAAGGCTGCAACCGCTGTTTTCCTTGGTCTCTGGGGGACTACATCTGGGTTGGAAAGTAGTGCAATCCATTTTTTATCCTTGGCATTTGTTTCCATTTCTTGTAGGTATGAATGAGAAAATTTTTTAATGATCAAGCGTTTTATTGAGGAATATGAGAAATTGAATTTAGACTTTTGTTTTATTGTTGTGCCTTTCTTTGCAAGTGAGTCTGCAGCTTCATTCCCCATGACTCCACAGTGTGCTGGAATCCATTGGAGATGAACAGTCTTATTAACTTTTTGGAGTTGTGTTAACATTTTGTAGCATTCTCTAATTTTTGTTGACTTCATTGTAGTATTTGAACATATTCCCTGAATTGCAGCTTTAGAATCTGAAAGAATTACTGCCTTGTTAAATTTATTTAAGGGAAGATTTAATAATCGTCGGAGAGCAATGTATATAGCCTCTATTTCTCCATCATAATTTGTTGTGTCTCTGCCAACAGAATGATAAAAGGAAAAATGTGAACACGTAACTCCAGCTCCAGTAAGGTTTTCCGTGGAGGATCCATCAGTATATATGTGCAGCCATTCTTCTGTGGGATATCTAGTATTGATTGTTTCCAGAACTAGAAGTTTTTGTATTTCTTTTGGTGTGTCTGATTTACTTATTTCCTCTATTAATTCCAAACTGAAGGTACGTTGCAATCATTCCAATGGATTTTCTCTTATAAGTAGATTTTCTCTGGTGTTAGGAATGTTCAATTTGGATTTAATCTGTGTTACCTTTTCTAGGAAACTACTATGAGTTTTAAGGATTGAAGGGGGGAGGTTCTCTTCTGTCCATTTAGAGTTTGGCAGTCGTAACATTTTCTCGTGTTGGAGCAATGCTTGTTCTTCTATTTTTGTTGTTATTGATGGGGTCCGTGTTAAGGCAAGCATGGCATCAATAGGTGTGGATTTAACTGCTCCAGTGATTAGGCGAAGAGCCTGATTTTGTATTTGTTCAAGTTTATTGATGTTAGCATTTGCTGCTGTTATTAAAGCTTCAGAACAGTATAAGAGGTTTGGTTTAACGTACATTTTGTATGTTGTGTTAAGGACTCTCCTTGAGCAGCCCCATTTAGCACCAGCTAACCTTTTCAGGATTTGCAGTTTCTTTTCAACCTTTTCTGAGATGTTTGTTATATGTTTTTTCCAACTTAGCTTTCTGTCGAAAGTGATGCCTAAGTATTTGGCATCATCAACTGCTTTGAGTGGTTTACCATTATAATTTAAGTTAATTTTAACTGGTTTGTATTTTAGTGTAAATAATTCATAATTTGTTTTTTCCACATTGATAGTCATGAGGTTTTTGGAGCTCCATTCATGTACTTTGTTTAGGGCTGTTTCTATTCTGTCTTTAATTAATTCAGGTTTTTTTGGAGAGACTGGAGTCCAAATGACTACATCGTCAGCAAATAAAGAAATTTTGGTTTCTGAAGTTTTTGTTATTGATGGAAGGTCATTTATATATATGTTAAAAAGTGTTGTGGTCAGAACAGCACCTTGTGGAAGTCCTCGGTGTGTTTGTTTATATTTGGAAATGTATGTATTATATTTTGTGGCACAAAATCTTTGTGAAATAAACTGAGTTATCCATTTAAGCATGTTACTTTTCACACCTATTGATTGCAACTTCTCAATTAATTTGTTTCTCCAGACTGAGTCATATGCTCATTTAAAATCAATGAATACTGCCAAGGTATCCTCCTTTCTATTGAAAGCTTCCTTGATGTCTTGGCTTAGTAGGAGTACATTTTCACTTGTACTATGATTCTGTCTGAAGCCTGTCTGTGAACTATTAATTAAGTTGTAATATTCTAGGAACCAGTTAAGTCTAGCTGCCACCATTCTTTCCACCACTTTTGCAATAACACTGGTCAAAGATATTGGCCTGAAACTATTAATATTGTTTGAGGGTTTGTTTTTCTTTAAAATCGGGATGATAATGGCTTTTTTCCAGTCGGAAGACACAGTCATTCTCCAACACGCATTATACAGTTTAAGTAGGATTTCTTTTCCTTTCCTGCCAAGGTGTTTAATAAACTCTGTGTGGATCTTGTCAGGTCCTGGAGATTTTTTGTTCTGTAATTGTTCTATTGCTAAATCTAGTTCTGTTTCGTTAAAATCCTGAATAAAAATATCATTTCGTATATCTTTTGGCTTATTAGTTTCTCTGATAGTTTTTTGGATAGTTTTATCTTGGTTTTTATACACTTGAGATATTCTTTGTGACTGAGCATAAAACTTGTTAAGGGATTCTGCTATTTCCCTATCTGTAGTTAAGCTTTTGTTATTATGTTTTAATGGTTCAGTTGTATTTTTTGATAATTTTGTTTTATTAAGGAATTTGTATATTTTATTTCCATCTTTCCTATAGTCCATATGTTCTACAAAATTTGTGAAACTGGCCCTCTTTGCTGTAATTAATTCTTTCTTAAAAATGGCTGCTTTTCTTCTCCAGTTTTGTACATCTTCTGGACACTTGGTTCTTTCGGCTTTGACTCTTGCTATATTTCTTTCGTGTTTTAACTTAGATAAAGATGGAGACCAAAAGTAGCTATATTTCTTTAACTTTCCTTTGGGGATATGTGTTTTGGCTGCTGTCAATAATATTTCACAAATTTTTTTATTCATTTCATCTGTTGACTTGAACTCTGATTCTAACAGTATATTACACTTCCCTTCTATCTTATTTTGGAAACTGGACCAATCTGCTTTTTTAAAATTCCAAGAAGTTTTAATTTTTGGTTTGTTACTTTTATTAATTAGACCTCTTATGGAGTTTATGGTGATTCTGTGGCCTGAACCTGGGTCTTCTATTATTTCTCTTTTTGTATTGTCAATTACGTCAGATGACACCATCAGAAGATCAGGATTTGTACCCGAACCATTATAATGAAGGTAAGTGGGTGGATCATTTGGATTAAATGTTAATTCCATTGTTGATGAGTTTAATAGGTCTTCTATGACTCTTCCTGCTGAATTTATATCTCTGTAGCCCCACCTAGGGGATTGTGCACTAAAATCACCTATTAAAATACTTTTGGGTTCTATGGGAATAGAATTTAGATCTAGTGTATTGTCTGGAGGATTGTAAATACTGTAAATTCTATAGTGGTAGTTACTTTTCCATACTTCAATTTTAACTATTTCTGATTTATCTTGTTCTTCCATTGTTTTTTGGATTTGAATAGTAGCTTTCATATTTCTTTTAATTCCTGTAAGAATACCACTTGCTATTTGACGAGCCTTTGGAAGTATATGTGTAGTGTACTGATCCATTTCAAAGTATATTTCCTGTTCTTCTGATATATTGGCTTCTTGTACTGTGAAGACATCTATATCTTGGTCTTTTAATATTTTCATTAGCTCTTGTTTTTTAGGCTGGGACATGCCTCCTGCATTCCATTGTAGAATTCTTAAAGTATTGGAATTGTTGTGATGAAATTTGCCTAAAGATGTCCCCACCCGGAGATCCGATTGGGGGACAGTTTTAACTCCGGAATGTTTATCTTTAGGACTCGTATTCATGTATGTGGCTTTCATGTAACTGTTTTCTTAACGGGCACCAGTTTTACAATGTGGCAGTTACATCACCCGACTTAAACCCCCATTTTGCAAGGGGGACCACACCTATCGTTGGTCAACGGGTCCATCGGACCTAGCCGGGAGGACTAAATAGGTGGTATTTAGATCCACCGACTTTCCCCTCATGTGCCTCTGAAGGACGCTGTTGTGCTGTGATAGGCCAGCACATATGTAAATGGCATTTCCTCCATTTTAGATGAAACAGTTATACCGCTGTGATTCGGTCCCCAGAGCCTTATCTGTTAAAAGCAGGGTGCACCACGGGCAGGATGAGGATGGGAATTGGGTAGGAGAGGCTATAGGAGGGGCATCACTACCCCTTACCCCCCCATGCGCAATTATTAATACAAAAGTTTAATAACAACCTCATACATTTAATGACCACGAGAAGCACGTGTGCTGTTTCAGATATTCCTGTGTACCTAATATGATGCACTGATTCGTTGCATTCCTACCAAGGGTCATAAGCTGGTGAGAAAGCTTTATAAGCAACCAAGTGAGATTATTTTATCTTTTCCAATGATAGATAACAACGTGTGTTTGGGCGTCAATTTTTCTCTTCTATAGTAACATAAACTTTCAAACTTCATTAGTACGTTTTGTCTAACGTCCTAAAATATTTAAATTATTATATGGTTAAATTCAATAATTAAACACGATTGACAATATCACTATTGACAATAGTGATTCAGTTTCCTTTGTTATGTCTTAATCATATAGTGTTGATATTCGGAATCACGTATATAGCTAAGTTCATTTGTACAAACTGTGTGTATGTGCAAGCATGTAGAAGCATGAATGCATTTTGCGATTGTAATTCACAGTGGCAATCAAAGTGTTAACACAGCTAAAGAAACTCCTCTTTGGATTTCATGAAATCACAAAGCAAGTCTGTGTCGGTATCGTTCATATTGAAACACAGTTACAACTAATTGTTACTGATAACTTTTAATGTAATGTAACTGGGTGGGTGATATCTATGAAAAAATGATAATTTCTACTCTCATGACTTTCTCTGCTCACTCTGGTACAAACTATTCTTAAAAACGATCTATGGTTTCTATCTACTTTGCATTACTTGAAATAAACGTTTGTAGACACGGTTTTATTACATATTTCCTTGTAGTTACAATGGGAATAGAAGAACAGTAGTCTTAAGCGTTAATCAAACCTTTTAAGAGCTGGTCACCATATGATGGCTTTGACATTCCATTCTTTCTGCGAATAACGCTTTCTACTTGAGAAAAGTATAAGCATATGAAAATTCAAACTAACGACAAGGAATGTCTCAAAAATGCTTATTTCCACAAATAATTATTGCACTTAAATTGTGTGCTTTAACAGAGCTGCCTTTTTGTATTGAAGGTTTTGTATATCTCTTACGGTTTAGCAGCTATACAAAAGTCATCCAGAAGAAGATGACTTACGAGAAAATTCCCAGAAAATTGAAGACACATTATATTTGTCATGAAAAAATCTTAAGCGTACGATATTTTAATCAAAATAGTTGGAAGTATGAATATTTTTGAGAAAATTAAAATTTTTGAAAAATGTTTTATGTGAAGGGTAGCTTGCAGTGTGAGAGTTTCTTGAAAATCCTCGTGTTGCAGCCTTAGAAGGTGCTGAATTCAAATATAAAGTTTGGTATTTAACCGACTTTCCATTTTTTAGTTTTACTGTTCACAGACAGGCACACGCACACAGGTAGTCTCAAAACATGTATTTACATTAAAATCTCGGCATCGAATTTTTAATGGAATACAACACTTTCCCTACTTACTGTATGTACGTGGTAGAGAAATTAAAAAAAATAACTTAATTATTGCTGGTAACCGTTACACGTAACCGTTAACTCACTCTAAGTTCCACAGCTATGGCAGATATCAGAAAATAACTGTTTGTCATATCGCTACGAGGATATTACATTACCGTTATTACAAACAGTTGATTTCATGCATATAACCGCAGTGTAAAGCGAATCATTGTGTAAAATAATATAAATTGATGCATACAATATGACTAATATTAGATGTACTTGTATTGTTTTCCTAAACGCAAGGGAAAGATTCAGACCAAGGCTGCCTCTTTCGTATTGACTTATTTCTACAATTACTTTAGTACTGAGTGATTGGTCGCTGACGGCTTATATCATCAAGGATGGACAAAGATCCACACGAACATTCAGGAAATATCAAATAGGTATAAATACGAAATTCATACTTAAGTTCAGCATATACCAAGGATGCAACACAAAGAGTTTCAAGTAAATTCGTCCACCTCAAATCATCCTTTAGGAGGAACAAACTTAATTTTTATTTTCCCAAAAATTTCCTAAAGATTTTGATAAAATCGTTAAGATATGCTTAAGATATTTACATTACAAATTAAATTATATGTTCAATTTTTCTATAAATAGCATATGAATTTTTATTATAAATACATTTTGTATAACTTGTAAAACATAGGAGTAACACAAAGTTTACTGCACAAAAATCATCTTGTTAAAACACACAATTATATGACATTAAATTTGGCGACATCTACCGTTTCAAATATATTCGTTGTTATTGGTTTGAATTTTCAAATAATAAATATGTTTCCCAAATTGTTAATTCGGTATTCACTTTCTCCCCACAGTCATGCAATTTCAAACCCATTACTTAAGGGTCCGCTTTTAAAAGTTTTCATTATTGCTTAAAACCCCTGTATCTCCACTGTGTCTGCAAGGAAATGTGTGATAAAAGCATTTCTGCCAACTTTACATCGATTAACAAGAATAAGGTTTTTTAACAATGGATTTTTGAAGAGTGGGTGGAGCAAGTCATGTGAATGGAAAAAATAACAATGTTTCTTTCACTTTGTGTATCGTTTTCCTTCGTTTTCAAATTTTCACCGTATCTATTACTTTTCTGTTTATAAGCATGTTGTTTTACTTTCTCAACCACATATACAGTAGGTATAGGGGGTACCGCAATCCATCAAAAAATTTGATCTCGAGATTTCATTGGAAATTTATATTTTGGGCTCCCTTCAACACCACATAAGAAACGTTTAGAAAAAGGTGTGTGCGCGCGCGCCTCTGTGTGTATGTGTGTGTGTGCGCGCGCACCTCTGTGTGTATGTGTGTGTGTGTGTGCGCGCGCGCGCGAGTGCGTGTGTGTCCGTGAGTCCTTGTGTCTCAACAGCATAACCCAAAAACGAAGTCAGATTTAGGAACTGGAAATAGCCACTGAAATCTTCTTCATTATACATAACCGTTTACACTAAAATGTAGATTTCGTAAAAGCGTAGGTATAATTTATGCCAAAAAGGTGTATTTTTCTGTGGAGTAAACGACTTTTAAGATATTCCTTTTTGCCTTAAATTTTCCAATACTTATTCTTTTCTCAAATAGCAAATTGTTATTTTTTATGACTTGACAGTTAAATTAAATTTAAAAACCATCATAAAGTGACCAGCTCTTTAAAATATTTAATTATTGCTTAAGCTTATTATCGTATTACCATTGTAATTATAGGGAAATGCAATAAAACCATTTGTACAAACATTTAAAAACCATCACAAAGTGACCAGCTCGTAAAAGATTTTACTATCGCTTAAGCTTATTTTCCTATCACCACTGTACCACAAGGAAATGCAATAAAACAATTTCTACAAACTTTTATCTCCATTAATATGAAATAGATAGAAGAATAAGCTGAAGAAGAAGAATATTTGTTGAAAGAAGTGTAGAGAAAGTCATGTGAGAGCAGTACATCAGATTTTTCTTTCTTGTTTCTGCTCCCTAATCCATCCTCTTTTCACGATATTTGAATGCAATAAATGAGTGTAATTAAGTTTAAGTTTTTCAGAACATTGAAGTGCTTACTTCTTCTTCCTCTTCTTCTTCTTCTTCTTCTTCTTCTTCTTCTTCTTCTTCTTCTTCTTCTTCTTCTTCTTCTTTAACTTCCCCTGGTTACTCTAAAAGTGTCTTCGGTGAAGGACCTCCATGTTTTCTTATCTTTTGCCATTCTCTTTAATTCCATCATATTTTTTTTTTGACTTTCTTCCCCAATTCCTCTATACAATTCTCATATGTGACTGTAGGGCAGCCTCTATCATCCGCCTTCCGGTCTTGCTTCCAGAAACTGTTTTGGCTTCTTCCCTCATCCATTCGTGATACGTGATCGAACCATCGTAATTGTCTTTGTGCTAATCGTTTCTCAATTGGGGGTTGTTGCATATCCCCTCCAATTCTTTGATGTCTTACTAGATCTCTTTTAGTTTTCCCACTATACGTCGCAGGATTTTCATTTCTGATCTCGTTATTCTACTTATATATTTCCCTCTAGCTGGCCAGATCTCGCTTACATATAGGATGTGTTCCAGTACAGTCCTGTATATTTTGAGCTTTGTTTGGGGGTGTATTTCCTTTTTCCCCAGTATGGTATGACTAATTTGATAGTATGCTCTATTACCTTTTATGCTCTTTTACTCACTTCTTGTATTTTGCCACATTGGTGTAATAGTTTTCCTAGGTATTCAAAGCTCTCAACCTGTTCGATCTGTGTCCCCTTACAGTATTCGTTCAACTGTCCAACCATATCCTCTGTCTTGGCCACCTGCATCACCTTACTTTTACCTATGTTTATTTCCATTCCTTTTTCTTCCAGGATGGCATTCCATTCTTCTATTGCTTTGTGAAATTTTCTTTCGGTGTCAGCTATCAGTACTATGTCATCTGCATATATTAATACCTAGCACTGCACTGGTCTCATTTTCCAATTTCCCACTTTCATCCTTCCAGTTCGTGCCCTATATATTTTATATTTTTCATCGATTAATATTATAAACAGCAGTGGGCTGAGATTGTTTCCCTGTTTCACTCCCATTTCCATTTCGAACTCCTGCGATTCTCTTCCATCCAACCTTACTACTCCTACTTTCTCATATGCTGACTTAATCACTCGTAGTAGCTCTCCACTTATCCCTCTTTTTTCCAGTGTGTTCCAAATCTCCACTCTAGGCACCCTATCAAAAGCTGCTTTCAGATCTATGAAAGCCAGGGTAATGGCTCTGCCTCTTGATGTCATTTTTTACTTATTGTTCTTAACAAATATATCCAATCTTGGGATTGTCTTCAAGGTCTGAAGGCAACCTGTTTTTCCTCTGATGCGTCTTCAATTTGCCTACGGAGTCTGTTTTCCAGTATCCTTGTAAAGATCTTGAAGACGGCTGAGGACAGACATATTGCCCTATAGTTTTCACAGTTAGAGGATTCGTCCTTCATGTGTATGGGGGTAATTACGTTTCTCTGCTAATCCTTAGGTATTTTTTCCTCTTCCCACACTGTTCTAAATAATGCTCTCATCTGTCTTATTAAAGCCTTCCCTTCTGCCTTGATTAATTCTCGGAAAATTCTGCCTGGGCCCACACCTTTTCCATTTTTCATTTTCTGTACTGCCATTATTTCTACGTCTATCTCATCTATTTCTTCCATATCTTGTTTCCGTTCTATACTTAGAACTTTCATTTCCCATTCCCTTATTTTCTTAAATTTGTATACATAGTGCTCTCTCCTCCCAATTCCAACATCTTCTCAATATTGGTTTGCAACTCCCCATTTTTATTTTTTACACTTCTGACCTTCTTCCCTATTTTCCCGCTTGATTATTTAACTGTGAACCAAATTTTTTTTTCATCGTCATGGAAGCTTTCTTCTATTTTATTACCAAACTCTCCCCAGCTCTTTTTCTTAGATTCGATTACTATTCGCTTTGCTTCTTTTGTATTAATCTTATAATCCTCCAGTGCCAACCGCGTTCCTGTTTATAATAAGCGTTTCCATCCTTCCTTCTTCTCTTTTACTGCTGTTTTCACCCGTTCATCTCGCCATTTAGTGTTCTTCCGCATTGGCCCGACTTTCTTCTTACCACATATACTTCTTCACTGGTTTCTAAAATTATATTTTTAAAAAGTTGCCACTTTAATTCAATATCTCTTTCATTTGCTATTGGCGTTGCTTTCAATCTATCCTTCAATTTATCTTGATAGAATTCTTTCATCTCTTCTTTCTTTAACTCTTCGTATTTTATTCTCTCATAAAATCTTTTCTTATAGATGCTTGGCTTTGTGAATATAGTCTCTGCCATCAATAATTTGTGATCTGTGCTTAGCTAGGATGCCTTTTTCTTCTCATTTCTTTTGGGTAGTTGAGGTGGTCTATAATGCTACTAACATCTCTTCCTTCCCCTTCAAAGGCTATTTATGTATCTTTTTGTGGTTAAATAGTGTATTTACAATCAGCAATTGGTTATGGATGCAAAGATCCAGTAACATTGTTCCATTGTTGTTAAGGGGCCCACCTACATCATATATTCCTAATACACCTTGTCCTCGAGTGAAATCACTCCCTACTCGTGCGTTTAGATCACCAATTATCATTACTAATGCTGGCTTTGCTTCTGCCTTCTCCACCTCCTGTTGGAGTATAGTATAAAAATTATCCTTTTCGATTTGTCGCTTCTGTCGCTCCATATACCGGAATAAGATAGATCTTTTGCTCTAAATATACTCCCATTGAGAAAATTATTGAATTTATTGTTGACCAGTTTGTTATCTTTCTATTTCCTCTGTGACAATTATTCCTACGCCTTCTTTAGCCCATGTTCCATGCGGTACCCCAGAGTATCTTAAACATATCCATTGCCTAAAACTTTCTCTCCAATTCCATTCTTTTTAACCTCGCTTATCCCTAGTATCTCTATGTTATACTTTTCCGTTTCCTTAATTATTTCAACTTCTTTACCATTTAATGTCTTAATATTCCAAGTACCAAAGCGTATTTTCTTATTCTTGCATTGTCGTTTCCACAATTTCAGTTCTGTTCCGAGGCTATTTATTTGTCTTTGAATAATTTATACTCCACGTGGGGCATTAGCCCAACGGCAGAGACCAGGTAGTTTCCTTCATAGCCTCCAGTATCCGTGCTGGATTTGTATTCAGGTTTTCTCCTTTAGACAATTGCCTTCTCTGCGGCTAATGAGAACAGTCTTTCCAGGTTGTATTCGTTTTCCTTCTCCTCTGCTTCAGGCTCTTCCGCCTTGTTGGACGTTGGAGGGAGTTTATCTCCTCTCATCCGCCCTCGAAGCCATTGACCATTGGCTATCTGTTGGTCCACGGGAGGTATTTCATTTCCGTCCTACCACCCATATCTGGGAAGCATTCCCCTATCCGCCACCTGCGGATGCACCCTCTAGGAATTACAGGTTCCCCAGAGGGTCAAGTGCTTACGTGTATCTATATTCCAGACGACGGAAAGGATAAGCTATATTTGTGTTCAAGTAAGCTTTGCTCCGCTTCTTTATACGAGTACTTATTTATTATGCGAATTTTGTTACTGCAATGAATTCAAAGGCAATAATGAAAGTGCCACGGAGGGATCTGCATTACTGGTGTCAAAAGTTAATAACATTCGTGTGTTTCGGATGGGGGAAATTTCCAAAAATTAGTCGTTCAGCTTCAGATGAATTCATCTCGGACTCTCCACAAGAAAAGCAGTTTCCTTTCACATCACTGTTGTGGATATGGATAATGTGCTATATTTAGAGATTTTACAATAATTGTTGATACACGATGTATCTTTATTGTGGTCAAATGTTTCGGGGATACCTCACTCTGATATTGTCTTTCTTTCTTTCTCTGATTATCCTCCCCTTATGTAGGACTTAAACCCCCTAGGACTTACAAGCCAGTGCCTAGGGTCAGACGCCTGTCGGGGAGTAGAGGGACCTCTAAACCAGAGTGAAGACCTGGAAGCAGGTAGTCAGCAAGATGATTTGAAATGCAACATGAAATGCAGGTGAAATGGGTGATTGGAAGGGTGATAATGGAGCAACTGGTGGAATGAATGGCGGGGGAAACCGGAGAACCCGGAGAAAACCCGCCCAGGCGCCGCTTCGTCCATCACGAATACCACATGTGGGTCCCACCTAGGTTGTCAAAAGGGTAAAAAAGAAAAAGTTGATATGAACTTGGGTCTGAAAATCATTTAGTCCTGAGTTAAAGACAAAATCGAAGGTTACAGCATTTGTTCGAAGCAGACTCCTTCAGCTTCGACACAAGCCTTAAGCCTGCGTTCCATTCTATCGTGCACTCAGTTGCAAATTCCTGGAGTGTTCCATAATTAGTCAAATCCAGTGTGATTACGTTCTCTCAGAGTGTCAGCATCCGGTACGGGAGTCGCATCATAAATCAGGAACAAATGTTGCCAGACGTAGACATTAATTGAATTCAAATCAGAAGATTTTTTACAATAAATCCCCCTTTACAAAGCCATCTTGCAGAAATTCTATCATTCAAGAAATTACTGCAATCCGACTGACAGCACTATCATGTAAGAACCCAATTGGGTGGTGACGTCTAAAGGCACATCTTCAATTAATTACATGATGCAACTTATTTCAGAGAAACTGTAGATGCGTGTCTGCACCAAGGCGTGGGGGCAAGAAATAGGGACCAATAAGGTGACCATGAATAATTCCAACCCAAACTTTAATCAGAATCTCTGTTGATGTCTGTCCTATAATTTATAGCCCAGTTATGAGTATTACGAAAATTATACCTTTTTTTAACTTTTAACAAACGATTTTCACCCCCAATTCCATATGAAATTCCATAAGATTCATCCTGTAACGCACGTGCATAAATGATGCATTGTTTTTGCATTCATGCCGTCATGCAAGGCTGAAGTCTCACCAAGTGCAGGGAGGAAGGCTTTTGTAGTTATGTACTACTTTATCCACCATTAAGAGTTTCAAAACAAATTAAGAACACTCAGATATATAGGCATTAATTTTTAAAGTTGGACAGCTTCAAACTGCAGACTTCTCAAAATGTAAATGGACAAGAGCTGCTGAGGCAATATGCATATATTTGTTTCGTCACAAATGATTCTGTAAATCCTATAACGACTCTTATTTATTAAAAAGCTTTTCTAGCTGTTTTCGGATAATCATGAAAAATTGCAACTAAAATGTCAAACCGAAAAAACTGCACATTTAAAAAATCTGATGTGTTACACTCATGTGACTTACTCTACTCACTTATACAAACTATTCTTATAAACGTCTGTTCTTCTACTTATTTCATGTTAACCAAGATAGACGAGTGTAGAAATTGTTTCATTACATATTTCCTTATTGGTACAATGGGAATAAGGGAAAACAGCAACGTTAAGCAATATTCAGATATTTCAAGGGCTGATCACTATGTGATGACTGAAATTCCGTTCTCTTTGCATAAGCAGGAAGAAAGAAAGAAATATAATGACTTCATTGGAGAAAACTACAAGTATTTGGAAATTCAAACAAGTAACATGGAATATCTCAGAAATGGCTAACACTACAACAATTTTATTGGGAATAAATTGTGTGCTTTAAATATATCCGCATTTTTTCTTAACAGGATTTTATTTATCCCTTACGGTTTACCATTTATGCAAGTCATTCGAAATAAAAAAGAGCTCAGAGGCTATGCAATACATTCATTTCATTTGTCATGAAAATATCATACATGCACATAGGATGGTATTGCTTTTTGAAAACTACTGCGTATTCAATAACTTTCATAAAATGAACCATATTCTCAAGAAAGTTAGCATATAGTATTTATTAAATCATAACTAATTTGCATTATTTAGAAAAATGAAAACAAATGTTAATTAATTTACGAATGTAAAAGAAATTCAAAAGCTAAGAGACTTATAACAAAACTATTACTAATAAGTTCTTGAACAGAATAGGTTTAGAGATTTTAAATTTATTTAACAAGCTCTAAATTCAGTCAATAATAAATTTGATAAGGAATGCGTAAGACCGTTATGCTTCTCAAACTAATGCAAGCATAATTTATTTTAGCAAAATAAATTACATATAAATAAAAGCTGTAGATAGCACGAAATACGTTATATGAATTTGTATCCGTGGTAATGCTTTCTTACAATCTGCGGTAAAGTGTTACATAATAAAACAGTGAATACAGTTATTTAGCATTACACCTCATTAGTTCGAGTTGTATAAGAGCAAAAGCGTTTAGCCCTTTTCCAGTTTCTTGGTATTCACTGATGCGGAATCTCAAAGCCATGATCTGCAATTTTTACGCCACGCTTCAACAAATATGGCTATAAAAATAATGCAATGCTGGTTTACAGTAGGATTGTTGTTACATCAGAAAAGGAAAACTTTATGAAGAACTAGATTTGTAATAGTTTATCAACTTTGCGCTTTATGGAACATTATGAAACAAAAGGAAATCGCGATGGCCAGTTTTACTGCTCTGAAAAGGCATAGGGCATTGAATCGCCCCGTGGTATAATATGCTGAGGTAACAACATAGATATTTTGATAAGACTTTCCGTAATTTAATTCTTCATATAAAACAAATTACGTCATCACATCTAAAAATAATACAATTTTAATTACAAGTTCATTTTTAATTAGAGTTTATTATAGCTATGTAGCTATTTGTACTCTTTTTGTACTAAGTAAGTGAAAACGTTTGTATACGTGCTGCAAGTACTAGTGCTTGGCAAATGTTCTCTAAATTATATTAAATTAAATAAGTGTAACATATTGAAACAGTGTATAACACCTATACTTAAAAGGCATAGTCAGTCATTTGTTGACATATTTTCATTGCCACGTGAAACCTATGGTCGGAGTCATTTTTGCTTCTGTTTTACGAAATACAACCTTTAATTTTGTGAAGGGTTTCTAATAAACATGAAGCGATATTAACTAATAAGCATTTATTTTTAAATTGTGAACTCTTTTGTGAAGATGTTTGTAAATTTTATGTTTAATATAAAACCCAATATTGGCTTATAATTCTTGTTTTATAACCCAGTATTTTCATGAAATCCCTGGTATTGTTGGTATGACTGTCACTGTCACTGCAGATTGCCATTGCCACTTTCGATGCTTTAACAGTCCGACAAGTAACCTCTTAAAACCGTGGTTTCGTCAATGGCAACCCATACGTTGTTTGCGACAGAGTTACGTATATTTTCTATTACATTCTTGTAACTGCTACACATAAGCGACGTATTGTTGGAAGTTTTCTGCCGTTTATTTTTCTAAGAACTGAACAAAATGTTAATTTTCTAGTTTACTGAATGGTATGTCTGCACGCACCATCTCACACAATTCGCGGAAAAACACGTTACTATTTTCAAAATTTGTTTTAGAAAAGGGCAGTATGTCTTCATTCTCACGTGTTTCAAACAATGTGGCATTTGCCTTTAGTTTCTTGGTGTTCAGTTATGTCTTTTCGTTTTTTAATTTTTAGTGAAGAACGACACACTTTACACTCACTCTGTTCTAACTCCACTATACCTCTCTGTGCTCATAGAACAAGTTACCCTCTGAACCTGAGGCTACCGGCGTGTACTCCACTAGGTGACCTCATAGGCATGGCCTATGTGCAGCTAACCTACTACTATGATGCAGTGTTGAAACGGAGGGGAAATGACTAGGCCTGTTAATAACTGAACACAAACACAAACACTGTTGTTTACAGTTAAACTGTTTTTGGCCTTTTCAAAGGATGGTTAGCATTCTGATCCACTACATGTAAGGTTCGATGTGACGACCACCAATTTCGTTGCACACGTTGTGCCTACGAATGATGTGATAAACTCTATATCACACCTCGTGTCTCTGCAATCTGTCCTGCAGCGACTACAACTCATGTAACCAGATCTTCTTCTTCTTCTTCTTTTTTTGGTGGTGGGGAAAACAGGCTACTTACGGCCTAGCCGCATGCGAGTGTAAGACTTCTACCCGGGCTTCGAACCCTGGCAGCCTACTCACTAAAAACCCCACCGGAAGTCTTGAAGTCAAAACCTCATTGCTGCAGTACCACATAGATGCACCTGCGCATTCTGTGGTGATAGATGAATGCTGCCTGCCAGTGGCAGTAACAGCGAGTGTGGTTACTGAAAGAGGACAGACATGACCTAAGCCCTGAGTGCCCCCTGGTAGCTAGTGATGGTGAAAGTTATGAGTGGTGAACTCTGTAGTGGTGATGGATGATGTTGTTGGTCAGTCTTGGTGTCAGGTGAATAAGTTGATGCACTTCATGTGCCGACATAGCGCGTCGCAGCCGCGGGCGTTATGCTGTCGAAGAGGAACTGGTGTGCTTGGAGAGTCTGCATCTGTTGTGGCTATTGGTGTGGTATGGCTATGTCGGACTTCTGTGGAGGCTGAGTGGCAGCGGAGTCTGTTGATGGCGTCTGCAAGTGTAGAGATGGCCTCCTCCAGGGTGGCTAGGCGGGAGCTGATGTTGAGGATCTTTGGGTGGATATCCTGTACTGCATCCAGCCAGGCACGGTCCCGGGAAGGGGCGGCCGGGGCATCGCCGTCTCTTGGTGCTGGTGTTGGTATTGCTGATGGTGATGTGGTCTGCGCTGGTTGTTGGTCTAATGGAGCTGGCTGTGGAGCAGTGTGCGCCACTGGTGTACATCTCGGCTGGGCTCGGTGGGGATGGAGAGGGCACTGCGCCTGGCCTGTGTAATGACAGTAGCCATTATAGGTGGCGCCGGAGATCGTGCTCTGTGCACTGCGCTGTAAGGGCCGGGTGCCGCAGTAGTGGCACCTTGGGCCGGCTGTGCAAGTATCGGCCTCCTGGTCGTACTGGCAACAGCGGCGACAGGGGACCAGACGACCGGTTCGGCTGGCCTCAACACGCAGGCGCTGGCCAAATAAGGACAGTCCCACGGCCAGGGCCGCATCTCGGTCACCTTGATCCCGAAATTCTAGCCGAACCATCGATGATGGGCCACGCTCAGTGATGATCCGTGTGGCCCTGTTGACTGAATTCCAGAGTTGGCTGGCGGCGGTCAGTAGGTAGCGGCACGGGAAGTCCCGAGGTACCCCGCATACCACTGCACTGTGTCGCCAGGCCTGCGCTGTGGGCGGTGGCGGCGTCTGCGTCGGCTGGTGGTGCTGGATTTGGCTTGGCGGAGGTGTTGGTTGGAGCAGCTGAAGGTGTAGCGGCGGTGGCGTCGGTTGCTGCTGAGTGATCTCCACAGGAATCTTATAAACCAACTTCTTCATTCGACCCCAGATGAGAAATTCCAATGTAGTCAAATCCAGTGATCGTGGAGGCCACGCGACCTTGGCCTATCAGAATTGTTGGTCCAGCTGTTCCCGAACCTGACGGTACTCTATGACACAAATACACATGAATGAGGCTAGAATCGGGCCAGCGAGGTAAGATAGACGTTAAACGACATCAGCACATCCGACGCAAGCACCCCCTACCATAATTACCCTGTTTCACACCTACCAAGCAAACGTGTTTTCAAACGGCTGTAGCACGGAAACGGTACATTTTCGGACATCGGTTGTAAGTCAGAATACGAGTATCTACTACTTCCCCACTACAAGTCCTAGAAGTTTGCCAGGGGAATTTTAGAACACTCTGTATATTGTAACTAAGTTTTCAACATGTTTATCCCATTCCAAATTATCTACAACTAATGTTAAAATGTTCAGTTTCCTTAATAAATCTGCTAATTTTGTTTTGCTAGAGTGATGTTGGCTAGTTTTATTACCTACTCCAATTTGTTTACACTCAGTGTTTTTCCTAGTTGTGCTAAATGTATTAAAACTAACCATAGCATATCTTCTTTATTCTGCCGATTTTCCAGTCACAATTTGACTATTGTAGTATATTCAGAGGAGTCAGTGTTTAATCTTCCTACATTCTATATTTGTTTAAAAATATGTATGTATATAATAAATACATATGTCCAAATTTTCAATCCTGTGATACTCAATGGTTTATTTATTTAGGTTTTGTTTCATAGTTCCTTCTGTATTATATCTACATAACTCTCCGTTTAATAATCAGGATCTTAGCTATCTCAATAAAATATCTCTTATACCACAATTTTCTAATTTGCTGATTAGTTTTCCAATGTTAACAAAGACAAAATTTTTTCAGATATGAAGAAAAACTGTATCACCAACTTGTTTTATCTATTGCTGGAAAAATTATAAAACTTATTTTGTTAATTACGTACGTTATCGATTTACTTTTTAAAAGGGAATATTACTCTTACGCTATAGAAGTTATAACACAGTTCTGATGCCTGTGTGAAAAAGAGCCTTCCATGGCTGTTGAGAATACTGAACATAAAGAAGCAAGAGACAATTTTGCATTATTAGTTTGCAATAATAATAATAATAATAATAATAATAATAATAATAATAATAATAATAATAATAATAATAATAATAATAATAATAATAATTATTATTATTATTATTATTATTATTATTATTATTATTATTATTATTATTATTATTATTATTATTATTATTATTATTATTATTATTATTATTATTATTATTATTATTATTATTATTATTATTATTATTATTATTATTATTATTATTATTATTATTATTATTATTATTATTATTATTATTAATTAATTAATCTATTTATTTATTTATTTTATTTTATTATTTTATTATTTCTTTTGTAAAAAACTACTCTCACGATTTGTGATTTATGATATGATATTGACCTGAAGAGTAGAAGTGAATGGCCCGTTAATCTTCATTACGATTAAATTTCGTTAACTGAAAAACCATAAGAGACGAGGCCAGCTTATTATTGAAACTTACTAGAAACACATTAAAACATAAAAGTTGTGTCAAATATTTATTTTTCTTAGAATTAGTAGATTTAGAGACATTCCGTGTTATATTCTTATATTTCGTCATGCTTAACTGCGTCCTCTAGTGGCGAGAAATTACTTCAAGGTGGTTTCTGCGTGACGTAACCTATTATCGGCACATTACTTGATTTTAAATAATTATAGGGAAACAATTATCGCGAGTAACGTCATGCGGTTGGAAGCTACACTTTTTATTTAAATTGAATAAATGCACATTTGTAATGGGTAGAGAAAGCAGTGTGAGGTTGAACATCACATTTGTACTTTCTCTACTGCGTACAGTAAGTAGGGGAAGTATTGCATTCTACCCAAAAATTCGATGTCGAGATTTCACCATCAATACATATTCTGAGGCCCTCTGAATCCGAGTAAAGTACTTTTAGGAAAAGGTCCGTGAGTGTGTGGGGTGTGTGTGTGCGCGTGTCTGTCTGTCTGTCTGTCGGTGAGCACCCTTTCTCAAAAACAAAACTTCGGTTAAAAACCAAAGTTAGTATTTGTCAAATATCTTTCAAGGTTGCAACACGAAGATTTTGAAAAACATTTCTCCACCCTAAACTACCCTTTAAATGGAAAATTTTGATTTTCTCAAAAATGCCTCTAATGATTTTGATTAAAATGTCATATGTTTGAGTTATTCTTATGACAAATGAAGTGAATATTTTAAATTTTCAGACTATAGTCCATGCAATCCTGTTTACCCTTGATGATTTAAATAAATCGTAAACCGTAAGAGATAGACCAAATCTTACTATAGAAAAATGTATATCTTGTTAAAAGACACAATTTATGTTCAAATGTATTTTTTGTCGAGTGAACAAAATCGAAGATATTTCTTGTTATTTGTGTGAGTTTTGCAATACTTAAGTTTTCTCATATGGAAGGTCGCTATTAAGTTTTTTTTTTATCTTTTGGTCACACAAAGAGAAAGGAGTTCCAAAGGCTTCATAAAACGACCAGCTTTAAAATATTTTACTATCAAACCTCAAAACCCACTTTATTCCCTTCGTGTCTACAGGAAAATTATCAATAAGATGATTTCTACAAATGTTTATCTCGATTAACATGAACTAGATAGAGGAATAAATGTTTGTAAGAACAGTTCGTGCAAAAGCAGAGGAAGTCATGTGAATACAACATATATTTTTCCCTGTGCATCCTTCTTGTAAAACTAATACGTTTCTCATTGCCTGTTTTCTTTATAATCTTCTATAATTCTAACGCTCGTGCTGTCCTACATCAGGCAATTTGTCTCTCTTGTATTGCGTGACCTTCACCTATGTCACCAGTGAACTATTACGAAGTAGATCAGAGCAGTTGCAGTGTACAAAAATCTTATGCTGTATATTCACATGAATCTTATTCCACTATCGCTTATTTTTCTGTAGATTCTACAGATTGCTCTTAAGAAACTTATTTTCTATCTGCTTCATATTAAGATAGAAGTTTGCGGAAATAATTTAATTTTACATTTTATTGCAGGTACAAGGGGTTAGAGCAACGTGTATCGATATTCAGATATTTAAAGGCGATTTGATAATATTCTTTTCATTGCATTGAGAGAAACAACTAAATAACGACAGTACTTTTAAAGTTTCAAAGTGCTGATCAAGTTAAGCCAATAGTATCTAGAAACTACTGAACGTCGCAACAAAGTTAATTACTTGAAGTTGTGTGTGTGTGTGTGTGTGTGTGCGTGCGTGTGTGTGTGTGTGTGTGTGTGTGTGTGTGTGTGTGTGTGTGTGTGTGTGTGTGTGTGTGTGTGATTTGGAAAGTTCTGCACCTTTTGTCTCTTATGATTTACCTGTTATACAACACTCCTTCCGAACGTAGAGGACTTCAGAGCTTATTTGCACAAAATTCAAGATAGTACTTCTCTTCTTCTCCACCAAGCCGCATTAAACCTTTCCTGATGCTAGTTGCGTGCTACAAATGTTTAATTCATTGATTTATCCCTTCAGAGAGTCCGTCCGGTTTGTCTTCATTTGGAACTGATCAGTAATTATTATGTAATCCCCTAGCCCTATACAGAATGGAAGTGAAATGATGCGCCAGACTTTAACAGTAAATTTCTCATGTTGTGAATAACAAGAAAGTCTTATACCAAAATGTTGAATAGTTTATAGTTTTTTAGAAAAAATTTTTTTTATCAAAAACATTTATCATCACCTGGCTCAAAAATTATTATTCACTGAAGGTTCTTGATTTATGGCTATATTCATAGAAAATTGAATAAACAACAACTTTTTCCTTTGGCGTATTTCAATAGATTCAACGGTTTTGTGTAAATTAAATTTAAAGGAACCCACAATTTGTTGCCTTTTTGTTGCAATAAATTGTGGGTTTTTTAATTTAATTTACACAAAAACGTTGAATCTATTGAAATATGCCAAAGGAAAAAGTTGTTGTTTATTCAATTTTCTATGAATATAGCCATAAATCAAGAACCTTCAGTGAATAATAATTCAGGCAGGTGATAGTTTTTTGATAAAAATATTTTTTTCTAGAAAACTATAAACTTTTGAACATTTTGGTATTAGAACTTCTTGTTATTCACAACATGAGAAATTTGCTGTTACCATTCTGTATAATCGTCGCATAACCTATTGCGATACAGACTTTTAATATAGTTCAATTTATAGAAACGTTGTACGCAAATATATGTACAGCTATACTCACTCTTATTCACATTATTCTTGCAAAAGCTAAATTCTCTATGTAGTACATTTTCAAAAATTATCTTATTGCTCTTTTTCTTGTAGGTACAAGGGGAGTATGGGAACATAGTAGGTTATAAGCGAGTGAAATGTTTTAAGAGCTGGCTGCTCTGCGATGCCTTTGAAATTCCGTTCTCTTTGCAAGGCCACGAGATAGAAAGAAAACTAATAGCATATTGCTATTTGAAAAAAGTATAAGTATTGGCAAATTCAAACAAATAATAAAGCATAGGTATCTTGGAAATGGTTTACTCAAAAGGAAACGGAAGTATCTATTTGACATAAACTGTGTGTTTCAACGAGATCCACATTTTTTATTTTGTAAAGTCTGTTACTGTTTACCATTTATGCAAAAATCATACAGAATGAAGAGGTCCTCTCAGGACATTCCCAGAAAATTCTAGTTATGGCTTAGAAACTGCCATGGAATCGCCTTTTTGTGTCCGTTTGGTTTTCAGTCTACACGCCGCAGTCACTTAGCTGATTCACTCTTGACTGAAAGAGACAAGATTTTACATCGCTGTGCTAGAATATTTATTCATTTGCACTTCCAAACAGCTATAAACACAATGACAAAGTTCTGTAACTGCTGGAATAAAATATAAAGAAACAATAAAAATAGGTAGGAAGCTCGAAATTCCCCTTCGCGTTGTTTGCGAATGTGAATAAAGAAATCTGTTGCTGGGCAAATACCCCAATCCTCGCCAATAGTTCAATATCTTAGTGGAAGGAAATCATAACCACCTGTTCAAAGGAGCTAGATCAACCAGGTGTATCGCGAGCTAGGCACTGATGGCCAGACACAGGAATTTCTAACCATTAAAACAGCCAAGACCAAAGGAAATAAACCGAACTTTCGACAGTTTACAAAGCATCCCGTCTCTCATACAGTCCTTTGGCGTCTGTAGACACCACTCGCCAGATTGTTTCTACATTCTTTGTATGATAATGTTTGAGTGCAAATAACTTGAAGTCATCTGGTTGGCATAGTGGAAACATGACTACGGTAATGACTTTTTGTTTCAGTTATCTCCATTTTTCAGCACAGCTACGTGCTGTCAGAACCAAATGTAATAATAAAAATCTGATGTGTTACACTCTCATGAATTTCTATACTCTTGTACTAACTATTCCTACAAACACTTATTCCTCTATCTTCTTCCTGTCAGTCGGGATAAACATTTGCAGGTGCAAGGGCAGTGTGAGGGAATCGAATACTTGAATAGCTGGCCTATTTTAGGGTTATAAGGACACCTAAAGCGAGTAAATATCAATTATAAAGGATAAAAAATAATATAATGTAAAATATTTGATAAATAATTTGTAGTAATGTAAGATGGCTGTATAAAATGTACAAAGAATCACGAATAACTTGTAAACCAATATCTTCTAAAACATTTAATAATTGCAATTCAAAACGTCGGAACAAATTAACAGTAAATTTAGTAATCACTCCACGAACACCAATAAGTAGACCAATCACTTCTCAATTTGGAATTTTGCGTTTGTCTCTTAAATAAGGAATGCAAGGCTCAAAATGCAGTTTTTCCCTTATCAATCTCCTTAATTTGGTCTAGATTTGTTTCATATCGGATAGAAGGGTTAAGAATTAGTCCCTTATTTTGTTGCCTGTCAATGCCAACTACGTCTATTATTTCATAAAAATAAGCTTAGAAAGCATGTTGTCAACGTAAGCATTGCCATTTCAAAACCATCGTGAAGTATACGTCTTAGTAAATCGTAATTAATTATTATTCTACTTCCAGATTATGTTCTTGTAAGTGCTAAGACCTGAAACTGACATTCAAACCGTTTATAAAACCTCTCTTTGAAGTCCACTTCTGCTCAGGCCTTAAAAAAACCAGCTTTAAAAAATACAGAGGAGAGTATTCCAAAGTTTAGAAAGGATATTAAAGTTCGAGTTCATCTAAGTTATAGAAGTGGGTATTTTACTAGCCGAGTAACACGGAGTTGCACGGGTGGTTTCACTTTATTACTTAAAACAGTAAGTTAAAAAAATTAGTTAATAAGGATAATAAAGTCATGCTTTAACAGACAGTATGGAGAATATACACCCTAAGACCAAAAAAAGAAAAAAATGAACAGACTCTAGAAGCGTATATTTGTCTAAGTCCAAGCACTGGGCCATCCGCTCACATTGAATAGTTGAGACTCAATATGAGAAATGACAACAGAACGGCGCTAAAGACACATATTCCGTGACACCATTGTAAACCGACCGCGGAAACGACATGGTCTTAGACAAATATATGCTTCCAGAGTCTGGTCATATTTTTTTTTTACTTAGGGTGTATACGTGAAATAAGATTAGATAACAAATTTGAAATCTTCATAAACACTTTAACATCGTATTTATTTATTGCAATCAGTGCCGTTATGCAAAGTAGTTTGTGACAAACACAACTAGCAACAGATCTACCGACGGAATAACTACATGAATCTAAAAAGACTGCAGATTTTAATTCCCTAAACTTCCTCAAATTAGATGAGCATCCTACAGGCATACAGAGAGTAACAAAAAATCAGATGAACGTTTAATATTATGTTCGCTAATGTACTGACTTAGCACTCGCTATAATTTGCAACTAATTTTCTTCTCTCCGACATAATTTTAACTAATGATTTTAAGAAAGTAACTTTTAAACGCACATAACGATAAGGTTAAAGTTAATAAATAGAAACAGTCTTGAATGACATACCTATACACAATTGTTCATACCTAACTGCTACTCACAATGTTTATTAAAATGAATAGGCACAACGTTCAGCAAGCCGTGCTACTAACCGCATTTGTGTTAAAATGGGAAGGAATATGGTTGAGTAGAATGTAAAGGATATAGACGTGTTTAGCTTAATGGTGATTCTGGATGAGATACTGAAGAAAATGTGCCTTTTCTTTGATATACTAAGCAAATTGCTTGGATCGGAATTTCATGTCATTGCTGTGATATTTCCTCGTATCTATCTGGGACTATGGACACTAAAATAAATTGAATAAGGTTTTGCTTTTCCTATCACTTACTGGGAAAAACTGAAGTTATTAACAGTGAAGAAATCCAATTCTACTAATATAACACATACTTCGTATTACACAGAGCCTTTCTCCCAACGAACAAGGCGCATGCGCATTTTTCCATAATTCATGGGTTGTTTACTTCGTGGCGTACAGTAAGGATCACGTGCACAGCATGTGACCTCCGTCAGTGGTTCAATGTTCTCAAATATCACATTAGGAATAACTAGGTTTAGAGAAATATCTAGTGAGATTACAATGTTTGCTCATTTCCGTGAAAGCTACTTACAGTTCGAAGATGGAATAGTAATGCTATTTTACCTCCATATGTCAACAGTGGAAGGAATTTACGCCAGCATTTTTTGGATAAAGAGACGCAAACGCGCTATTTCGCTCTTCCATTACCAATTCTTACAAATGTTTATTGTTCTATATACTTCATGTTAATCACGCTTTTGTAGAAATGCTGTTATTACACACTAGTTGAGATATCATGGTTTGACGGTTTATCCCTACTTCATTTAACCTTAGGTTGCCTAGCCCAATAGTCTTACGTTTCTTTGAAGGCATTTAAAAGAGATTACACAAGATACTCTAAGAGTTAATGAAAACTCTTAGAAAGCTATAAAAACAAAGCATACGTATAACAAAATACCAAGAAAATACTTGGCAAAGTACTGTTGAACTTCCACAAATACCACAGGTTGTAATGATTTCTCGTTTATGCAGCTGAACGACTTTCACGCTGTTGCATTTGGACTACCCTCATCGTTGTTTATAGAGAAAACGTATTGGAAAGAAATAGTAGCTGTTTAAGCAACGGCAACATAACTGTCTAGTCTCAGTAACCAACATACAAAAAGCTACTAATAAAACACAAGAAATAAAAAAGATAGATCAAGTTTTACTGTGTTATTATGATCGGCGTCAGAAATTGAAATTGAGTTTTTAAGGGAGCTCTTTAATTGTTTTGATTGCTATAGTTCCCAAGTTCTATATTGAGCACGAAGGACCGCTTAATTTTGCTCAGGGGCTTCTTTATCAGGCGTGAGGTTCTTTTACGTGCCGTAACCGCGCGGGATGGCTCAGGCGGTAGCGTCTGTGGTCCGCATGTGTGGTCGCGGGTTCGATCCCCTTGGCCGACCTTCCTGACCCGTGGGTTTTTTTGGAGGTTTCCCCGGGTTGCCAGGCAAATGCTGGGAAGGATTTACATATTCTCCGAATTTCCAGTTCCTCTATTTCGTAACGTTAATAACTTCGTTTCACCTGTCATGCCGTTGGGGTTCTTTCAGAGCTGGAGGCGTCGCGGCAGCAGTACGGCAGGGGAAACAAATGCACTCTGCAAATCTCAACCCCGGATTGGAAGGTGAGCCACTAGTTTCTGGGCCCCCCATGGGATGGTACATGCCCGAGGAGGGTGAGCCTGTTTCCGAGCTCCGCTTTCCCCTTGGGAGTATAAACATTAAGGGATGGGAGAGGAAACGGGTTACGCCAGCCTCCGCCGGGGTGCTTCTAACAGGGAAAATATAGGGACCGTGCTCTCTGCTCTATCGTGGCAACGTTCCGGCCGCCCTTCGGATCCATTCGCCTCATCCATCATCCCGGGGGGTGTCCCATTAGGGGCATAAACACAAAACATCGCCTTTCGGTCGAGGTGCTAAGTCCCTCTCCACAAGTTGCCATTGAGTCATACGTGCCGTAAATCTACGACACGGCGCTACAGGCTTTACTTCCCTTCCGATGAAAGGCATGCTAAGTATTTTACACCCGAAAAATCCATCGCTCTCCACCGGATTTGAACTTACGACCTCAGGAACCAGGTGATAGCATGATACCCCTAAAACATGGAGGACAACATGATCGGTGTCAGAGGGATCAACGAATATTATAGAAACTCGCTGTTCCTTTGTAATTTTGTGAGACCGTCATACGTAATTATTATTATGTTGCCAATGTTCGAGGTAGATACCACGATTGTCGTTCACAAAGATTTAAATAGTCTTGCAAGTTTTTGTAGGTAGTACATAAACTTAAATACTTGTGTAAAATGGAGTGAAACTTCGAATTCTAACCTAGACAGTAGCCTTTGTCTTGCATCACGAGTTATCTGTGCCGAGTATCTTCGGCCACATAGTGGAACCCTGAAGCGCCATGCTTTACGTGAGGCAAGTTCACCAACAGCGGTCTCTTCCTACCAGACGTCCGACGTTAATGCTGCTTCTGTACCATCTGCTCTGGGCACACCCATAACACAGGACAAACCTAGTGCTCTGAGCAAGAACAAGATGAACTAACCACGCCAATCACTGAACAATTGTTTCCAACAATGCAGTTGCTATTCTGTACACAGATTCACCCACTTCTCGGACGCCAAACTGTCCTCCACGTCGTCCTTAGCCGGCGTTATTTGCGGCTTCAAGGATGCCATCGACAATCTCCAGGCTCCTTGAGACTGTACCCACAGAAGCGCGTCGGTCTGGGTGGCTCAGTTGGTTAGACGCTGACTTATCAAACTCAGGGTCACGGGTTCAATTTTTAAGTGTGCTTAAAAACGACAGCTCCATATCAGTAGATTTACTGGCATGTATGTATGTATGTATGTGTATATATATGCGTGTGCGCGTGTGTTCATGAACAGCGTAACTGAAAAGCGAAAGGTTCATTAAATACCTAACTTGGTATTTCAGCATCTTCTGAGGAAGATTTTTAAGAAAATCCACCAAACCAAGCTACGGGAAAATTTCGCAAATGCAGATTTTCTCATAAATAGTTGTAACGATTTCGATCAAAATGCTTAAGAAATCAAATGCGCGAGTATGTCTTGAATTTTCTGGTAACAGCCTCTTCAACCTTCTTCATTCAGCGGAACCTTTCTTAAGGGTAAACCATTAGAGATAGACAAACTATTACTACACAGAAAATGTAGCTCTTGTTAAAACACACAATTAAGCCTTATATATATATATATATATATATATATATATATATATATATATATATATATATATATATATATATATACCCTGGCTTACGGAGATAACCTCTTCAACACAATCCTTGATGTTTGTTTGCTTTTCCAAGCACTTATACTTTACTCAAATAGGAATCCATTATTGTCTTTTTGTTGTTGTCCTGGCCATGCAGAGAGAATGGAATTTCAAAGCCTTCACATAGCGACCAGCTCTTAAAAGATTTAACTATCGCTTAAGCGTACTTTATTCTATTTCCAGTGCACCTTTAAGGAAATATATACAGAAACCATTTCTGCATTCATTCATTACTGAATTAACATGAAGTACTCGTAAATGGGCGGGCCCTAATGACCTAGTTGTCGACGGGCCCTTAAACGCAACTCACTCACTCACTCACTCACTCACTCACTCACTCACTCACTCACTCACTCGTAAATGGGAGAATAAGCGAGAATAGTTCCCACAGGAGTGAGTAGAGAAATTCCTGTAAATGCTCACATCAGCTTTTTGTACTGTTCTTCATAAATATTTATTAATTTATACTATATGTACATATTAGAAGTATATTGTGAATCACTTTTGTGTTTTGGCATCACATTTTACGAATTGCATTTTATGTATTTTTGTTGGAGATCAAACACTTCTTACGGTTTGTTAAACTCACGAACAACATACTAAGAAAAACACGTTTAATTTGTTTCAGATCCAGGCAGAATAAACAAGCAATCGGTTTGATTACTTTGTGCCATAGTACTAATAGAAAATGAGAAAGACAATCTTACACCAGACCTGGGGAAGAGTACTCCGAAGGTGATAATCCCTCCTCTTCTTACCTGCAGTAGCAGCTAGCACACATACGTATGCACATTAGGTGGAACCGGTTTTCCCTGCCGGTTTTGCGCTTTGGTAATCACGAAGGGAGGTGAAGTGAGGAATGACTGTACACCTTGAGAGTACTGTTTCTCAGCCTTGTTTATAGGCTTCGCTCAAGTGTTCCATTGAAAGCCGACGTGTTGATGGGATTCATTTAAATCTTACTTCGAAGGAAGACTTATTACGACTTCGTAGACACATAAGCGAAGACAAAATAAATAGTTATGTAATTGATATAATCGAAATTCAAGCAATTAATATTGAACTCTTGACAGCACGACTTAGACAAGATTCGTGACTCAGTGGGAGATGTAATTTCAATGTTACAATACTAGATAAACACAATAGAAGCCCGAAATAGGGAGGCCCAAAATACCGCGGATTCGGATTTAACTAGGGGGAAAGTGGGTATGTCCCCCGAAAATTTATCGTACTTTTTATTTATTTATTTTTTTATTTTTCAAAGTTGAGTTTAAAATTCCCTTCAAAGAGCGGAACTGGAATATACTTTTCGCTACCCCTAGCGTTGACCTTGGCCACTTCATTGCTAAGAGTTACCCGAAATAACGAGACATGCACCCTAAAGAAGATATTCTGCATGTTAAAGAACTGATAAGGAGCATAAACAAGATGACTACGTGCATGGAGGAGCAAAATGAGTCCGAATAGATTCATCTCCATCTTGCTAAAACCAAACAATTCGCGGGGAAAAAACGTTGTGAACTATGTCACCAAACAAAACTTACTGATTTCTTTAAGGCAATGCAAAGTTAGGTTAGTGTAAAAAGGGTAGAGTGTAATCGTATGCACAATATACATTAAGATCAGTTGCAGGACTGTGTGTAATTGCATTTAAAAGTGGTGCACTTTACCAATGCCACATACTTTACAATGTACTGCAATTTATTATTGCACAAAGTTTCCCACCATCTCCGTGGGGTCGATTGTGTCATATACGGCGGGACTAAAGTGTCCCTAACAACAGCGTTATTTCGGGATTCTACTGTTTATCTCCATTCCACTTCAAATAGCGCACGTCAGTGTGGCCACACTAACTTCTTTTATCCTGCTCTATTGCCCTATAGGAAACAGTTCTACTCACATGTTTTTAAGACGATGGATAGTAAGAATCGTTTTATATGAGTAATATACAAGGTGTATTTAGTGAACAGAGTACCTCTTGTCTGTTACACATTAAAATGTAGTGTTCTCCCCTAGTGATGTGCGCCTGCGACGTTGCGAGGTTGCACGCACTGACAAGGCTCCCAGTGCAAGTCAGTCCAGCTCATTCATATTCATGACGACGCGAGGAGAGTTGGTCCATTCACAGGAGCCACCCGCCCGCCCGCCCAGGCACAATGCTAGTTTTGCTTATTTTATTTAATGACAAACGTTTGCTTCTACAGGGACGTTATTATGTCCAGCGAGTCTTGGTTGCGTGGACACTCAGCGAGGCTCACGCAGCATGGCCTCCAAAACTTTCTGTATCCGTATCCCCGCGTATTCCCGCGTATCACTATGCACCATACAAGTAAACGGCGAAGAATCATTTACATGCTTTTCATCTTCTAAACGTGTTTTTATTAAAACTTCTTTTTCTATCTATTTAATATTATTCAAGATAAACCTTTGTAGAAATGATTCATTTATATTTACATATTTCGTTGAAGTTACAAGGAGGACACAAGAAACCGAACCTATAGTTACCTGTTTCATGACAACATGAGAAACAACCGAACCGAATAGTAACAACACTTTAAACATCATATCGCCAAAAAAGGTAGCTCATATCTTAGAATTATGTAGCTAATAGAAAAAAAATGTTATTTCAAATAAATTAGGTTTTAAATAACTTTATGTATTTTTGTGAAGTAGTCTGTCTATCTCGTATACTTTACCAGTTGCACAAAATCGTAGAAAATTCCTTCTTAATGAAGAAGCCCTCATTGGTTATTCCCAGGAACTTAAATATATACATTTTACTGATTTACTGAGTGTAAATATCTTAAACAATGGTACGCTGATCAAAATCTTTAGCTACCTTTGAGAAATTGGAAAATTTTGAAAAACCTTCCATATAAATGGTAGTTTATGGTGGAGGATGGAAGGATTTTTTGAAAATCTTCGTGTCGTAGCCTTAGAAGATTCCAAACCTGAATGCAAAGTTTAGAATTTATCGGTTATTTCTGATGTTCAGAGACAGAAGTACTTGCACGTGCGCGCGCGCACACAAACACACACACACACACACACACACATTACACACACATTACACACACATCCAAAATGCTTTTTTGGGTTCAGGAGATCTGGATTGGTGAAATACAATACTTTCTCCACCTTTTAGGTAGGTATGAAGTAGACAAGGTAAAAACCTGTTGAGCGCTAATTTTCATGCTTTAGTCAGGTATCTTTAAAGGATGCAAGGCAAAGCATTTCATCAAATTTATCCTTGGGAACTAACTCTTTACATGACTAGAGCATTCATATGCAGCGAATTATACCAGTTGAGTCAGCTGCCCCTTATTTCCAGTTTTATGCAATTCCCATTTTATACTCTAACATGAAAACATCAGCCCCTATGCTAGATTCTACCCAAGTATTTGACATGGATGTCCTTGGTTACACATTCCATGAAATAAGTACTAATATGTATGCTAGAGTATCACCTTTTAATATACTCATAATTAGTCTGCTGACGTTTGCACCTCTGCAACTATACACTGTGACCACCGAATACTGCATGCTAAACTGAATGTTTATCTCTCAAGTTAGCAGATAGCTCAGTTGAAACGAGCGCACGATACATAAGGAATCCGTCTGCTGTAGAGGTGGTTCGGATCCCCTGTATGTATTTTTTTAGCGTGTAATAATCACGAACAACATTGGTTGAACAACTATTATGTTTAAAGCGGTTATTATTTTAATTCGTAATTGCTTTATTTTCATTTTATGGTATTTTTATTGTCTATTAGGATATTTCTTCCGTGTAGACGCTAAGTTGCTTGTGCATTGGCTCATGCTTTCCATAGATCAAAAGCATTTGCAGTCTGTCAAATGCATCGTGAAGGACTGGCAAAAATATCGTGCGACAGCATACGCGTGGAGAATGAAGGGAGCGGCATTCATAATAACACACTGCATCATACCAGTCCAATGGGGCAGAAGTCATTATACCTATTCTATTATAAAGTGCAGTCAACCAAAAACTGTTTAAGTTATAATGCCCTAACTCCTCAGGGTCTTTAAAATTAGATTATTGTGAATTTGGTTTCCAAGTTTTGGTGAGCACGAAAAAATTTGTACATTGCCAAGACGTCATCCATGTCGGTTGGGTTAGCACACAGTATAGTCATAATTCTATTCAGCTATTTGGAAGCTTGATTAAAAGCACATTCCGAGTTCAACCGTAGAACTTGTATGCCAGGCGCTACGTCATTGCCACTTCGCAACTTTTCGTGCCTAATTTAGCCTTTTCAGACAGCTTTGATCCTTTTATGAGCGTTTTAATATCATTACTTAAATAGGAAAAGTTATTATTCATGTTATTTGGGATAAACACTATGTAGCTTACGCCAAAATTTAAATAAACCGTCATTTAATAATATGTGCGTCTTGACTGTACGGATGCATGGTGGATGAGGCGTGCCTTTAATTTTTCACAGCCAACACCGGATCTAAGTACAAGAATCCACCATTTTCTTTTTAGCTGATGTTGTTAGTGTATTTATACAATAGGACCATTTTATCAGAGGCGTTTACTGAATCGTATTGGTATATATACGGAAAATCGGCTGCAAACCTGGAATTCATGCTTTTTTGTAGTGTTTAACGCCCACTTTTGCTACATACGGCACCGCAGGCGGTGACACTGATGATACATAGAATGAAGGGAAACCGGAGAACCAGGAGGAAACGCGTCCCAGGGCCGCTTCGTCCATCACAAATCCCACATGCGGTTGCCTGGGATTGAACCCAGACCCGGAATTCGTTCTCATGAAACAAGTCGTATACGTATGTACTTTAGCAACAAATACGTTGTCCCTTAAACTACTGTTCCTCTGAATTCTGCGCATTCATCTATGACGTCAAGCAATATGTCTTGATAACCGCAAAACTGGACTTAAAGCGCACATGCACTTTGACGGGTGGCCTACCTTCCACAGAACAAGGGGTGCTGATTCACCTGGTATAATAATGACCAACCGGTTATCGACCGATCACGGTCGTTTATCTAACTAGGATGCGATTTGATCGTATAAAACACCATATTGCTGAACCGTAATATTATCTTCTACACTCAGTCCAATCCATTGCAATTTGCACTATAGTGTGCAAATAGTGTACACTGATCAAAAGCTCAGTGTCGAATAAGCTGTTTTTTTTTAAATAATATGTCTGTTGTTTTCTTATTTAGGCAAGTAGATATTTTCTCATTTCCACTGTTGGTATCATTGTAATACATTTCATTATTCATTGATTTAGTGTGTTTAACACATGCCCCTGATTTGTCCTCGATTTACCTATCGTCCTAGGAGATATTCTCTTAACACTGTGTCGCCGTAAACTCTGGCCACCCGCAATACAGGGTACTTGGAGGGGAAAAGAAGGGGAATAACAGCGCGGATCACAAACTGGCAACCCTGATTTAGTGCGTCATTATCTAACAGCCGCGGCTAACGAGCTAGCCAGGCTACGGCGCGAATCGGAGTTAGGTTGTTGTTGTGGTGTTTAACGCCCGCTTTTACTACATACAGCACCGCAGGCGGTGACACCGATGGTACATGGAATGAAGATGGAGCACCGGTGGAGTGAGTTGACGGAGGAAACCAGAGAACCCGGAGGAAAGTCGCCCCAGCGCCGCTTCGTCCCCCACAAATCCCACATGCGGTGCCTGGGATCGAACCCGGTGGAGTTAGGTAGTAATGGTAGTCTGATACATGGCTGACATTGTATACGATCATGATAAAACTGTTTCCTTTGCATGAATTCAACAAGCAATTTTTTGGTTGTTTAGAATATGGATGTCTTAGGTGATTGTGGTTTTACTTCATTAGGCCATTACCGGACTAGGAGAATTACGTCACTGCAGTTTGTGCCGTAGCCTGTCTTTTTCCTTAGCCACGCTAACAACTGACATAACGGTAATTTAATTTTAAATAATACAAGCAGGAAAGTAATTATTATTTAGATAATCTGCCGCAATCTATTCGTGGAAGAGTCTTAATAAATCCTACTCTAGGTTTCGAAGTTCATCAGATAAATTCGCAATTGTAAAGCACGTGCGAGTCTATCACAAACTGGTAACTATTCATGGGATTTCCCGATAAATTCTGTGTTGTTTTAGTGTATATATAATTGATAAAAGGACTTTGATTAGAAGATAATTACTTGAAAATAGATATGGCAAATAAGACGTATATCTTCTATAAACATCCTGAGAAGTACTCATCATTATCCTAGAATTTCATATAGCTAGAAAACTATGGTGGCTTAGTGATTAGACCAGTGGTGTCCAACCTTTGAGAAAGAGCGACATTTGGGTTCACCTCCTTTGTACAACACGCGGCCTTTGCCACACTTTAACCCCCAGTCGTGTCTTGTGTTGCAGTGGCGGGTTGGTTACACGAGCGTTGGCTTGAATTACGAAAGCGCTTTCAAATCTTATGCGCTAAACATCTGTTCATTAGTGACTTCTTTGTTACCGCTTATGTTTAAGGAGTAAATCAATATTTGGCGACAAAGTCGAAGTGCAGTCTTAGAAAGTACACCAAGTGATCGCCGAGGAACGTATTGTGATACAGACTTTTAATAATAAAGTTAAATTTGTTCGCAAATATATGTAGAGCTATACTCAGTTTTATACAAATTATTCGTGCAAATGTTTATTTCTCTATCTACTCCATTTTAATCGACATGAGCATTTTTCAGAAATAATCTTATTGCTAATTTTCTTGTAGGTGCAAGGGGAATATGAGAATACAGTAGACTTTAAGCGATAGTGAAATATTTTAAGAGCTGGTTGCTATGCAATGCCTTTGAAATCCGTTTCCTTTGCAAGGCGACGGGATAAAAAAAACTAATAACGTATTAATGTTTGAGAAAAATATAAGCATTGGCAAATTGAAACAAATAATAAAGAATAACTCGGAATTGGTACACTCAAAAGCAAAAAGAAGTTTACCATTTATGGAAAAATAATCCAGAATGAAGAGGTCTCCTGAAGACATTCTCAGAAAACTCAAGCGATGACTTAGTCATAGATTCGCCTGTTTGTGTCCGTCATTGGATACTAATGAAATTAGTCATATGCTACCCTTGCTGTTCAGATGCAATCCTAAATTAGCGGGTAAATTTTTGAATTTCTTGAAGATGACTCTAACGATTTTGATTAAAATGCCATATGTTTGAGATATTTTTGTGGCAAATGAAATGTATATTTTGAAATTTCTAGCTATAGCATATGCAGTTCTATTTACTCCGGATGACTTCTGCAAAACTGGTAAATCGTAAGAGGTACACCAAATCTTACTATACAAAGAATGTAGAATTTGTTAAAACACAATTATGTTTAAATAGTTTTTGTAGGGCGAAACATTTCGGAGATATTCCTTGTTATTTTTTTTGAGTTTTGGAGAACTTATACTTCTGTCAAATAGAATATCATTATTCTTTTTTTTTATACGTTAACCGTGCAAGGAGGACGGAATCTGAAAGCTTTAAAAGATTTGACTCAAAGGCTACTGTATCCCCATATTCTCCTTGTACCTACATACAAGAAAATAAACAATAAAATAATATATGCAAATGTTATCTCAACTAACACGAAGAAAATATAGGAATAAGAGTTTTTAAGAATGGCTAGCACAAGAGTAGAGAAACTTATGTCAGATTTTTTCTCTCTTCTTTTTTGATAACATTTCCAACCTTATGTCTCAATATACTTACAATGAATTTATGCAGTTCTAAGCGCATAAGTACATTCTGAGGATGTTAATTGCCACGGCCTTCAGAATTATCCCATTCAACCTAATCAATAATAATATCAATGTAGGTTGGTAATGAAGTCTGATTTTTTCCCATTAGTTAACTATGTATATTAAACCAGTATGGGTCACATTCAACCACAACACATTTGTTTCCAAAAATTTTTATGGCAATTAGAAAGACTTCTTCAGCCTACCAATTATTAGATTCTCCGCCTATTCTGCAAAACACATATATTAGTCAGCCACAAGATGAGTGCACTCGGTGAGAAGAGTTACTAAACATACACGTCACAAGTAGGCGGGGTTTTGGAGGTACAGTCGCGTAAAGGAAATATCACCAAAATGCTTGCAATGAGGCGTGCTAACGATGTAAACAGAGCAATACCAGCAGTTCAAAATTACTGTCTGCAAGACAGTTGAACTGTAAGTAGTGCGAGTGTTCCTACAATATTATATGGTATGGTTTCTAGAGCCTCTAATAAACATAACCCATTAGTGATATTACTGAAAATATGATCTTAATTGCTTTTTGTTTATGCTAATATGTTATATAACTTTTTTAAAACATTTGCTTAGAAATAGGTTTCTTTTTTTTATATTTTTTATTTATTTTTTTTTTTATTTATTTATTGACTCATTGTTGCTGGTGTTTATATTTTGATTTTAATAACAGTGAAAGAATTCACATTTAATTCTTACGAATTCAATAACCAGGCTTCTTTTGAGATCAACTTCTAGCAATACTACAAAATAAATATTATTGGCAGAGACAAAGCTTCCCTTCAATCGGTGAGGCTACAATAAAATGTTATGTCATAAGGTCAAATTCCGTGTTAACAAAGACGCCGCAATAAACTTAAAGCACAGAGAACTTTGTGCCATTGTTGAACAGTTAGTACATAATAACAAATTTGATACAACACCCTTAGCACTCAAAGCAAAAGGTGAATGTTACTACCTTTTCTATGAAAAGTCCCTTCAATGTCTTTGGTTGCCAGTATCAAATGCTGACAGATTTTGTTTTCTATATATAACGGTTATAACAAGCAGAAGGTCAATGAAAAATAAAAGTGTCATAACTTCTTGTATGTTGCAACTTGGTGTTGCTGATTGATGGGCAATGACCTTGATGTCTGATGCATGACATACATGTAATGATTTATGTCATGGTAATAATAGAAGAAATGTTTCAATTTGGAGAGCTTTTGAACAATAATGTTACAGTAACATTACTCTCTTGTTAATTTTAATTGCAGTAATGTCTATGTGTATTAATTGTACCTGAAAATTTGTGCGAAATTAATGCGAAGTTTTAGTATAATATCCAACAGAAAACACCGCTAACTTTAATTATTAATGCGATTTTTTCAAATAATTACCACCAAAAGATCTTGCCCTTGATAATATTTCACATAATATTTGTTGTGGCGGTAAAGAAAGGTTAAGTTGCTAGTGTGAAGATATCAGCAGGTGAGTGCTGTTTTCATTGTGCGACTGTACATATCGCCTTTCCCCTCGCGTTCCCTCTGGGAGAGTTAAGGTAGTAAACAAGCCTGTGGCGCCCTCCTTGAAGTGCATTCATATCGTGGCCGAGTAGTAAATGTGTTTTTCTATGTTTTTTATATTTCTATACATGAATTCAATTTGAGTACTTTGGATTATATGTGAGAAAGACACTCAGCTTAGTCTCCTAAGGTGGTTTTTGTTCCTACAGCAGAGAAAGTACTTTCGCAGCAAAATAGGAGTCGCACACGTTCAAAGATATTGCAGTTCACCGAGCTTCATTCTATAAGGCTACTCAAACAACAAATACAAGCTTGTATAATTAAACGAGATTTAATTTTTTCCTCCTGAAAGGTCTTTTGTCTTTTCTAAAGAGTTCTACTTATACAAAACAGTGAACATGAATACAACTTCACATGGTATTTAAATAGCTTTGATATATTGTGTCATTTCAAAACATACGGAACCATTGTTTTGAAAAAAGATAAGGATAAGGGCGACTCCTTTGTATCAAGAATCACTTAGGATGACAGAGTATTCTTCACCTTGTATCCTGAACAGATGCTGAATTTAGTAGTTTATTAGACCTTTTTCTATTGAGTTATGCTAACATGCACAGAGAATTGTCCAAAATCGCTTTAGTGGATCCTAAAAGTGTACATAAACGTCAAGATTGTTTATTTTTTCGATGCCGTAGTACTTGCTCCACTTACTATAGATGACAGCCAAGCAAATACGAACCTAAAAGACGCTTTCATCTAAAAAGTTGATTATGTAAATTTCAATTTCTGAACTTGTATCGCAATATTATAACAGTTAAATGTATTTCTATTTCAGCCATATAGTGTGGAACTTTTAACATACTAATTCAACTTTTTTCAAGGAGTATTATTAAGTTATTTATAATGAGGTTATTAAATATTAATTATTATTACATATTATTATATTTATTACTATTATTAGTATTACTATTATTATTATTAGTATTACTATTATTATTATTATTATTATTATTATTATTATTATTATTATTATTATTATTGCTATAACTATTAGTATCATTATTATTGTCTCGCCGGCCGCGGTTGGTAAGAAATGCCGTTCAGGGCCTGATCTCCGCCCGCGAACAAGCGTTTACCTACCCGAAAGACACGGCCGCCAGCGGGACAATAGAGCCTCCGGAAACAATAGCTATTGCGTAGTGGTGCGGTGTCTGGACTGTTCTCTCACAACCACTCCCGATCATTCTACTTCCACAACCTTTCCATTGTCTAAAGAACTATATAAGGGACCTGCTCATGCCCGGAGAGAGTAGTAGAGCAAGTAGTAGAAGTTGTTGTTCCAGTCGTGCTTGTGGTGAAGTGATGGAGTCAGTCAAATGTTTACGAAGCGTTCAGTGGATAGCGCCTTTGAATCGTGTCGAGTAACAGTTCAGTGCGAGTTGTAATCTGACAGTTTTCTTATTTATTATTCAATTCGACAGTTGTTCTATTGCTTTGAGTTTGTACAAAAGTGATTTAACTGTAACGTTAGTACTACGCTGACTAGAAGACAGTAAAGTGTGATTAGTAGCAACTGGTGTTTTTCTCATTTGTTACATTATTATTAAATATTTGGGATGAAGGAAACCCATTGTATTGTTGAATCTTCCTTAATAAAAAAATTAAATATTACATAACAATTCTGAATGGCCAAGTGATATTCAGAGCTACCTTTAAAAGCAAAAGAAAATGTGGAATCCAACCAAATGCCCTCAGATTCTTTGTTCATTTGTTTTAATCGTCTTTGTTGGCTTGCTTAAATATTCTTTGGATGGTTGTACACTGAAATTTTGATTAGTTGTCCGTGAAGCATTGCTGCTAAATTTGATTTTTTTCCGCGCTGTTCTCGCTCCTATAGGGTAAATGTTTCTGAGACCTTTAACAAACAGTACTAGTAAGCTATTGTTGGTAGTAGCACCTGCAGTAGTAGCAGTAATAATATTACGGAAATACACGAAGAAAAACAATTTCATACTTACTTTCTTAGGTCACATTTGTTTATTTTAAATTAGTGCGGAAGACCCAAGAATCCCAGCTGGAAGACCGGCCCACTGCCGAGGCTGCTCAAATTGGGCGATGAACGACTGATACAACCAAACAGCCCTCTGGTGTCCATAGGCATTATTCTTTCCTTAGAACTGCAACATTGTTCGTTACTATCTCACACTGTGAAACCTGAAATATGAGAAGTAAGCGGAATGCAAGGGAAATAGGAGAAAGCAATTCGTGGTAGAAGAGAAACCACAACAATCACCTACTTATCAGTGAAAACCAGGAAAATCTGAAGGCAGAGTGGGTGGTTTGTGCCCGGGTGCTGCTGTATGCGAGCTTCACGCGTTATCGCAGAGCCAACTCACTTGGTTGACACCTTGTTGCACATGTGTATATCTTCTCGGCTTCATTTAACTCTTTGACTTGGCTGGTAGCCCGCAGAAGAAAGATAACTGAGCAGAGAAGCAAAGACATCTGTGCAGCACCTCCAGGTGACGAATCAACCTCCCCAAGTAGGAGAGACACGAGTAAGCGATGGCCTTCCGGTCCGGAGTCAGGATTACAACTGGAAGTTATTTCCGCCCCATGGCCTTTTAGACGCTTCTTGTTCGGACATTTCGTCCACAACTGCGTTAGACATTTTCACGGCGTGGCCAAGTCTTCTCGGTGAAGATTCAGCAGCGAATGATAAATTGGCTAACTAAGGCGATTTAAGGTTTATTAAACCCAACATATATCCCTTTTCAGCGAGAAGATGGCGGTATATTTTTACTTTTTCTACTGCTTAAAGTAGAGGAAGTATTGTATTCCACCCAAAAATTCGATGTCAAGATTTCATCGAAATATGTTTTGTGTCCCCCTGAATTAAAAAAAAAAGCATTTTTAGAAAAAAGCCGTGTGTGTGCGCATGTGTGTGAGTGCGTGTATGCGTGTGTGTGTGAGTGCGTGCGTGTGCGCGTGTGTGTGTGCGTGTGTCAGTGTGTGTGTCTATCAGTCTCTGGACAGCATAACGATAAGTCGGTTAAAAGCCAAAGTTCGTATTTAAGTTTAATGTCTTTCAAGGATGCGACACGAAGATTTTGAACACAATTCCCCGACCCTAAGCTATTGTTACTGCAATTTACAATCTGTAATCCGTAATGTTAGACAATAGCAGTATAAACAGGAATGAGTTTATTCCCTGGTAAATAAAGTCTTGTAAGGGAAGTGGAAAATATTCTAAGACTATTCCTCTCTATTATCACACTCTGCACACGCCAGTTGAAGCCTGGGCATTTCCTCTGCCGCTCTCTCTCTCTTAGAAGCAGAACAAAGTTCACGCACGCCACTGACTGGATTTACCCCTGTTATTATGCAACTCTTTTAACGCACGAAGGGTTGTCTACTTATCCGAGGGCGGACTGGAGTGGGTAACTAGGTATATTTGGAATTTTCTGGCTATAGTCTATGGAGTCCTATTTACTCTGGATGACTATTGCATGACTGATAAACCGTAAGAGAGAGACCAAATCTTACTATACAAAAAATGTCGATCTTCTAGAACACAAATTATGTCTAAATAATTTTTTTTGTAGATTGAACTATTTCGGAGGTATTCCTTGTTATTTGTGTGAGTTTTGAAGAACTTATACTTCTGTGAAATGGAACACCGTTATTCGTTTTTATATGTTAACTGTGCGAAGAGAACGGAATTTGAATGGTTTAAAAGGTTTGACTATCGCTTGTCTATTGTATTCCCATATTCCCCTTGCACCTACAAGAAAATAAACAAAAAGATCATTTCCGCAAACGTTTATCTGAACTAACACGGAGAAGATGTAGGAATAAAAGTTTGTAATAATGGTTAGTAAAAGAGTAGAGAAAGTCATGTGAGTGCAATACATCAGATTTTTTTCTTCTATTACAATTTACAACCATGTGACAATATAAAATATATTACTATATTGGAAAAGCTGTTATGTTTACACTAATAGACTTTTATAGTTTCCGTGAGGAATTTTCTTGGAAATATTTGTGTTGTAGCTTAGGAATGTACTGAATTTAAATACCAAGTGTTCGCGTTTAGAGCACTTTCTGTCTTAAGAATAATGCTCTTCGGGCGCGAACACACAGAGACGTTTTTCTAAAGTTCTAAAAATGCTTTCTTTTTATTCAGGGGAGTTAAGTATATATTCACTGTGAAATTTTAATGTGTAGTTTATGGGCGGAATACATTATTTTCTCTTCTTATCCTAGATATGTGTAAACAGATACATGAAATACATACTACTGGCACACTTTATCTTAAGCTCTCAAATGGCGTTGTTGTCGAAGATAGAGCACGTCTTTTAAGCAGTCGTTCTTAGAAATATATCTTAGAAGGCCGTGAGTGGTAGTGCGCGCAATTATGTTTTCCAGGTTAGCTAATGGCTAAAGTAAAAGGTTAAGCGCATTTTAACAGGAGTTAGCGGTGTCGATGCTGGATGCTTTAGGTATTTAGCACTTAAAATCACTGTTCGAGTGGGTTAAACACAAAAGTGAATCGGTATAATAACGAAAGAAAACAGCAACAATGGTAACGTGATACAGTGAAATGTAGAAGTGATAACACTGGAGTATGGACAACGATTCTCAATTGTTACTATGACAAAACACAGGCCTTCTTGACTCGGACCGTTCGTAGCAGTAGATTTCAGGGCTCAAGATAAAGTATGCGAATTAATTTTTCTCTTGAATGTGTGTCGCTTCAGGGTGTTGCTTTGCTTACACTGCCTTCTACAAGAAAACCCCTGAGGTACTCATGGTGGACATGCAGTATTTGATTTGCATGGAAGGGTCAGTCTCTTTGATGCCATTTTAACCCAGGAATCAGCGCATTGCAGCAATAAACATGCATTGTAGACAAGTAACTCTGTAGAAGGGTTATGTCGTGTACACGGCATGGGGGCATGCCATTTATCTTCCCAAACATTTGTAAAAAAAAAAAAAAAAGCAGAAAGAATAAAGTGATCTTTTTCAAATATTATAGAACTGGATGTTGGGAAAATAAAAAATATCAATCAAATGAAGCGTTATAAAAGAGCGGATAAAGAACTAAGGGCCAAGTGAATCGAAATTTAATAACGAGCAAATTTTAGACTGTCTAAACGCGTATAGTGTATATATTCTGCTATATAGCGCAGGATAAGGCAGATTGTTCGTATTCCTACTTCACTTCAGTCAAAACTGTAGTATTAAAATAACAGTGACTTAGTTTTTATATTCTGAATGAATGAATGAATCAATATCGATAGTGCCTATATAAAACTGGATACAACAAATGTACCCCAAGGTCCGAGACATGCTTCCTGAGTCTACTGTGGTTTTATAATGCGGCTTTTTGTTGTTTTTTTTTATGTATAAAAATATAGAAGATTCAAACTTGAGTGTCAGGGTTCGTTTATTGGTATGCGAGACGAAACTGCGGCGCACCGGCAGCGCTCATGTCACCCTGATGTGACAAGATGACGTCACGAAGGATATAACACTCACACTACACTTAAATACAATTTCTGGAATGTCAGGGAACAGTTTTACAATACTAATTGTGTATTCAACGCAGACTGTATATGCTGATTTTTTTTTCTACCGTGCGGCTGCTCTAACCACTTTTTTGTGTTTTTTTTTTAATTTTTTTTTTTTTTTTTTTTAGTTTTTATTTTATTTATTTTTTTTACTTTTTTTTATTTTTATTTATATATATATATATATTATTTTGATTATAGTTGCATTGTCGTATTTAAAGTGCAAGGCGCGTTATGTACGGCTGCATTGATTTGCTAAGACCAGCAGTTATCAGTTGCCAGCGTGCCTGTCTCAGAAAACTGACCCAATCCTTCCTCTGCGCAACTGGGCCATTATTCTGTTTAAGGATCCAGTACAATGTTCCCATTACCAGCCAAACTACACAGCGTTGGAGTGCCGTATTCTGAAAATGAAATCCCAAACGCTGGAGCTTCTCAAGGCATGGTGGAGCTTGCGGTGGGCACCATTTGGCGATGTAAGTCCGGAGCTCTACCCAGATGACTTCAACCTGCTTACAGGAAGCAATCCGGTGGTCCAGTGTGTCGACGGCGGCACAAGATGGACATTGGTTTGACTGTGCCCTTCCATGTCGCCAGAGTTTATCCGCTGTCGGTATAGTCTCGTTTAATACTTCATAGGTGGTTTCCTGCCAATCACTGGGCACATGTTTGCAAAATAAATTCTGCCAGATCACTTTCCACTCCCTGGTATATTTCTCTGCCACTCTGGGAACCAGATGAACTGTCGTGAGCATACGGTAGTGGGTCCGGGTGCATTCGAAGGCCGTAATGTCATCGTTGTTGTCCAGAATTCGTTTTAGGTGAAGGACAGTGGGTTTAAATCCGTTGAGTGCTACCTGAGGGTTATGCAGCTGTTCCTTCCCGAAATTTTGGTCAATTGATGAGCCAGATCCGCGCAATGATTGTGTGGCGGTTTTCCCCAATAAGGCCATGCATTTCTTGGCAATGTCCACTAAGCCGCAACCACCTTTGGACGGAGGCAAACGTAGTTGAGGCCGGCTCACCTTATATGCTTTTCCAGTCCACAAAAAGTAACCAAGGAGTTGTTCCAGTTTCTGTGCGTCACGTTTTGAAATCGGCAGAATCTGTGCCACATACCAAATTTTGCTTAGACCATAAGTATGCAGGTACCAGATGCGTTGTAGCAAATTCAGGTTCCGGATCCTCTCCATGGATAAGGAATGGCGTAAACTATTAATTTTTGCCCTCCAGTTAACTGCAATAGTATCTTCTATATTTGCCATAAAGCATATACCAAGTATCCTTGTAGTAGCAACACATTGCATCCCCTAGGTCTGTGGCGGTTCCGGCCAATTTCCTAATATTAGGATCTCCGATTTCTCAGCATTTAACACTGCACCGGACATCGTTGTGTACTGCTCCAATCCCTGTTGCATGGTCGTCATATCTTCATTATCTGCAGCCACCACAGTCACATCATCAGCATAGGCTGTAAGTGTGAACCGTTCATTGTATACCCTGACTCCTCGCATGGTTTGTTGCAACCTCTGGAGTAAAGGATTCAATGCCAATGAAAACAATCCCATTGATAGCGGGCAGCCTTGACGTACTGATCGTTTTATTCGTACCGGCCTGGAAAACCATCCGTTCCATAAGACTCGAGACTGTGCCGTGCCGTAGAGTCCCTGAATAAGATTGATTACCGGCACTGGAAATTTCGCAGCCGTTAAGCAGTTCCACAGATACGAATGGCGCACTCTATCAAAAGCCTGTTGAAAGTCGAGATTGATCAAAGCCACCGCTTTGTTTTCTCTGCGTAGATGGATCAGCGTGTCACGCAGTTCCGCCAATGTGACAATAATATTCTTTTTCGATATTGCCGCTTGGTTACAATGCATGATTTCTGTATATGCACCTTTTAATCGGTTAGCCAGAACTTTCGCAAATAACTTATAATCGGCGTTTAGCAGCGTTATTGGACGATAGTCCTTCATGGTGGCGGTTTTCTGTTTCTTCGGCACCAGGGTGATAACACCATCCGCGAAGGTTGCGGGAAACACTGCTGTCTCCCACAGTTCCGCATATACTTCCATCACTTCGTTCTTGATTATTGGCCAGAACTTTCTATAGAATTCATAGGTGAGCCCATCCGGACCTGGTGATGTGTGTCGACTGGCTTGTTCAATGGCGACCAACACCTCCCGCTCCGTGATAGGGCTGGTAAGTATTTTTGCGGATTCCTGGGTGATGCCGGTGTCAAACACTTCATGTTCCACACGCCTATAAGGGGTGTCTGCTTCTGGCGCTTCTTGAAATAAAGCCTGAAAATGATTCCCTATAAGCTGGAGCTGGGCGCGCGTTCCAACATGGGCAGTTCCAGTGTGCGCGTCCCGTATTGTTTGAGGATATCTTCCATGTCCCTTCTGCCGCTCCTTTGCGAAATAATAAAATGAGTTCTGTTCCGCTTCATGCATGGATTTCACTCTGGCTCGAACTTTATGTCCTTCCAACTGGTGTAAGTGTTTTAATTTGATGATTTCTTTTACTTTTTTTATCTCCGTCTGCACCTCATAGCCCTCCCTTTGCTTCAGATGCAGCCCCCACAGCGCCTCATTGTATAAATGTAGTAGCTGCTTCTTGGCCTGTGCCCTCACAATACCCATGGATTTAAATAGGGAGCGAATCGCTGGTTTTGCCGTGTGCACCCACCAAAAACTCTTCCGAGTTGAACTTCTAAAGGCCGACTGTAACTGAAGCCATTTGATTTGAAATTGTTCCCTAATGTCTGTGTCCTCCAGCATAGAATTATTGAGTTTCCAGTAGCCACGGCCGGCCGTCTCAAGCCTTATTTCATTTATTTGCAATTGACATAGCACTGCATGATGGTCGCTAAGAACCACCGGAATGACCCAAATTCGATGGACATTTGGAGCCATTCCGGGAGATAGATACTGTCGGTCGATGCGTGAGGCAGAAGTGTTGCGGATGAAAGTGAATTCCACTTCATTCCCATGCTTGATCTCCCATGCGTCAAGCAGTTGCAGCTGTGACACTAGGTGTTGTAGCATGATGCTAAAATTCGTAGCACCTTTTTGGTCCTTCGCCTGCAACGTGCAATTGAAGTCGCCTGCTAGCAGAAGTTCCTTGCCTTGTCGCAAATGCGGGGTTACATCGGTTTGGAAGAAACGCTCTCTCGCTTGTCTGTTCTGTGACCCAGCTGGAGCATATATGTTAACCAGGACGGTCTCTTCCAAAGTAGCGGAGAGGACCCGGCCGTCGGGATCCATCTGAAAATTCTGCAGGGGAAGTCCCTTCCTGTACACTATTGCCGTTCCTCTGCCGTTCAAACCTAGGTTAACTTTATAGTCGTAATTGTAAAGAGCATCCAAGTTGTAAGTATTTACTTCTTGGAGAAAGCATATGTCAATGTTGTTCACCTGGAGGAAACTATTGAGCAGTTTTTGGGTTACTAGATTTCTGCACCCATTCACATTCACTGTTGCCATCGTTCGTAGATAGAGCATTATGAAAGCGACTGTCGCAAAGATAGTGTAAGTCGGGCGTCTACGTTCTTGGCCTCGTGCATTGCTACTAGTGTGCTACTGTTCGGTCTCTGGATGTCTAGCTGGGGTTATCTGTGCCGGAGGATTTCCCTTAAGCCTTGGGTCACATAAGGACACCTGGGGCTTCCGTGTCACCTGAAGTAGGATCGGCGACTCCGCTTCTGTGGCCCTCGCATCAGGTTGAGAGGGATGAGATCCATCAGCCATCTCTGCACGCCGATAAATTGCGACTGCTTCAGCTGACCGTGGTTGGTCCTCTTGGGATTTGTGTGGCCGTTCGAGTACTTGCGGTCGAGAATCACTCGCAGATGGTCGTGCCGCTACGGTGGTGCCGGGGGTGTCCTCCCGGTAATGTGAGTCAGCTCCTATCTCCACCGCTGGGCGCCTTACAGTTTGTTGTAACTGTGCTGCTTCGTAATCACTCTGGGGGTGGTTTCCCGCGTCCCTCCTTGCAGGTAGAACCTCACAGGTGTTCCTGTCACCTCCCTCGTCCAGGATACTGCTGCCAATCAATGCTGAGGCAGGCTCTTGCGTCAGTACTCCAGCCGTATCTGCTGTGTCTGTGGACGGGACTTGCAATTGACGTGCCTCCTCATGGGCTCCTTCCACCGCTTCCTCCAGCTCCATTTGGTTATTCCAGGATGGTTCTTCCTTATGGGTTTTGCTTGTCTTCGCCCGCTTGGCCCGTTTCTTCTCGGTCGGGCGTTTCTCTTCTGCTGCAGCTGTCTCAGTCACAAGTGGACCTACCTCGGGTGGTATTATCTCCTCCGGATTGGCCAGATGTACTCGTTTCCCAGTGGTATCTCGAACTATGGAGGCATACTCCCTTTGCGGTGCAGACCTTGCTGCTTCCTGTTGACTGTCATTCACCAGGGACGTTTGCCTGTTTTCATCCGTAGGATGCGCTCCCTCCCTCTGCGTGTCCACTACCACCATTGTCGGTTCTGTGTCGTTTCTCCCTCCAGTCGCCACTGGGCGTGTTGCAGACGGACGGTGGGGGCAAAATTCCTTTAGATGTGCCGTGCTACTGCAGACGTAGCAGGATCTGGGTTGGCCGGCGTAGGACACCGATAATCTGTAGCTACCAATGACGATAAAACTAGGGATGTTCGTCTTCAGTTGCATCTTTACCGCTCGTACCCCATTAAACACCGGGACGCGATATTGTCGGCTCCATTGTTCCTTCCGAACGTCATATACCGTTCCGTAACGCTGCAACGCTGCTTTTAAGACCTCTGCCGGGAGCTCTGGGGGTACATCAAACACTCGGACATTGACAGCATTACCGGTCACGTGTTCGATAAGCACTTTAGTCATCTCACCATTCATGTATGTGAAAGGTGTTTCCGCCGAGAAGGTATTGAGGGTTTTCTCCAGCAAGAGTGCTGATATTAATTTAACATAAATTGCCCGTTCACTTGCGATTAACTGTATTGTATCCACTTGTTCCGCATTTAACCGTAATGTATCTGCTATGAAATCATGCACTTCATATGCCGACGGTCGCGTTGCACTTAAAGCAAACTTGATCCGGAGGGTATTTTTTCTCGCGTACATTTCCATTTCTTTTCACTGTTAAATTTAGCTGATCTACTCACTCTAAATTCCTACACTTGGTGAGAATCAATATCACTCACAGTGTGGTATATGTCTTTCTTGCGCTCACTCACTATCACGCCACACACGCTGTAGACAAAACAACCGGTTCTCCTGGTACGTCTGCTCTGTCCAAGCGCCCGGGCTTGACTGACTTTATCAGGAATTGAGTTTTGATTAGAATAAGAAATCTTATGAGCTTGTTTGCTTCTTAAGCACAGGGTGCACATCCCGCTCTTATCAGCTTTATTGTAAACTTCTCTTCTGTGTTCCTTTACTTCTAATTCCATCGTTAGGGATCTTGGAATAGTATAGAGTAAACTTTAGTGACTTGCCACGATAACAGCAAGCACTTTGTGATTACTGAGAGTTTGAGAACATACTCGTTTAGGTCTGCTGTATTCATTTATAACAGCGACGTCCAAACTAACAATCTAAATATTTTAGGTGTGTTCATTGGTCCTAATTAAACTTGGGAATACTAGGTAACTTATGTGATTATGTTTGTACTAAATTGTAGGCTATTGTATTTATTAGAATATTAAAAGCTTTGATTCCTCATAATTATCTATGATCCTCTTATTTTGTTTTATTCAGCAAGTACTTTCTTATGCATTGATTCTAAGGGGTCAATGGTTTACACCTTCATTACGTTATATTTGTGCATTATTTGAATATTTACAACTTATTTTATCCGGAAAATTGTAAACCATTATTTGAGCATAAGAAAATAATGACAGCGACTTGCTTATAGTATATTTTGCAGCTTTTTATGTATATTAAAGATAATTAAATTTCCAAGAAGCAATAAAATTCCACGCGTGATAGAAGGAGAAATGATAACTCAGAGTTTCAGAATTTAGGGTGGGTACATCTGTGAATGACTTTCTAATAATACTTGTAAAAGTTGCAAACATTACCGTTTCGTTTTTAATCTAAGCAAGACTAGATTGAAGCACACTATTTTGGTTGATTCAAAGTGCAATTCTATGACATTGATGAATATTTTGAATGTACCTAGGCCTAAACGTTAGTGTTATAACAATCCAATTATTGCATTGTTATTTATCATGCAGGTATCAATATAAATATAAAGGTCACAGATCCGGCTGAATAATCGACCTTGACATATGATGGCTTACGAGTGAATGTCAGCAGGCATTGTTTAACGCGGTCGATCGGCGGCGCCATGGCCGAGCGATTAGACCAGGTCTGACGATCCTTACTCCGAAGGTGCAACATAATAGTTCCTCCCCTCCTTCCTTTTTCCAATGCATGTGTATAAGGGCTAATGCTTACAAACACACGCATTAGAAGAAACCGGGTTTCCCTTTGGTTTTTCCCGGTTTCCGCCTTCGTGGTCACAAAGGAAGGTGATTTGGGTTAGATATCTAGGAGTTTGATGAGATACTCCACTGTCGTACCAAAATCCCCTCTAATAGATAGCTCCTTTAATGCTATTACTAGATTCCTGAAAGTTTGATCATACTGTAATTAATAATATTTAATAATTTATAAATGTTTACTTAAATACTAATTTTGTGAAGGAGAAATTACTACCTAGCGATGGGATCTCAGTACTCTCAATACCCGGATACTCGGTGGTATCAAAGTGTGTCTAATACTCTGAAGTAAAACTTCAATACATTTTTAGGCTTTTAAATGTTTGTTTTTCATTATTGAAAGCTGTTGCATTTAACTTTATGCTAGATAAGGGATGAAATGAGTCAGGACTGCACATTACTGCCTCACACATATCCTGTGTTAGACCGTTCGCCTATCACCAAGGCGGCATGTGGTATTCGTGGTGGACGAAACGTCGTCTGGGCGGATTTTCTCCAGGTTCTCCGGTTTCCCAGGTCACTCATTCCACCAACTGCTACATCATCACATTTCCATTGATCAATTTCGCTTGCATTTTATACCATCCTGTTCCTCGCTTTCATACTTGGGACTGGGCTGACCACCCGCTTCCAGGTCTTCACTCTGTTTGGTCCATAGGTTCGTCTGCTCCCCGACAGGCATCTGACCCTAGGCACAGACTCGTGAGTCCTAGGGTTGGCAGCTCTCCATACGCGGAAAGTAATCAGAAAAAGAAGAAGATTCTTTAACGTGATGTATGCGCTCTGTATGAGAGACATATTTTGCATGCTGCCGAGAACACACGGCATTCAGTAGTGCTTCAATATTTGATCCTCCTGAACTGTTTGGTGCAGGTCTCTAAATAATTAAGTCTGGTGCGTAAAATGATATAGTAGTGAAGGACAATGAAGTTTTGCATTCAGTAATCCCCATTTGTTCTGCTGAGAAAACTCAGTCCGGCTTTGAATGAAGAGTGTTCATGAAGAATGAAGAGTTATAGAATATAAATTTAGTTTTATCACTGTAAAATATTTCAACAAAGAAACTCCTGTAAATGTGTGTTTTAAACATGCTCATCATGTGGTCGGCTTTACGAGAACATAAAATAGGCTAAGGCAACGTTACAGATATTGCAGGCCTGTAGTAGCAGGGGTGTCACTTTCACTCTCAAAACACCACATAAACAGGTTATTCGCTCGCTTTCTGACTGGCTTGTTTATAAACCTAATAATCAGAAATTTCGTGTCTGCTATCTGCTGACAATTCCATCCGAATCTTCCAATGGCGCATCTTCTAAAAACTCACAAACTACGGATATTTTTGTCAGCCAGTTCTACATTAACTTAAGTACGTTTTGTAATTGATACTGTTATACTGTAAAGTGTAATAAACCAAACTATCTTTCTGACATGTTAACACAAAAGAACTACATACTTGGGACCTTATTAGATTCTGAGGTCATTCCTTCATTTTGCCTTGTTCTAGTGTCTTGTTTCGCCAAAACATTATATCCCCCAACATCGTGTTGTCTTGGATTAAGAGACGACTTCTAAAATTATATACAGAAATGAATAAAATAAGAATTTATTCGCAGGTGTGATTTGAACTTCCGAACTCCGATTACAACCATATGGAGGAAGCGGGTAAATTGTAAAGGTTTGTCTATGTAAATGGTCCGGCATGATGTCATAGTCACTGTTAAATGCACTACTTTAGGAATCAAAGAGGTTCAGTGATCATAATATGGGCTTGCAAACGTTATCTAGTTTGTATGTACTTGCTGCATTTTGTAAACTCTTAAAACAATTTATTGACTTTCTTTTGTATGGAAGAACAGCTTGAAATAGCAAAATATGTCACGATGCCTTATGTTTGCATGTGAAACCGAAATTATAATGTGAATATATGTAATTGATAATAGAAAGAAACAAAAGGAGATTCTAATCGATAGTTAAGGGGAAGACGTAATAAAGCTGAACAGATTAAAGTCTCAAGAATGGAAGCCTAGGCAGATTTAAATGGGTGATAAGGTTACAATTGTTGTATGTACGAAGCCCAAGCGATTCCGTGGGCTGATTCGTATCTTACCATGACGTGCTCTAAAGTTGGCCAATGGAAATCGCTTCCTTCATGTTGCCCACGTAAAACAAATGCAACGCAAGACACACTCGTCTTGAATCGAGCCGAGAGTCACGTGCAATTTCTGATTTGTACGTAAGCTGGCGCGTATACATAATTCGGCGGTTGCTAGAGGGCGACAAAGTTCAAATATTATAACGTTGCAGTTGAAGTTACAAAGTTACATTCTATTTAAATATCGTCGGCAGTTCTCTACAAATCTGGAAATTTGCAAATAAAGTTAAATGTTGGTTAATTCTTCTTTTGGTTCCATTTCTACCACAACTCACGCATACCCTGCAGATTAGAACCTCTTACTAGAGCTAGTCCGGACACCAAACACGAGATCTTATGGGTCTTAAAGACGACGTCTTCGACTTAGAGGAACGTTTGCGTCATAGGTTATGGTTAGGTTGTCATTATACATTTATGTTCATTGAAGCATATTCCAACAACTAAAATTTTTTCAGATAGTAAACTAATTAAATGAAACGACACTTCCGTGCCAAATTATCACTGCTCGTTAAATTTACTAAACATAAGAAGTAGGTTTAAGTGGCAGTATTTGAACCTGGGATCTTCACTACTGAAAGCCCACGCGCAAACTGTTGCGCTACGAGAGCAGGTCACTCTACGTAGAGCAGTGTAAAGTAATAATTTCAGGGTTTACGGAATAGCCTGTAAAACACCGGGACTACATAACTTCTCAATCCACAGGACGAGAATACTCACACGGTATATGCGAAGATTTGCGGTTTGCACTTGTCGAAATAATTTTCACACTCAAGTTCCATGAGCTGTGGTTGAGCCGAAACTGTACATGCGTAGGCTAACATTTTAGATCATAATTACAGTTCATATACAAATACTGGTATGATCTTACTCTAGGATATCCAAATTGCAGCATTCTCTTTCTTTAATATTACACCAAATTATTGCAACTTTCCAGGAGATACACTGTTTCAAAATTTTATTTAAATGTTACGTAAACTATTTTCTTAATTTGTTTTTATTCTACCGTACACATTTCACCACTTTTATTCAAGGACTGTCCTGGAGATTCTCTTTCTTTCACTGGATGAATTACTTCTTCTGGCTGCCGTGTCTGCACTTTGATAACTCGGCGAATGGGAGTATGCAACTCAATTCCTATGGAATGTAACTGTCTGTCACACTATTCATTTACCGGAGGTACTAAAGTACGGAATTCGATGTTTAGAGGTTACCTATGAGAAAGTGCAACTCCAAACGAATTTAAACAGTTTAGAGGCACATAAAAGCTTTACATTTCCATAGGATATTAGAAAAAATCGAAATATTACGGTATCAAGGTAAACATTTCCGTATTATGATGATTTCTGCTATCAGTTTATCATGTACTACTATAAATAGTACGTCAAAGACTTCAAAGTCACTACCATTGCCAGACACTATTAAGCAATTGGCTTCAAGTTAAAACTAACCCCAAGGTGCAACAGGCCTCTCTGGGACATGGTCAGCTCCCTGTCCCTCCCTGCGGTCTTCGCAACTTCCGCTACTTCTTAATCAAGTAGTTGCTCAATTAGCCTCTCAGTGACTTAATGAGGATGAGTGCATCCCGATCAGGCCTCCCAGTGAGAGAAAATCTCCACAGTGGTACCGAGAATCGAACTCGAGTCTCCCGCTTGGTAAGCAGCAATGTTACCACCGCGCTAAAAGACGACCCTTGGACTCAACTTATCTACACTTAAACCATATAACAATACACAAAATATACGGAATAGCCACCGAGTGCCATTATCAGGTCAACACGGGCTGGTGAGTGTTGTCTGCGAGCTCCAAAAGACGTTACGGGGGATGGAGTACTTTGTTACCTACCACGTCCAATAACAGTTCAACTTTATTTCCTTTCGTCCTGGCTTTAATGCTTAGAAATCCTTATGCCTCGTAATTATATTGCATTAGGCAGCAGAATATTTCCTGTCTTTTCAGTCTATGTTCTACTTTAATTTTGGTATGCTAGCTTAAACATGATTATACTCGGTGTAGAGTAGGCATGTCAAACAGCACTCACCAGGTGTGAAAATATTCCCGTATTTTCCCTCCCTCCGTGATGATCAAATCGGAAAACGGGAAAAAACAAAGCGAAAACCGGTTCTACTAGCGTGTGCTACTGCAGTTAAGGAGGGGTGGACTCCTCTCTTCACACCTCGGTGTCATGTTCGACATGCCTGGTGTAGAGGAGCATCGAATTGTATACTGATATACCAGGTGGCCCACCAGAGCCGGCCCCGCCAAAAGTAGATAACCCTTCGTGCGTTTAACAAGTTGCCGAACTCCACGGCGCAAGACAGGGCAGTGACGTTTCTTCCTTTCAGCAGACGTGCAGCGAGAGGCAGTTGGACTAGCGTGTGGTAATATACAGAATAACAGTACGAACAGCCGAAAAGGTCTCACTTTACTTACAGCATCTTCATTATCAAGGGAATAAGCTCACTCCTGTATACGGTGCTATTGTCTAGCATTTGAATTGCAGATTGTAAAGTGCAAGCATGAGGGCACGGAATGTTTCATTGGCATTTCTTCGTTTCTTATGAATATTATTGTTCTTGTTGTTATTATTATTATTATTATTATTATTATTATTATTATTATTATTATTATTATTATTATTATTATTATTATTATTATTATTATTATTATTATTATTATTATTATTATTATTATTATTATTATTAATTATTATTATTATTATTATTATTATTATTATTATTATTATTATTATTATTATTATTATTATTATTATTATTATTATTATTATTATTATTATTATTATTATTAGGGATTATCCTGATCTAACCCTATTATACTTTTTCTTTTGCACTGTTATTCTGTATTAAATATTGTGGGGAACAAAGGTTAGGCGTGGTGGACAGTAATGTACGCCGTTTCTTAGAATGTGCTTCGAGGAGGAAATTGCCCCACTGTCTACATGGAAGGAGGGCATGGAAAATGCGAATGGAAATGTTCAACATGGAAACATGAAGGAACCCTCTGCGCTGCTCCCATCCCCTATCGCCATCATATGTGATGTACTCTGTCGCCTCACCCCTTCCTTCCAGATATTTAGCAGGCGCTATTGTCCTAATCTTGGCCGCAATGCCTAAATCTTCTTCTCTTTCTAGTCCCTATCCGGGTTATACCTATGTCTCGCTTAGGATAGCCCTTGCGTGTGATCCAGCGGGATCGGCTGTCAGATTAATAAATATGTGTATCAGGTGCTATCTTAATCTCTTTGGACACAAAAACAATTTGAACATGGAACAAAGGCTTGCTCAATAGCTCTGTTGCCAGTGATAACTTCCCTCGTTTGGCTGGTGCAACCTGATTTAAGTTGGCTCCTATATAATCTGAAATCTGCTGGTGGTTGCCGATGTAGGTTTTGAGCGTCTTTCAGGCGTCCTTTTGCAGCTCTTAATGATATCTTGTTAAGGACAGCTGCCATTCATCTCTGAAGATTGGCTGTCACCTCTACGTCTTCTTTATTGGGCATTGTAGTTTGACTTTAATTACATGTTTCTTTTTCTTTTCTTTTGTGTGTTTGTGTGCGTGTGCGCGCGCGCGAGCGCTCGTGTGTAGAAGGAGAATGTCTTGTCGCCACCCTTCTCTCTTTTGTGCTATTTACGGCTTATTCTATTTGCTATTCAAATAACTCGATTTCACCCATTCTAGATCTTGTAGTGACTTTATGAAGTTTCGTGCTTAGAGTTGTGTATATTACGAGGTGAATTTTAAAAGTAAGTACCGATAATTTTTTAAAAAAGAACAGAGCATTATTTTCCAACTACTTTATTATCATTCATAACCTGACACCTATCACTACTTTCAGCTCAGTTGCCGCCCTTGTTTAGCCACTTATAGTAACGGGAAACCACTTTTTGTAAGCCTTTATCAAAGAATTATGCCGCCAGTGACAAAAACCAAATATACACTTCTTTTTAATATCATCGTGGTTGAAATGTTTTCCACTAAGGAGTTTCATCAGATGAGACATGAAAATCCCTTGGTGCCAAATAGGACCGTAGTGAGGTTGCTTAAATTTTTCCCAAACAGACTATGCGATGAGCCTGTGCATGGCCGGGCATTGTCACTCATTGTTTTCCCGTAAACCTCACGCAATTGGAGATGAATATTTACTAACATAACATTTCTCGTATTCAAAAAAGGAATCACTAATTGGCTCAAATAATAATGGGGAGGGAAGAAAAAGAAAAAGAAAAAAAAAAAAAAAAAAGCAAAGCGACGCCACTCTGACTTCCTAATGAATGGAAGAAGAGATCTTGACTGCAGCGATGCAACGGCAAACTATTTGAACGATACTTTAAAAGCACACCTCCATGGCAGTCAATTGAAGCCTTCTGGACCTTTTTCAATTTTTGGAATGTGCCATATAATTAATTATTCTTTCACACAAATGCACGTGTGAAAAGGGTTAATAGGTTGATTCTATCACAAAATCAACAGCAGGGATTTGATACACGGATCTTTGTATTTCTGTCCGGTCGCTCTAATCAAGTGAATTTTTAGTCTGATTCTACCTTTCAATTACTGCCCTACAATTGTCCTTGTGTGAAAAGACAATTAATTGCCATTGATTGGCTTAATAGAGGTTACCGACCGCCCCGACTGTAAGTGCTTAGGACATTGAAGTCGTCATTTGGGTATACATCTCAAATATCTCAGAGCTCCTTGTCGTTTGCTGTGAGCCGGTTGGGAAATTTAATGTCGTGTTGTAGCTCAATTGGCTAGAGAGACCTGACGGGAACCTGAAGATCCTGGTTCAAATGCTGGCTGTGACACTGATTATTTTAGTCAGATTCTACCTTTCAAGCACTAAGTTGAGTGATCACTGTCGAGCTTTTGTCGGACCTGTAAATGTTATGAAAAATTAATTACAATGCAATAGGGCGTAATAAATAGATATTTTGTGTTCATCTTTCAATTGAACTGAATATGATAGTTTAGACTGCTCCTGTGGTTTGGGATTAGCATGCTACCCTCCAAATTCAGGGATCTGGTTTGATCCTCGGTTGGATAGTGGATAATTTTCTTAAACTAGGATTATTCCTTACCCTCCCTAGAGTCATACGGGTGTAGAGGAATTATACAACATTTTTTGCCTCGTTTCCTTAAAAGATGCGTAACTATGTCATGAAATTGGTCATTTAGTAAACTATTCGGTCTTTTGTGTGTGCCGTTTACAGAAACAGACGGCAATCATATAAAAGGCGAACATTGTGTCGCGACAATTTCCCTACACCAATATAATTGTCTCAAAAGTAACAGTTTAAAATATTGTCATAAAAAATAAAGCTATATTGTACATTTTTCGAAGATCTGATAAAATGCTGTTCATTCTCATGGAACGTTCTGTGCCTGCAAAACAATAAAATATAGGCAACATGTATAGGGAAAATGTAGAGCTAAATAAAATATACAGTTCATGTAAACTGAGATTTTCGTGGCATAACTTCCAAAGCCTTGGCTGTCTTGGGTTTATATTTAAATCTACACTGATGCACTGGTAATGGTGTTATATGTCATTGCATATAATAACAAAGTATCGACTGAGATATAAACACTTGAGTGTTGCCCCTGCTGTATTGCATTCTCCGGCAGGAAGGGACTTGTGGCGCTAACTACGTGCCGCCCTCCACTACTGCACCCCACTTATAACGCTCGTTGTGGGCAAACGTGGAAATTGCGGTGCTCGGGTGGTAGGCTTTGTCTCTGCATGAACTGTTGTGCCACGGAGTTTAATTTTAATTAATTTATTTAATTATTTATTCTTTTTTTTGGCATGGAAATGCGCAGGTTCTCTCTCTTTCTGATGAGTTCGTAACAAAACAAAGCTGGAATCATAAATTATAAAACTGTTAAGTTCTGCTGCCGCATTCTGTAAATACGAGTATAAACTCTGCATTATTATTTCGAAACCATAACTGGGCACATATTGTTCGTGATTTACTGGTGGCAGGAGTAATCCCGAGCACTCAGGGTCTTTTACTCAATCATAAAAAACTATGAACCTTGAAGAAGCAACAACAGGTGTTGTGAAATTATAACATTTCTCTGTATGTGTTCACTGGAATAATACTTCAAATATATCTTTGTAACCTGAAAACCGTGTTTTAAAAACACGAACAATGTTTGATATACTCCGGCTACAGGGGTACTGATTGACACTTGGATTAGTACTTTGTAAATCATATAAATAAAAACCATGCTTATTTATGAAAACAATTAGAAGCATTTCGGCACTTCTGGTAATCATATTAAATATTAAAATCCAACTAGACATGTGCTGAACCGTATGTACAAAATCATACGTCTCCCTCAGCTTTCTTTTCGCTGGGGCTGCTGTTTTTATTAGCCTACTTTTTCCAGCCTATACTTGAACACTTGTAACACAATCCTTTGTGTTGTCCAAATTCACCACAAGTATGAGTACAACAGAAATGTTCTTCAAATCAACATTCCTCTCAACGTCTATAGAGATAATCAAACATTTTGCTCCTTATTCTATTCTTTTTCTTCTTCTTTCTTCTTCTTAAGATTCGAAACTAATACATTTCCTGCAAGATGGCATATCATTATTATTTCCATTCTTCACCATTTCTGTCTTTTAGAACTTTTGAGAATCCACATTTCTTCTTTCTGTATTTTAATGATACTGTCAGGACCGGAATGGGCATTAATGCAAGCTATAATGATGCATATAGATTAAGTTTAATAAAATAGAACACTATTTGTTTAATTAATGTCGCAAAATTTAATGGCGGGTGGCTCGATACAGAATCCTACCATGGGCTTGCTACGCCTTACTGTGTTGTATAGTTAAACACGCTGTGAAATCATACTGTAGAGCCAATGACATAAGCGTAATTTGCACCCACAAAATATATTTGCACAATAAGAATAACAATAGTAACAGTCAGCTATTAGCCGCTTTAAATTTTGCTGCTACCATAGTGTGGAGTAAATCAAATTATTAACATGAATACAAAAATGTACGCGGTTTACAAAATCCAAGCATATGTTATCATTGCCATTATTCCGGCTTTTGTTGATATGTTTTCAGATCATTTCCTTCCAAAACATTAATGAAAAGACAGCTGTTCGTCATTGTAGAGTGACCGCTTAGTGGCAGTATTATTAGAAGCAGAGCGATAAGGTTTGTTTAACTTTAAGCTCACTAAATGTTTACAGAAGAAACAGCAGAAAACATTCTACACTCTCAGAATAGTCTCTGAGTGACTGTAGAAGCTTCTCTTCCATTGGCATTGGGTAAGCAGCAAACAACAGAATCACTTTACTACCACCATTAACTTCGGTAATACCCTGGCTTCCTCTAGAGCTGAGAGTCTATTTATTCTCTTATATAGATACTTCATAGGCTCCTATTAATTCAAAAAAGAATGAGCAGCTTAGAGGTTAGTCCCATATTAAACTTCCTGGCCGTATGCAATAAATAAGAGTGCCTGTATGCAGACTAACGGGGGGCAGTAGTGCGAGAAGTGTTGCCTACATAGCGGCGGAATGTCAATGTGACGGCCCGTTGTTTGTAGATAGCTTCTGTGAGTTCGTAACGGGCGAAGTCATGTGACCTTTTGGGCATCTATTCTTAAAATATCAAGTAACATTTCCTTGTTATAAATTTAAACTGAAATGGGTCTAGCCCACACTTGTCCACAAACCAGTAAATATATCCTATCATATCATGTTTTAAAGATAAATATAAAATCAGCACCTTCATTGTCGTGATTGGCAGTCGTGGAACAATCCCAAAACAGCTTTCAGATTTCTGCCAGCAATTTTCCATCAAAAAGTAACTTTGATAGAAGTTGGCCTCATGGCATTAAACGGCCCTATACAAATTTTGAAAAATTATTTGTGTACCACCCCTTAAAGTAGCTTTATGTGAAATTGTATTCCTATTATTGTGAACGCTTATTTTTAATTTATTTTGTTTTACTCTGTTGTGTGGCCACTTTATGTATATCAACAACTTAATTTGTTACTGGTATTCTTTGTCATTTAGACAATTTACACCTGTAGAGAGATTTATTAAATAAATAATTTTATTGCATGCAAACTATTTAAAATCATTATATGTCTGTTTACGAACAGTAGGCTGGCGTTTTTTTTTTAAATTCTATCCGATATGGGAAAAGGGCAATGGAAATCCTAAATACACGTGTCTGAATGTGTTTATGCCGCACCAACACTGTCTATTGCAATTTCTTTCAGCTGTGTGCGGATAAAATCTGAAAATCTTTGATATTTTGTAAAACGTGCACTGTAACAACATTTTCATTGATTGAAGACAAATATTCCACTGCATGCTTATGAGGTTGCAGAAAAGATTAGTGTGCGACAAATACAATTTTATTGGTAGAATCGAAACTCTGCCAAGAGTATATGAATCAGTGTAATGAACATGAAGAAGACTGTGTTTGCAATAAAAGAACCTATTTCGGCGTGACAAAAGAAATTAATGGATTATCAATACAGTACATTTTTGTTCTTCAAAAAACACAGTGGTCTGGATAGTGAGAGAGTGATTAGGCTTAAGGGTCCGTCGACAGCTAGGTCATTAGAGCCCCATGGATATGATGACAGAGGTTTTTACTTAGCACACCTAATCAAAAGTGGTTTCTGACTGATCGACTATAACAGTAGTGCCATTGAGGAGAAACAGGGAGGTTACTTTTTCTCCTTCCTAGTTACCCATCGCTGATGACGTAATAGATACGAGAGCTATTTATTTTGTTAAACTCAAAGGAGTTAAGACGTATCGCATAACCAATACTAGTCACTTTTAGCCTGCACGGCCACCTCACCAAGCCAAAGCGAGTGGGGGGGGGGGGGGGGGAAGAGGAGAGTGACCCACGATGTCACCTTTTGGTCTATGTGGACTATAACCAGACTTGTAGTAGGAGACCATGGCAAATAAAATTGGCAACATCATGTACGACTGCTGATGTACTGCATCTTCGCTGTATTTTTTTCATGTAATAATGTTAATATTTCTCTAGTATCTCTTTTTATTTTATTTATAAGCATACGTAGACTTCTATCATATCAATAAGAGTAATGTGCTTCAAACATGTGAGGTGCTGGCTATGTACATAACTAAAAGAGCACGGAACAGATTCTGTCATATGCGATATCGCTTAGTTAGACACAGACAATGTATGATGTAACGGTACCGCGCAGCTGTCATATACACACGCATATCAGTAGACGCCTGCACCTGTGTACATGCGAGAGCAGCGACAGTAGAAGTCATGTGTACTAAAATTGCGAATTGTTGCACAATCTTCCACCCCCTAGTAATGTATAATACAATTTTCTCAGATACTAAATGACAGATGCCGTGTACAGCGTTCTCAAATAGCAAACCATTGAATCCGCGCCTTACGGTTGTAGTGAACAATTATTCTTCGGTGCTATTCACAGAGTTCAACGAGAGGTATTTGGTTTTCTATGAGAGATATAAAGACAAAAGCGGATAATAGTGCGAAGCTTGAAGGCGAAAATAAGTACCAAGTGACAATGCAGAACTTTGCATGTTCTCAAACATACCAGCATATTCGAATGACTGGACATAAGCAAAATGGAAAAATTCTGCAGAATGAAGAGATACGGACTAAGGCCAGGCAAAAAGAAACAGCACACCAGGGCTAAAGGAGAAAGGGGAAGAGGAAAGGAATAGAAAGAACATCTTAATTCTTACTTGCAGAAGCATTTGTTACATACATAAATAATTCTTCCACTACAAAATAATTTTTTCAAACGTTACGTTCTTCTATTTTTAGAATCATAAAAATCTGATCCTTACTTTCACATGACTTCCTTTGCACATTGTCGTTTATTATGATATATGTTCTACAAGTTATTCTTGCAAACGTTTATTCTTCCATCTACTTCAAGTTAGGCAGATAAACGTTTACATAAATAATGTCCATATGTGTGTTTTTTATTTGTTGTCACAATGCATTTTAAATAAAGGAAAGGCAGTTTGGGCTAAAAGGGATTCTTTTATGAATATTTCAAACGAAGCCTTAGAGGATGCACGAAGATTGGTATTTACCTATCCACCCTTATTTTCGAGTTCAGCTGATTCTATGTGCGCTGTGCCCCCCCCCCCCCCACACACACACACATACCCACACATGCCTCTACACAAACTGCTTTATTGATATTTCGATGCCCACAAAATGTGAATTTTCGGTAAATTCCCGATAGCACCTTTCGCGTGGAATGCAATACTTCTCCTATGTATTATATGTAGGTGCTAGAGAAGGTAAAACGAAAAGTTAAGTTTAACTATCTTCCCTTCTGTTAACTATTCATATAAGCCCGAGATGCAACAGCCCATTCACGGCCTACGCCTACCGCCCGGGCATCTGTCCATCACAGCCGTCAGGAACGGGGTGCAGAGGAGGACGAGACCTGGCTTTAAGGGCGCTCAACTACTTAGACATCAGCGTCCTTAAAATACAGTTCATTGCAAAAGGAAGATATAAACTTGAATATAAAAAAAGTTACTTGTAAAAAAAAAACGAAAATAAATATACATAAATATACAAAACAGAAAGGCAAAAGCCAGAATTAAAACGAAGTTACAAAGATACCAAAAGAGTATAAAAATTTTAGCTAAGGTTTTAAATTTTCAAGTTCATGTTTATCTCCGCTAAAAACTTCAAAACCCTTTCGACCTCTTGCTTATCGTCCACCAAGACCTCTGCAAGTCTGGCACACGGTTGCAGAGAGTCTCGAAGGTGCCCTAGGGAGACATACTTTAGCATCACGTGACAAAGAGGAGCAACGACTCGTTTAAAAAGGTAACCATACGAAAAATTGCAGTGGGCAATTCGCAACCGAGCCAAATTACCTCCTCGTGACGAGACATTTGAGAGGAAGTTACCCAGCTTATCAGAAGTTCTTTCACTTCTCTAAGCTTATTACTGCGGAGACCTGACCACTCTTCATGCCAGCACGGCAGCACCGCTCTCCGCATTTCAAGCCTAAGTTCTCCGAGGTAATACGAGAGATGGTAATACTAGGCTCTGTGGTTGCCGCCTTTAGTGCCATATCTGCCATTTCATTCCAGGCAAACCTACGTGACCAGGAATCCATGCACACACCACGTTAACGCCAGAAGCGTGTAAAACATGGAGTGCATCCTGGATACGTTGTACAATAGGATGGTAGTTGTACAGCTCACGAAGGCTCCGAAGTGCACTAAGGGTATCACTCAAAATTAGACAGTCACCTAATTTACGACGGCACACATATCAACGGCTGGGTACATTCCATACAACTCTGCAATATTAATGGAAGTGCTATTATGAAAACCGAATGTAATGAATGTATGTGGTTCGGTTCCATAAACATGAGCATGTCCAACATCGCTGGTGCTCTTGGATCCATTGGTGTAAATAAAACGTCGGTTAGTATAGCCTGACAAAACTTCTGAAAAACACGTGCGGTTACTAGAGATAGGCATCGTGGACTTCCGGTATACGGTCATCCCAAGATCTTGCAGTACTGCAGGTACGTGGTCAGCGCCCCGGTCCCTCTCGGTCGGCTATGCGGTCTTCGCAACCAGGAGTCGCTAGTTTTCAATCAAGCAGCTCCTCAACTGACCCCTCAGAGACCCAATCGGACCAGGTCTTCCAACGGGAGAAAATCCACACGCCGGTACCCGGAATCGAAACGGGTCTCCCGCTTGGGAAGCAGCAGCGCTGCCACCGCACTAAGTAGACAACCCTATTCATATACTCGTAAAAATGCATAATATTATGAAAACTGTTACATTCAGAAGACTTTCTCCGCCTCTCTTCTATAAACTGTTCTTGCAAAAGTAAAAACAAATAATACTTTACGGAGTAAAGTAGCAGATTTAGCAAAGGTGCGTTTTAGTTGTTCATGAAAGTATCTTTAAAATGTGGTATTTTAATAAAAATCGTAATAGCCATTTCTGAGACATAAAAAATAACGATGTTTTTCAAATAAAGAGCAGTTTGGAGTAGTCCATATTATCTTTAAACTCATATCGAACGGTCTAACCACTCGGCCACCGCGCCACCTCTGAATAAAAATATTACTGCACAAAATATACGATGTCGTTAAAGCACACAATGTATGTCAAATAGGACTTTGTATCATTACTCATTTCCGAGGAACTCTTCCTTATTAATTTGAATTTTCAAATAGTTATACTTTTCTAAATTGGTAAGCTGCTATAGATTTTTTCTGGGGCCATTGGCATGGAATTGCAAGCCACCACATAGCAATTCGCTTCTTAAAAATCTGAATATCACTTTGACCTTCTGTATCCTACCTATACAACGAAATGTTTACAAGAAGTAGATAGCTGGGTAAACTGTTGTAAGAATAGTTTGTAGAAAAGTGAGTGGAGAAAGTCGTGAGAATGCAACACACGAAACTGTTGTCATTTTTCCAAGACATTTTATTCTTGAAAAAGTGGCAAGTTAATTCCAAGACCGAAGGTTAACAAATTCGTACCAAAAACTCATTCTGAGATACTCCTCCAATTTCTGTCATGCAAACATTCTCTGTATAGACGGAGGTAGAGTTCCAGGAAAGAAGAAATTACAATTATCTACATGGTGGACCCAAATGCAAATTGATGATGCTATTTTTCTTTGGAGAGAAATTAGCGTGCATCTTAGTGAGGTCCCTACATATTGTGCAGTAGAAGATATATACCGACTCGTAATTCACTCCATTATTAATACAGAACAAAATAAAAAGCCAAGCTGAACTCAAACACTACCAGATTCCCAATAACACCTCTGTGCTATTCGCATTAACTCAATTCTTAGCTTATCTAATCAGTGAAATCTCCACTTCTGTGGAAAGAATAAGATGTAAAAAGGGTAACGGTTAGACAACGAAAAGGGACACCTCGCGCACTGCTACGTCCTCAAAGATATATTGCGGCTAGTACCCTCAGGAGGGAAGAATGAAGTTAGGGAACCACAGGAGGCCAGAGGGACGTAGGCAGATGTACTAGCGAGATGCGCGGAAGTCCCTAACAAGTGCCACCGCCAGGTCTCTCTGAGCAGCCACCAACAATCTTATCCAGTGTAGACAAACGTCCCCCCATGAAAGGACAACGACCACACAACGCCACTTAGCGCCGCGAACAGCATTTACAATGCGCAAATATTGAGCCACATTACACCATGAGTATGAAAGCACGCATGAGAGATGAGAAGCAAACGGAATGAAGGGAAATGAGTCAAAGTAAATCATGGTATTAAACTAAGAACCCCAGCATCGTCTAAGTAACAAGAGGAAACCACGAAAGACCCAAAACAGGGTGAGCGGTTGACAAGGATCGAACCCGCGACCTCCCGAACGCGAGCGGTACACGTTACCGCGGCGCCACGTCTCTCGGTTAGGTTCACATAACTTTCTCTATCCGTTCTTCAACCTACTATTCTTTAAAAAACATGTAATCTATCTACTTCACTTTGAGATAAATACCTGTAGAAATCTTCTACTACATATTTACTTGTAGATGAAGAGGAAATAGGGGAATACTCTTTCAAGCGATAGCCAAAACCTAAGAACCAGAAGCTATGTGCTGGCTTTGAAATCCCGTTCTTTTTTATGAGAGGAGGGAAAAACAAATTACGACTTCCCGTTTGAGAAAAGTATAAGTTCTAGAAAATCCATACCAATAACAAGGAACATCTCAGAAATGGTTAGTCCTAAAAAAAGAAATAACTAAATGACAAATTACGTGCTTTAACGATATCTGTGTATCTGTGCAGTAAGATTTGTCGATCTCTTACAATTAACAGATAAGTAAAAGTTATTCAGAATGAAGAGAGTATCAGAAAATGCTATTCTAGAAAATTCAAGATATGCATTTGAGTTGTCATACTAACATCTTAAATATATGACAATTTAATCAACATCATTAGAGCTATTTTTCAGAAAATTAAAATTTTAGGGAATTTTCCACATAAGGGGTAGCTTGGAATAGAGGATTTTGTGGAAAATATTTGAATCAACATTTGGAAGACGTAAACTTGAATACCAAATTTGGTATTTAACTGAATTCTTGTTTCAGATGATGCTGTTCACTGATAGACAAACGCGCGTGCACATAAATATACAGGCCTTTTCCGAAAATATTTTGGACCTAAGGGTTTCCAAACATGTATTTCCGGTGAAATCTCGGTCTGTAAATGTTGGGTGTTGTATTTGCCCTTCTTACAGTAGAGATAGAACCTCTATGCTTGATCTTGATTCAGCCGCTGCTTAGAGGCTACGTTTAGCTCAAAATTTTCCTGTATCAACTGGATTTACATAAGTTTAAGTCCAATGCACCTGATCGTTTGTAAACTAATCGGGCTAATGTTCAAGGTGCTTAAAAGATGATTTGCATTCATGGTGTCAACACTTAAAACCTTAAAACCACAGAATTCATGATATCTCGGCAGACAAAATACCACCAAGTTAAATATAAATGTCGAGTGAGTGAATATATGATCAATTGGGGTTATGTCACGTCGCCTAATTATTACTGAAATCGCGGAAGCTCGAAGGGGCGTTAGGTCTTAAGAAATAATGCAAGTATATAAAACACTATCAACCAAAAGAATTAGTGGGTAGCCTACGAAGTGTTGAGCTGTAAAAATATACGTTTTTACTTTGTCTATAGATAAGAAGAGGAAGTATTGTATTCACCCAAATATTCGATGTCGAGATTTCACCGGAAATATATGTTTGAGGCCCCTGAATTTAAAAAAAAAAAAAAAAAAAAAAAAAGCATTTTTAGAAAAAGGTCCGTGTGTGCCTGTGTATCAGTCTGTCAGTCTGTGGACAGCATAACTTAAAAACGAAAAGTCCGTTAAAAAAGTTGATATTTTCAAGGATGCGGCGCTAAGATTTTGAAGAAAACAGCCCCATACTAAACTACCCTTTACATGAAAAATTTTTCGAAAAATTTGATTTTCTTGAAAATGATTAACGATTTTGATTAAAATGCCATATGTTTAAGATAATTTTATGACAAATGAAATGTATATTTTGAATGTTCTGGCTGTAGCCTATGTAGCCCTGTTTACTCTTCATGACTTTTGAATAACTCGTAAACCAGAGACAGACAAAATATTAGTATACAAAAAATGTAGATCTCGCTAAAACACACAATTTATGTCCAAATAAAATGTTTGTAGAGTGAACCATTTCGGAGATATTCCTTGTTATTTGAGTCAGTTTCGGAAAACTTAACTTTCGTGAAATGCAACATCCTTCATTTTTTTATATGTTACGTGTGCAAAGAGAACGGGTTCTCAAAGCTAAAAAGATTTAACTATCGCTCAAAGCGTACTGTATTCTAATATTCCCCTTGCACCTACAAGGAAATAAGCAATAAGATCATTTGTACAAATGTTTATCTCAAATAACACGAAGAAGATATAGGAATAAAGTTTGTAAGAATGATTAGTACAACAGTAGAGAAAGTCATGTGAATGCAACAGATTATATTTTATTACTTTCTCTACTACGTATAACATAGTGGAGGAAGTATTATATTCACCTCAATCCAAAGGAAAAAAAAAAGAAGCATTTTTAGAAAAACGTCCATGTGCGTGTGTGTGTCTCTCTGTCAGTCTGTGGATAGCATAGCTAAAAATGGTTAAAAAGCAAATTTGGTATTTAAGTTCAATGTCGTTCAAGGATGCGACACAAAAATTTTGAAGAAAATTGTTTCACCATAAACTAGCCTTTACATGGAGAATTTTTCGAAAATTTTGATTTTCTTGAAAATGGCTCTAACGATTTTGATTAAAATGCCATATTTTTTACATATTTTTATGACAAATGAATGTATATCTTGAATTTTCTAGCTATAGCCCCTGTAGTCGTATTTACTCTGGATGACTTTTCCATAACCGTTATAAATAGTTATATGTTAGTATACAAAAATATAGATTTTGCTAAAATACAAAATTTATGTCTAAGGAAAATTTTTTGTAGAGTGAACAATTTCGGAGATATACCTTGTTATTTGTGTGAGTTTTGGAGAACTTATACTTGTGTCAAATGGAACATCGTTATTCGACTCTTTGTTAACCGTGCAAAGAGAACGGAATGTGAAGGCTTTAAAAGATTGGAATTATCAAAGCCTACTGTATTCCCATATTCTCCTTCCATCTACAAGGAAATAAGCAAATAAAGTAATTTCTGCAAATTTTTATCTCAACTAACGGGACGAAGATACAGGAATAAGAGTTTGTAGGAGTGGTTAGTACAAGAGTAGAGAATGTCATGTGAGTGCAACACATCCGATTTTTTTTTTTTTTTTTTTTTTTTTTTTTTTTTTTTTAAATTATTAATGCATTTAAGTATCAAAGCCAAGTGAAGCAAAAACTCCAATTTATCTTACAAAAACATGACAGTGCACAAAAGATATAGATCTCGTTAAAGCATACAAACTGTCATTTTTGAGCTCACCATTTCTGGGATATTAATTGTTATTGGTCTGAGTTTTGCAGAGCTTATACTTTTCTCAAACAAGAAGTTCTTAGTCGTTTCTTTCCCCTCCTGATCATGCAGAGAGAACGTAACTTCAAAGCCAATACATAGCTACCAGCTCTTAAAAGATTTAATATCGCTTAAATCCTATGTAATTCCTGTTTGCATTTTATCTCAAGTAAATACAGGTGGAAGTGAAATGATCCTCCAGACTTTAACAGCGAATTTCTCAATTTGTGAGTAACAAGAAAGTCTAATACCAAAATGTTGAAAAGTTTATCGCTTTTTAGAAAAAATATTTGTATCAAAAATTTTTATCATCACGTGCCTGAAAAATTATTCATTGAACGTTCTTGATTTATGGCTATATTCATAGAAAATTGAATAAACAACAACTTTTTCCTTTGGCGTATTTCAATAGATTCAACGGTTTTGTGTAAATTAAGTTTAAAAAACGCACAATTTATTGCAACAAAAAGGCAGTGCTCCATCAATCGCCCTCTAGTTGTTAACCAGCCAGGAGTCACTCTGAAGATGCCCAACGCAATCTTGGGCGAAACGTCAGACAATTTATCGACTGGACCACGGCCTACAAACCCGAAAACTACTATCCAATGGATTAAATGTTAAATTCCTTCCAAAGAAAATTGCATCATCATTTTGCATTTTGGTCCTCCATTGTTAGAGAGCGTAATTTGGCCTTTATTGAAACTCTACCTCAACCCATATATATAATATTTCGATGAGAGAAATTGGAGGAGTATCCCAGAATCAGTTTCGGCAAGATCTTTTTTACCTTCGGTCTTTTAAGATAAAGAGTGAAAGAGAAATTATGAGAGGGAGAAAAAACGGTGTAGCTTAAAAATGAGAAGTCGTTGAGTTTCAAAATTCAGATATATGTCCAATAAACTACATTGATGCAGTACAACATTTTTCATAAATATCTGCCATCCCAAACTACCTTTCATATGGAAAAAGTTTCATTATATTTTCGTCGAAACAGCTCCAACAATATTCGTTACACTGTCTCTGCGGTCAAATGGTCAGCGTGCTGGCTTTTCAACCCAGAGGTCCCGGGTTCAATTCCTGCCTGGTGTTGGGTATTTTTCTTTAACCAGAATAATTTTCTACTCCCTACAAATTCTGGAGGTATGAATGTGGGAGTGAATGTATGTAAGTGTGCTTAACATAAAAATCAATGTTAAGAAACCCTGTGGTTCAGCGAGTAATAGCATCATTAGTTACTTCTCAAGTCAATAGCCTCCGATATTAACAAAGAAGTTCAAGTTCAGCAAAGAAATTAAACACATTCCAAGACTGCGACATGATTTTAAAGAGAATACGGACTGCTCCAAAACGCCCTTTACCTAGAAAAAGCTTTTTTCAGGAACAGCTATTACGGTTTTGATTAAAACACCATATTTTAAGGATATTTTCATGAACAAATAACACGTATCTGTGCTAAATTCTTTATCAATAGTCCGTGAAGTGTTCTTCATTCTTACTTTTCCAAGAACAGTTTACAGATGAGTGGTAGAGAACGTTATATGAATATAACACAGTTTTCATAATATTATGCATTCTTATATTAATAGTTAACAGAAGGGAAGATAATTAAACATCTTTTTACTTTCTATATTACGTATAGTAAGTAGGGGAAGTGTTGTATTTAGCCCAAAAATTTGATGTCGAGATTTAACCGAAAAGACGTTTTGAGGCCCCCTGAATATATAAATAAGCATTTTTAGAAAAGTATCCGTGTAAATGTTACCACCTCCGTAGTTGGTAGCGCAGTTGGTAGCACACTTGGTAGCGTGCTTGCTTCTGACGTGAAGGACCCGGGTTCGATCCTCGATGCCACCATGAGGATTTTTCTCCCGCCGGTAGGTCTGGCACGGCGTGCACTCAGCCTCGTTAGGTGCCGAAGAGGCCAATTAACTTGATGGAGAAATAGCGACCCCAGGTCGAGAAGGCGTATAACGGTCGGGAGGGCTCGGAATGCTGACCACGTACCAGCCTCCAGTACTGCACCCACCAGTGATGCTTGTAGTGGACAGAGTTGGGGGACGCAGCGGCTGGGCGGCAAGCCTTGGTCCTTCAAAGGTGTTGCGCTGGGGTTTAGTTTTTTATCCGTGTAAGTGTATCTGTGTGTGTGTCTGTGTGTGTGTGTGTGTGTGTGTGTGTGTGTGTGTGTGTGCGCGCGCGCGCGTGCATGTCTGAACAGTTTAACCCCAAAAAAATGAAAAGTCGGTTAAAAACAAAAGTTGGTTCTTAAGCTTAATATCTTTCAAGGATGCAACACTAAGATTTTGAAGAAACTTCCTTCACCCGAAACTACTCTTTACATGGAAGATTTTTAGAAAGTTTTGATTTTCTCAAAAATGGCTCTATCGATCTTGATTAAAATGCCATATGCTTAAGATACCTTTATGGCAAATTAAATGCATACATATTTTGAATTTTCTAGCTATAATTCACGTATTCCTGTTTACTCTTGATGACTTTTGCACAGATACTAACCGTGAGAGAAAGACCAAATCTTATTATACAAACAAATTTAGATCTTGTTAAAACGCACAAGTTATGTCCAAATGCATTTTTTGTGGAGTGAACTATTTCGGAGATATTCCTTGTTATTTGTGTGAGTTTTGCAATAGTTAAGCTTTTCTCAAATCGAAGATCGTAATTCACTTTCTTTTTTTCTCTCTTGGCGGTGCAAAGAGAATGGACTTTCAAAGCCTTGTATAGCCTATTATATGCCCATATTCTCCTTGCATCTACAAGAAAATATGCAATAAGATAATTTCTGCAAATGTTTATTTCGACTAGCATTAAGAGGATAGAACATTAAGAGGTTGTAACTAAGGTAAGTACAAGAGCAGAGAAAGTCATATGAGTGCAACACATCTGATTTTTTGTTTTGCCTTCTCTAGCACCTGCATATAATAGATAGGAGAAGTACCGCATTCCACGCAAAATGTGCTATCGAAATTCACCGAAAATGCATATTTTGAGGACGTCGAAGTATCAATCAGTTTGTGTAGGTGTGTGTCCGTGCCGTATCGGCAGAACTCAAAAAGCAAACTCGGATAGGTAAATATTAAATACCAATCTTCGTCTATCTTCTAAGGGTTCGATAGAAATATCTACCTTCCAGTCCAACTACATTTCCTTGAGACACACAATTTATTTAAAACACATTGTTGTGGCAACTAACATTACCGAGATATTCCTTGTTGTTGATTTTAATTTTTCAAGGTTTTGTTATTTTTTACTTTCTTTACTATGTATAGTAAGTAGAGGAAGTAATTGTATTACACCCAAAAACATCATATTTTGAGGCTGCATGAATCAAAAATAAAAAAAAAACAAAAAAAAACAAACTTATTTTTAGAAAAAGGTCCGTGTGTGTATGTGTGTGTGTCTGTCGTTGGTCTGTGTAGCTCAGTTGGTTAGAAACTGGCCTACTGATCCCAAAGTTGCGGGTTCAAATCTGGCCCGGACCGACGATTTTTAAGTTGCTTAAAAACAACAGCTCCATGTCAGTAGATTTAGCGGCATATGAAAGAACTCTTACGGGACCAAATTCCGGCACACTGGCGACGCTGATATTATCCTGGCAATTGACAGCGTCATTAAACAATAAAATAATTTAAATTTTGTCTGTGTGTTTGTCAGTCTGTGAACAACATAACTCAAAAACGAAAAGTCGGTTAAAAACCAAAGTTGGTAGTTAAGTTTAACATCTTTTAAGAATGCGGCATGAATATTTTGATGAAAATTCCTCCACCCTAAACTACCCTTTACATGGAAAACTTTTCGAAATGTTTTATTTTCTCAAAAATAGTTCTAGCGAGTTTTATTAAAATGCCATATGTTTAATATATTTTATGACAAATGAAATGTATATTTTGAATTTTCTGGCTGTAGCTCACATAGTTCTATTTACTCTTGATAACTTTTGAAATACTCATAAAACGTAAGAGATAGACCAAATCTTCCTTATGTGTGAGTTTTGGAATACTTAAACTTTCGTCAAATGGAAGATCGTTATTCATTTTTTATATCTTAGCAGTGCAAAGAGAACGGGATCACAAAGCTTTAATACATTTGACTATCGCTCAAAGCCTACTGTACTCCCATATTCCCTTTGTACCTACAAGAAAATAAGCAATGAGATAATTTGTGCAAATGTTTATCTCAACTAACACGAAGAAGTTATAAGAATAAGGGTTTGTAAGAATGTTTAGTACAAGAGTAGAGAAAGTCATGTGAGTGCAACACATGAGATCTTTTGATGTGCATTCGGCGTTGGGTTGTTTGTCGCGATGGTGTCCTCCAGCTTTTAAACATTTTACCATCGCTTTCTCCTCTTGGTTACAATGAAATGTGGAATGAAACAATTTCTGAACATTTTTCTCTTAATTAACACAAAGCAGATAGGAAAATTAAGCTTTTTGCTAGTATAAGAAACTCATGTGAATTTAGCATGTTGGATTTATTTTGTTTCATTGATTATAAACAAGACCCTGATTTTTACGCACTAAAAACTTCAAACTATTTGTTTCGTATGGGCTAATGATTCTAAAAACGTCCAAAAACTGTAAAATATTTTCAAAAAATATATCAAAAGACATATAAGAAAATATCTGGCTTATAGGACAATGAATATTGGAGCTCGCCAATTTGCAGCTAAACATCAATTTAAACTGCTCGTTGGAGTTGCAGTGGTCAGCAAATCAGCTCCGGATTGCGTATCACATAGTCTTGCCAATGATGCTTGAGCACACTGTCTATGGTAACAAAAGTGTTGTTACTCGTACATCACATAATGTCAACCTAGCATTCTTGAATATCACTAACAGACACATTTTCAAATTCATTTATGTATTCGCCTTCCAAAATTTAAACCTCATTACTGAGGGTGTTGTAACAACAATTTTTCTCAAAGTCAGATTTTTTTTTGCAATTTCTAGTTTTGAACTAGTACGTTTAAGTTGTTTTTCAACAAACTGTGTTTCTTTAACTGAGTTACTTAATAAGTCAACAGAAGTTTCTAGCTTGTTTATTGAACGAATCAAAAAATCAGCATTGCAAGATATGAAGACCAAATTACCTTTTAAATTAGCATCACATATTAAATCCTAGATAACATCAATTGAGAAGTAACTTTGTCCAGTTCATTTACTACTGATGCAAATGCTTCAAAATTATCTGCATAATGTTACGCGGCTTCAAGCCAGGTACCCCAGCGCGTGACTACCGGTAAAGGAGAGACGGAAGATCGGAATTATTGTTTTTGAAAGTATCAATGAGGCTTTACGAAAATGAACATGGCACGGAAAACCTTTGACAGAAGGTAAAATATACTGCCTAGCTTAGAATTCGAAATTCCATTCCACTTACAAACTTAGTTATTCAGTGCTGCGTAATGCTTGCAAGGCCATCTATATCTTTGTCAACTATAATCGTAGTAGCTCCAACATTGCCAACATAAGAATAATTACTTACATTTTCATGCCCGTATAAAATAACAGAAGATCAGCGAGTTCATATAGCATTACTTGCATTTTCTTGCTAGTTTTCTGTAAGTTGGTTTTGTTAGTTAAATTGCTGTTATTTCTTCCAAGTCATACTTTGCTCATATGATGAGGCAGCTCGAATGCGACAAAATGGAAGTTACTCAACTGCGCTGAAATTAATTACATCTGGGTTGCCATTGTAACTTTTTATTGACTTTGTTGTATTTTGTTTTGTTTCTGTTTTGTTTTCGTTATCATAGTTCGTTATTTTCTATTGTGACAATTTAAATTTGCTTTTATAGGTTTTAATTGAATTGGGGACATTTGAATCTGGCAGTGTTACAGATTTTGCATCTGCTGGGCCTAATACGTATGGATTACCAGTTGTTTCCATTGCATCTGGCTTTAGTGGCATGGTTGATGGATCTGCAACAAAAATAACTTCCTGAGAAATGCTTGGTGGTGTTGGATCTTCAAATATTCTTCGCTTCTGACAACCAACCGACTTTTCCTGTATGTCAAAATGTCCTCGTGTCAACTGATCATTAGAGTCACTGTTATCCAGGAATCACACTTTTTCCTTTTAGAAGCACCACAAATATGCCTATTATTTCCAAAGGCAAAGCTCTTCTTTTCTGTTTTGCTTTGTTCCTATGAAAGTCCACTGTAATTACTGGATATCATAGCGTACTATCCACGAAATTGTAGGGTAACATAAGTGACAGGTTTTCAGATAAGTCATCTACTGCATATTGGATACGTTGGATGCTATGATGTTTAGTGTGTTTAGTTTGTCTTTCATAGGACGCTTGATTAATCTGTGATATCTGTGGCCGACATTTATAATGAGAAAACATTATTAAACATATTTCTGCCAGAAAAGAAAATTCTAAGACGCTATTGAAACACTGCTTGTACAAGTCTGCTATCTTTAGGCATAAAGGAGCTCTATACGAATTCATACCTTCCACAATTATGTAAGGAAAACACTGATTCCAGACATAAATACCATTAGTGCAAAATTTTCGTGTTCTAAGATCAACACGTGGAATGCAGGCAAGTATAAAGAAAAATGCACCATATATGCATTACTGTGAGTGCTGATTAGTTCTGTACCTTCTAGTAATAATTTCGTGTGCTTCACTACAAACATACCTTTCTTAAATGCTTTGAATGTGCACAGCTATGATATATTTATATGTAACAATATAATCATGTTACTGTTATCATGTTAACACTGATTCTAAATTAAGGTAAGCTTACATATATAATCAATAATTACAGTAAAGTACTGTTGGTAGGCTGCAGTATATAGAATCATAGTTTGCTAAAACAGTTTATGTAGAACTAACCTAACCTAACCTCACCTCGAACTCATTTAATGAATAGCTGAGTAAAAATCGTGTTAGCTCTTGGTGGACTGCAATATATAAAACGATAGTTTTGTTAAAACAACTTATACAGGGCTAACCTAACCTCGCCGCTTAACTCATTTTATGAATAGATCAGTAAAAATGTGTTAGAGCTTCCTGGACTACAATATATAAAACGATAGTTTTATTAAAATAGCTTATATAGAGCTTATCTAACCTCAGATCCAATTTTGTGAATAGATTAGTAAAACACGTGTTGATGACGCGAGCAAAGTGAGCGTCAATTTATTTATAGTGGGCTACAATATATAAAACTATAGATTTCTTAAAACTGGTTATATAGGCCTAACCTTCGCTCGTGTCGTTTAATTTTCAGCATGAGAAACATAAGAAACGGGGAAGGAGTCAGCTTATATGCATATAGAATAAGGCAATCCCTTGTATGTATGGCAACCTCCAGGGAACAACGGCATGAATGACAAAGTTTTCCCACTATGCTAATCTTTAACTCTTATTCTTAGGAACTGTTAAGGATCCTGGGATATCATTAGGAAGTTAAATAAACCGACACATGACACTTTTATAAATTACGACTACACAATAGCTATTGAATGAGTGGTAACCAAATTTGAGTTGATTATACCTTGTTTTGCAAATAAGCATTATAGAACAAGTTAAAATGTACTTAAACTTATGTAAAAGTGATACAAGTGATACCCTCTTTCTTATCTCAAAACGTAACTCACATCTACTTCATGTGCAGTTTCCTGCTGTGGTATTTGTGGTTGTTCAACTGTTTTCGCATAGTGTCTGCTTGGTGGTTTTATTTAATATATTGATTATTTTTGTTCTTTATAAGGTATCCTAAGAGTTTTATTTAACTCTTTGTTTAAGAGTATTAAGTAATATTTTTATATATCTCCAAAGAAACGTAAGACTATTGGGCAAGTATAACCTAAGTCTAAAACTTGTGAGAAAAGTAGTCAAACTACGGACAACGCCGAGTATTTCTACTAATAAAGCAATAAAACTGAAATCTAGTCATACAAGTAAAGGTGGTAGGAAAAAAACAAATATTTTTAATAAAACACCTTATTCATCCGTAAAATACGATTGCGCATTACTCCAGAAATCAGTTGTCATGCATTCTTCTCCCTGGAAGAGATATGTTATATGTGTTCTTCACATAGTTATAGTTAGTGTTGCTTGGGAACAGGGCCAACCTGACGCTCTCTCCCAACCACGGTCAATTTATTCAGAGCGCCTCTTTCGAACGCCTAGACTTAGGGTAAAGGCGCAATTCACTGTAGACGTACTGTAGGGTATCGTATACCTCCCCATCTCTTCCACATGCCTTATTTTGCCAAATATGCTTTTTATATTACACACAAGTGTTACTTATTCCCTGCGGGTACGTGTATTATGACTCAATGACAACTTGCGGAGGGTGACTTAGCACCTTGACCGAAAGGCGATCTTTAGTGCCTATGCCCCTGACGGGACACCTCTACCCGGGAGGATGGTTGAGGCGAATGGATCCTAAGGACGAGCCACGACAGAGCTGCTGGCAGGCCCCTACATTTTCTCATTTAGAAGCGCTCCGACGGAAGCTGGCTTAACTCCCCTCCCCCCTCAGGCTTGTATTATCCCATGGAGGACCCGTAAAACCGTGGCTCACCTTCCAATGCAGGGACGAGATTTCCAGAGCGATTTGTTCCCCCAGCCGTGCAGCTGCCGCGACGTTCGCCGATGCTTCCATCCCTGAAAGAAACCCAAAGGGACAGGAAATTCGGAGGATATGAAAATCCTTCCCAGCATTGGTCTGGTGACCAGGGGAAACCTCCGAAAATAAACCTATGGGTCAGGAAGGTCGGCCATGGGGATCGAACCCGCGCCCTCCTGAATTATGTATTATAGGATACCTTTAATATGCCAGAACATTGTATTCTGCGGATAAATAAACGAGGACGAAAAATAAAGTCACAGTTATACATAATCTGTTCCTCATTCATAAAACCTTATGAACGTGAAGAAATGACTATGCCTTAGATGGTCACCATTTGAAATAGTACGAACATTATGTGATGTATTCAAATGCAATTTTGGTGTTATACCCAGAATCGTAATGAGTAGAGAAAGTTAATAAATAAGGGGTTCTCAGCAGAGTTGAGAAATATAATCATAATTATAATATGATATCAAACGATGGTATAAGTTCAGTATATGTTCCAAATTTAAAATAATTTTTATCAGGTTTACTTTGATATTCTTCTAATAAATTATGGTTTACGCGATTCATGTTACCGCAGCTGAGGTTCTCGTAAGCTTTGCTACTGAGGGCGATGGTAGTATCTTGCTAACCAGATCAAGTGGTTCTCTTGCAACTGACGATTTTCGGAACCTAGTAGTGGTAGTAGTGGTGGTGGTGCTGATGGTGATGGCGGTGGTGCTGATGGCGGTGGCGGTGGTGGTGGTTATGGTGCTGGTGGTGGCGGTGGTGGTGATGGTGATGGCGGTGGCGGTGGTGGTAGTGGTGACGGTGGTGCTGATGGTGTTGGCGGTGGTGGTAGTGGTGGTTGCAGTGGCGGTGGTGGTAGTGGTGGTGGCAGTAGTGCTGGTGGTGGTGCTGGTGGTGGTGGCGGTGGTGCTGATGGTGTTGGCGGTGGTGGTAGTGGTGGTTGCAGTGGCGGTGGTGGTAGTGGTGGTGGCAGTAGTGGTGGTGGTGCTGGTGGTGGTGGCGGTGGTGCTGATGGTGTTGGCGGTGGTGGTAGTGGTGGTTGCAGTGGCGGTGGTGGTAGTGGTGGTGGTGCTGGTGTTGGTGGCGGTGGTGCTGATGGTGGTGGCGGTGGTGGTGCTGGTGGTGGTGGCGGTGGTGCTGATGGTGTTGGCGGTGGTGGTAGTGGTGGTTGCAGTGGCGGTGATGGTAGTGGTGGTGGCAGTAGTGGTGGTGGTGCTGGTGGTGGTGGCGGTGGTGGTGATGGCGGTGGCGGTGGTGGTAGTGGTGGTGGCGGTGGTGCTGATGGTGTTGGCGGTGGTGGTAGTGGCGGTGGTAGTGGTGGTGGCGGTGGTGGTAGTGGTGGTGGCGGTAGTAGTGGTGGTGGCAGTGGTGCTGATGGTGGTGGTGGTGCTGATGGTGGTGGCGGTGGTGGTGATGGGGGTGGTGCTGATGGTGATGGCGGTGGTGCTGATGGTGTTGGCGGTGGTGGTAGTGGCGGTGGTAGTGGTGGTGGCGGTGGTGGTAGTGGTGGTGGCGGTAGTAGTGGTGGTGGCAGTGGTGCTGATGGTGGTGGTGGTGCTGATGGTGGTGGCGGTGGTGCTGATGGTGATGGCGGTGGTGCTGATGGCGGTGGCGGTGGTGGTGGTTATGGTGCTGGTGGTGGCGGTGGTGGTGATGGTGATGGCGGTGGCGGTGGTGGTAGTGGTTATGGTGCTGATGGTGGTGGCGGTAGTGGTGGTGGCGGCGATGCTGATGGCGGTGGCGGTGGTGGTGATGGCGGTGGTGCTGATGGTGGTGGCAGTGATGGTGATGGCGGTGGTGCTGATGGTGGTGGCGGTGGTGGTGATGGCGGTGGCGGTGGTGGTAGTGGTTATGGTGCTGATGGTGGTGGCGGTAGTGGTGGTGGCGGTAGTGGTGGTGGCGGCGGTGCTGATGGTGGTGGCGCTGGTGGCGGTGGTGGTGGCGGTGGTGGTAGTGGTGGTGGCAGTAGTAGTGGTGGTGGCGGTGGTGCTGATGGTGGTGGCGGTGGTGGTGATCGTAGTGGCGGTGGTGGTGGGGGTAGTAGTGGTGGCGGTGATGATGGTACTGTGTTCGGTGTTGGTAGTAGTAGGAGTAGTAGTGGCGGTGGTGGTGGTAATACCATATATGAGATTACTTGCAGGCCCTATCGCAGTTCGACCTAAGGATCTTTTAGTGCTAGCTCCTTCCTTGTAGGAGTTCAGAGAATTGAACACTCGAAGAATACCCGAGCTTAAAAGCCGTACACCCCTATGGGATCAAACCTGGGAACATTCGTGGCCAGGAACCATGCTCTAGCGCCTGCACCACGGTGGGAAGGCCCCATAGCTCAGTCGGTAGAGCGTCTGCACGCTGTGCGAGGGGTCTCGGGTTCGATGCTCGGCTGGAGGGTGGGAATGCTTCTTTAGCAAAAGTCATTCTCTATCCTCCCCAGAGTTCGGAAGAATGAATAATGTGAATGTGTGTGTGAGTGCGTGTGTGTGTGTGTGTGTGTGTGTGTGTGTGTGTGTGTGCGTGCGTGCGCCCTAATGTATAAAACCCAAAGAAATTGAATGGCAGCTATACAGTTCACAACATTGTCAATATGGCAATATGCTCTAAAGGTAAAAGGCTGCCGATTGTAATGAAAGCGGGATATAAATAGGACAATAAAGAAAGAAGGCAGAAACAAAAAAATTACTTCTAGGCGCATAGTCAATACTTCACAGAGAATAATAAAGTAAGAAAACGTCGATTTCTATGTTAAAACACAACTTTCAGGATATACAACATAACGAATACATATTGTGGAATAAAATGTGCACTTTATAGAACAAACATGACTAAACAGTGGACACAAGGAATATAATTAATTGACAAAGCTTTCAAACATAATCATACTGAGGACAATTAATTAAATTATTATTTATTTATGCCAACAAACTTACTACTGGTGTTTTTAAACACATAACCCGTGTATGAGCAATGTTTATGCCATTGAGTTTTTCAGCCCTGATTCCACTTCTTAAACATTGCTCACACACTCTTGTGTGCTTAAAAACACCAACAGTAAGTTTTTTGTCATAAATAAGTAATAATTACCTTCTAAAGGTTACTTAAACCCGGGACATAAAGTACTTATTATTGTAACTTGCCCTTGGGGTATCTATGATGAGAGATTACCTTGTGGTCTAACCTGGAAAGTACGAATCGATTGGAGAATTTAATGTCATACTGGCAAGTTGACCATGGTAGCTTAGTGGATAGAGCAGCCGCTCGATAAGCGAAAGATCCGTGGTTCAAATCCCGGCTATGGCATTGCATTTTCAGTCCTGATTCCACCTCTTAAACTAATTAAATTTCTTCATATGTAGTGATTGGGTGGGTAAGTGGGTGGATGAGTGAATGAATTTGTGAATGAGTGGTTGGGTGAGTGGGCGAGTGAATGGGTGAGTGGGTGGTGGGTGAGTAAGTGGGTGAGTGTGTGGTGAGTGAGTGAGGGGTGGGTGGGCGAGTGAGTGGCTGAATGATTGGGTGGTGGGTGAGTAAGTGTGTGGTTGGTTGAGTAAGTGGGTGGTTGGGTGAGTGAGTGGGTGGATGGGTGAGTAGGTGGATGAGCGAGTGGTGAATGAGTGAGTATGTGAGTGAGTGAATGAATGAGGTTTATGGGCCCGTTGACAACTAGGTCGCGAAAAACCAAAGTAACATTTTGTTCAAATTACTGTGTGGAGATACAATGTGATGCTAAAGCATCATCAATTAATGAACAATTCAACTGATTGAGTTCAGATTTCATCCTCGGTTGCAAAAAGGTGTTAGGAGAGATCTGAAAGCTATATTGTCTTTAGATCAGATTCCTCAGAAAGATCCAGAAATGGAGATTATTTGTGAAATAACGATACGTTTTGTTTGCACATGTATGTTTGTAAGCACAATTCTGGTCGTTTACAAGGAATGTACATAATTAATATAGTGTTTTAAACAAACCTAAAAATAGAAAGGCTAAATTCCTACCATACAAAATGGACCTAACATATTATGAATATCACAGGTGTTACCGGAAGTTTACAGAAGTACTACTCCGGAACATACGAGGAATTTCCATCTCAATTTACTCCTTGTGTGTTTGGCATAAACAAATCAAATTATAACACCATATAAAGCTAAATAAATACTGTCATGATGTACAAAAATCTAAAAATCGCCCAATTTTCCCATGTCATGTTTTACCTTTTCACTGTAGATGTACCTATATTGCATCAAACGTTAAATTTTAGTTAATGGTGATGCGCTATTCTCTGTGGACTGTCACGTACAAAGTAGCATGTAGTGTCCGAATAAAGGTAAATTTTCCCTCGCCGACATGACGAAATTATTAGACTAAAATTTAGATTCTACCTCATTTAGGAATGGACACATTAAAACCCAGAATGTTCGATGACGCCTCACCTATATACTGACTGCATAGAGATAAGAGGGGGGGGGGGTGTATGTGTGTGAACATATTTTTATGTTATTAACGTTCTCCAACGTAGTATCATATCGGACGATGAATGAATGAATGAAATGGTGCTCAAATGAGCCCGAGGTCCATAGAGATTAAAGTTATCCGACATTCATCTTCTCAAGATAAGGGGATACCTCGGAAAAAAACTTTATTTTACTATGGCTTTAGCTCTCCTTATATCTGCAACAAAAGGTGTGAGTAATGAAGGCTTATCTGTATTAAGAAGTAGATAGAAAAAACAGCTTTCATAAGTATAGCTGGTAGAAACTACACGAATATTCAATAATTAGTGGTAACATTTGAATTAACAAGAAAGGAAACAGTGTTGGGACAGAGCCACATTGTTGCTGTGCTCTCCTCCAACATGAATAACCCGCGTCCACACTTGAGGGATATCACGATGCCTTGTTGTACTGATCTTCTAACAGACGTTATTACTGCTATAATTGCTACCGAATTTCCCAGTTCCATCAGGAGCAGCTATCTGAGAGTGAGCACCATAGGATGAGAATTAAGAAAGTAACTAATAGGCAAGACTTCCCGCAGGTACTGAATGAGTGACAAGGAAACCGCCAAAATTAGAAGCAAGTATGAACATGACTTGAAGTGGACCTGTTCTTGCCGATACTTTTCTGGCCGTGGGGAATCACTGAGCCGCCACTAACTTGATTGTCTCTTCGATTTTGGTTCATAGCATCGAACCCAGGTTTCATCTAAGGTTATGATAACCAAACGAAACCTTCGCCTTCACTTCCATATCTTACAGTAATACTGCATGGCATTGGCGAGCATTCCTGCCTCTTGAAAACGAATTTTAATGAAGCATTTGTGTTCGTATTTACTAAACGTTTTAAAGACTACAGTTAGCAGTCGATAAATTAACTCACTACACTTCCCCTATAAATACGATTACTGTCTTCAAACTCACAGATAACACACAGGTGCTCTTCTTTCTTATTGTTATCAGCTTGCATCATTTACTGCTGATATATAATTATTAGCAGTAGTAGTATTCTGTAATGTGTTACGAAATATTACATTACTGTTTATGTTATGAAATATAATAACTATATTAAGTATACAATTAATAATACACAAACACTGTATCTTACATTGGTGTAATGTAAGAAAGCTTTCGAACAACAAACTCACTTTTTCATACGCGATTAGTGTTAACAATGCCAAAATGGTATTAAATAAAATAATTGAAGCAGAAGCAACTAATCCTACGTTATGTAGTGACAAAATAGAATATATATTTTACCATCCCTGATGTCAGTTATGTTGCCTGTTCGAGTAGCAAGTGAACAGTACAACTAAAAAAAAAACCTGATATATGTCATTTTTAAATAAATTAGTTTTTGCGTTACAAGCCATCTATGTAACACTGTCAGTTCACCCAAGACAAGGCTATGTGCTACAGTGGTTAGTTTAGTTCAGGTATATGTACATATATGTATTTTGTTTAGGTATAGACACTTAGACATGTCTAGCATTTCTGACCAACAATTTATACTACTTATGTGACAAGCAATATCATTAATTAAGCATAAAAATTTGCCTACAATTGTCTTTCTATTTAGTGTACATTATATTCAATATTAAAGTTAAAAATGAAAACTCCTGGGACACACTTTTTAATATAACTACTAACAACGTTTTGGCACTAAGGAGGCTATTGGCTTACACTGATCAATTCGGAAACACCGTGTATACAAATATATTACAACATGGCTTTTTGTAAGCTAATTCTGGGCTCTCATATTACAAGAATAGTCAACTTATTCTTATTATGTTAGTTTCTTGGCGTTGTAAATTCATGCTACATGCGGTATATAAAATAGTTATCCAGCTGCTACAAAATGCTTAAGAGAGCAGCAAAATCTCAACTACCTCAAAGTACTCTGGCTCAACGATATCAAACTATGTTAAATTGTAGACTATAGCTGAGGAACCATAGTTCTAATAGGCCATTAAGTTCTAGAACTATACTTTAGAATGGGAACGAGGTGTTTCAGAGATTCGCTGTGGAAGCCACAATCACACTTCCTGCAGGAAGCAGAAGCGTCCGCAGAAACAATTTGAGGGAAGGTTAATAAATAATTTAAAAAATAAATACGCACCAGGTTGAAAAAGATACAAAAAAAAAAAAAAAAAAAAAAAAACTTGAGATGCAAATTTGGAGAAGAAAATTAGATCTACAAACCAAACAAACGTCACTACCCTATTGCCATGTACATATTACTATGAGCCAGCAATGATAAATGCAATACTAATTATAAAAGCAGTTCGATCTACACCTCTGCAGCTTGTCACTACAAGAAAGTCTACTATTTTGAAAAAAAAAAAAAAAAAAATAGCTAGTCACTGTCTGTGCAGGTAAACATGCTTTATAAGCACTGGATTTGCTCAGTATATTTCACCAGTTGCCTATTCATATTTGTTTACTTATTGGTGTGTTCCAGTGGAGTTAAGCCTGCTCCTCCACACCACCAGAAAATACAAAAAGGGAATTACTTATCGTTTCAAACACTTGATAAACATTGCTCTAAAAGACAAGGTATAAGAGAACAAATAATAGCTCGCTTCTGTGATGTGGGGATAGTATATCTGTCTCACATTCAAGAGGCCTTCGAATCTTAGGGTAAATTGTCCGGATAAGGTTTCTTTTCCAGGATTTTCTGTTATTCTGAAAAGACAAATGTCGGGTTACTTTACGCCTCCATTTGAGTATTATTTCACCCAATTCATTCATTCATCGTCCTTTCAGGTGAAAGGTCATTAAGCTAAAGAAAACAGTTATGCTACTTGCAACTACACTTAAAACTCTATAAATTATTTTAATATACTGATTGGAAGTAACAGGAAAAATTAATTACCCTGATGTTTATATATATTAATTGGTATTAAAACACTAATATACAAAAACGTATTTCACTAAAAGAGTTACAGATTCTAATCTTTTTTTGAACTTTGACAGTGCACGATAACCTCCGTGTTGGGAAAAGTTTCCAATAACGAGGTATGGTGCTATGAATGAAGACGTGTATAAGGTATCAGCATCCTGAAGATGGAAGATAAGCACGCTCCCGAAACATCGGTGTTTCCTCTACCTTGAAGTCTGAGAACATCTAGAGTACAGCGTGGCCAATATAGGCATGATCTAGGTCGAGGGATCGACAATAGCGAAGTTTCGAGTTCGACAGTGGTGAGGAACTGGAAGTGTGATGCAAGATAAATTGGGTTCGAAGTGCGCAAAACTTAAAAATAGGAGAGACCAGCTTTCTTTCAGATGAACACATAAAAAGGCTTAAAGGTTGGAGTTACGTGATACAGGTTCCAGATAAAACATATACACAGATTTGAGAACATTATGAAATCTTTCTGCTAGTTTTGATTTTACATAGGTGAACAAAACGTCACAATAATTTAAATGGGGCAACACCAGGGGTTGAATAAGTTCTTTCCCATAATCTAATTTTTAGGTTCGATTTAAGACAGAAAATATAATGAATGATCACGAAATTATATGCCTTGATATATTATAGGCGAAAAGATATCTTGTGAACCTAAATTTGCACATAACAAATCCTTCAATCAAATAATAATGTTATAAACATTGTGAAACTATTAAATTGTTTAGTGGGTTAAAATTCTGTGAAATATAAACAGTCACCTTCACCTCAAGTGTTTTATTTTAGCATACAAGTGCATTGATTATTGATCTTAAGGGACACTGGGAGTGAAATTTGCAAGTTCCACATTTCTTGATAGATTTTTCTGAAAGTTTTACTGTGTTTGTATTTAAATGATAATAGGATACACACCAAATTTCATTAAAATTGGATAATTCGTTTATGATATATAAATTATTTTATGAATTTAATAGGCACATTTTCAAAATGTGGCTCGCGTCTATTGACTTTACAAAATTGGTTTATATTGCCAGAACTGGTACTCTAAAACATGGGTAACAATTGTATGAAGAGATATTTCAAATGGGTTTGCTGATTATGCTGTATTATGATTATGTATATTTTTAATAACAAAGAAAGTTTAATGTTAAAAATTAATTTTTTTCATACAAAAAATGTTTTTGGAATTCATGTTAATAATAACATCAATATTGAATCATAGTTTTGATTAGCTGCTATTTATGAATACTTTTGGAAATTTGCATTGGATTTGAAGGAAAATTCAGGCGCGACCTTCTTTTGGAATATGCAGAAATGTAGTTTTGAGAAAAAATAGGCTTTTATATAGGAACATGCTGTGCACGTTAAGGGAAGAGCACTATTTGAAAGGGCCGTAATGAACACATGGAGTGAGGAATATGCAAAATGTTAGCTGATCCAGATGCACAGGAGTTCCAGGAATATTTTAAGTTAAAAAAAAAATTTTCGACTTTTTGACAATTTTGACCAACATTTCACTCCCTTAGTTGAATAGTATTCGTTAACTTTTAAAACTTCCAAACAAGTAGTTGCCTTTCCTTTTCTATACTCCCTTCTTGCAGACGCCCTTATTAGGGGGTAGTGAAATAAGTGATTATGAAGCTGATACTATGCAATACAGATACAACACAAATTTATGTTCCGCGGGCCAAACCTCAGGCGTACAAAACTTAAGGCAATTTGTTTTGGATCTGAATGTGTATGAATGCCAAAAAAAAAAAAAAAAAAAAAAAAAAAAAAAAAAAGTTTTCTTTGAAAAAGATTTGAATGAACATTTGATCACTTCATTATTCAAATTTAAGATATTTTTGCAACCATAGCACAAAACACAGCATAATCAAAATAGTTAAACGGACAAGAAGTAAGGATTTCTCAAATTCAGAGTCATAATCAGGAGCTTCCAGTTTAACCCTCCATTTGGCGGGCGCCCTGGTAGAACACCGTTAGTCGGCCCTCGGAATATTTTTGAGCTTATGTGCTTGCATTTCTTCTTTTTTTAACTGCATTTTTCTTTCATTCCCATCCTTAGCTTCATTTAACTTAAATATACATGATTTTTATTAGCATTACCTTACTAGATCAAAGATAAATAAAACGTAGTATGAGTACACTATGCATTATAATTTGTACTACACTACATGTAAAGATAATAAATTGTGATGTTCAGGTATACAGCTTGTAATTTGAAATGTACTGTCATTTATAATAATAATAATAATAATAATAATAATAATAATAATAATAATAATAATAATAATAATAATAATAATAATAATAATAATAATAATAATAATAATAATAATAATAATAATAATAATAATAATAATAATAGTAATAATAGTAATAGTAATAATAATAATAATAATAATAATAATAATAATAATAATAATAATAATAATAATAATAATAATAATAATAATAATAATAATAATAATAATAATAATAATAATAATAATAATAATAATAATAATAATAATAATAATAATAATAATAAAAATAATAATAATACACACTTCGTGTTATTATGACATAGGTTGCTTTCAACATCTTCTTTATAATCAGTTTCTGAATTAAAAGATATTATTTTCAGTTTATTTTCAGAATTGGAATCATCTAATTCATACAAGTTGTCATACACGTGTTAAACATCATCATCACAAGGTAGATGATGCACTTCTTACAAATGCTTGGGATTTTGTAGTTCATACTTCTGCTTGTGAGAAGTAATAACATATACTTGCAATGACAAAGCAATAGAACACAACTAACGAGGAAAGGCATGTGTCAGTGGTATGTAATGAGGTTAGGTGCCCAGAATTGGGTTGACTCTGCGACACGTAACTGTCGATTAGTCATTCTTGGAGCTAAAGAAATAAACCAAAATAAACCAATAAGGTTAAGCTCCAGCACAGTCAAGTTAGGTGTAATATTAGACTTCCTAGTTAGGTGGTTGCATAGGTGTGTTCGTTCAAAAACTAGAACGTTTAAATAAACGTAGGGGTCTCCCAGGCCCTTAGCAACCTTAAAATCCACATTGTATGACATTCAATTGTTTATATTCCAAACATAGAACTGACGATACTTACTAATTTTGATTCAAAAAAAGCTTTTTGCGCACTTTTGTAATGGTTTGTAAATAAAATAATGTACACAACTTGTGCAACATAGGTTTTTTCCTAATGTAATGCCCATTACTAGAGCGCAAGTTAACACTTTAGCCACAAATTGCGTAAACAACTATAAATCAAAATTGTAGAAGTCACCTTGGAAAGGTCAAAAAGTACGACGCCATTGCATTTATACACTTAATTAGTGATATAGAGACATTTTATTCTTTTGCTCAGTTGATTTCCAACCGTGTTTTTCTGTTGACTTTTAGTTATTGAATTTTAAATTTGGCGTAATACTTTAATGAAAAACCCGACTTTAGGAGGCAGTGGAAGAATAAAGCATCGATTATATAAGAACAAAGGACGAGAAGGAAACACTATAGGATTTCAACCTCTGTCATGTGACTGTAGCATGTCTGTCTAGCTCAGAGAGTCTGGTTTGAATCTTGGTTTTGGTTAGTTGCATTAGATCCTTTTTCCTCGTTTTCCCGTAACCTCTTAAGACAAAGCCAAATATCACATAATTGTAATCTTACAGCACACCGAATTTTTTGAAGTAATATTCCATATCCATCCATATTCCGTTGCTTTCGGATCTTTTGTAAAGCTGATTTATTAAAGGAGATGCTAAAAATTCCCAAAGCAGTTAATTATGTAGGCTTTTTTCACGAAAGGTACAAATTGGTGGTAACAAACCAAATGATTACAAAAACCTGAAGGTAGGAAATGAAAAGGACGCAGCTAAAGATAAAGTTAAACGGAAATACCTAAATCCAAAATAATACAAATTATAAATACAAATTATGAAGATCGACTAGAACAACTGCAAATAAATTAAACGTTTAAAATAGAGATACAAGCTGCAGAGACACAATCTTTGATAAAGGTCGTGGGTTATAAAAGAATAGTTAAAAACAAAGACATCAGAAATAAACTAAACATCTAAAATTTAAATGAAAGAAAAAGAACATCATATTTCCAACATGTATAAAGTATAGAAGACTACCGGATCCCAAAACAGTTAGCGAAATATAGAACAAAAAGAAAAAAGATCTCGAGGATGACCAACGAAGAGAACAAAAGATCAATTTACAATTTAGGACAGGAATGGGCCTAAACCACGAATATGATATCCTTTCAAATAAGGGGATATCTAATAAAGTGTTACGAGTTTTGTGAAGGATGGCTGGGAGGAATAAAATATGATTGCAAATTGATCTATTAGTTTTTTAAACGTAAACTACACGGATTTTACGAGGAAAACTGCAGAAGCAACATGAACTGGCATGTGAAATAGAACGATGTTTTGAAAGATGTTTGACCTTATTAATTTGGACAGGAACACGTGGTACCGGATCTTTGCAGATTCTGAGCACAGTTGCAATCCGTTCATCTGCAAAACTTAAGTTTGAATCTGCTTGTGGCTTTCTCACCTTAGCTAAATTCCCACTCGTGACTCAACTGGCTGAAAGAGGGGAAACGAGAATTATGACCGCGATAATTAGAGGATGATAAAGTGTGGGCGAACGCCAGTTGGCCGAAGTCCAATTCTGGGCCTGAGTATCATCACGTTCAACCACTTCCTCGATGACAATCGAAGTCGCCTGTTAAAGATAAGAGGCTCTTAAAACAATCTTAATGAGAACTTTACATTTCTTGAAGTTAATGACTTCATCAAATCATACAGATAAAGCAAAGTGTGTATCAAAGTAGGTAATAACACAATCTATTGTCCTCGTCACTACACAAAATGTTATCTAAAGCTCGTCTCAACCTTACAAGACAGTCTACGTTAAATGGGGCGCAATGTTGCAACATGTACTCTATGTATGGCTCGAAGTTGGGAATCTTGCTCCACGACCCCGATGTGGCCTGAACGAGTGAACATTTACTAGATACTTCAACAGAAACACGCATAAAACAACGCACTCTTCGCCTTTTAGTTTCCGCAGGGCACAAACGTACTTTCAAACTTGTGACTTGTGACAACACTATATAAGTCTGATCTGATCTGCATGATGACCAACATATTTTCCCCTGTTGATTTCAGTTTTGTTAATGGAGGTCACTTTCGTTATTTAAAAAAAAATGTTAGCTAATAGATTTAATTATATGCGCTTTTCATATAGTTTGACATTATTATACCGTCCTATAAAAAGACATCATTATTGTAGGGTTGCTACGCTTGCGTGTATCGCTATCTCTCGTTCAAGCTTTCCATATTGACATGTAACCGATCGACAGGCTCTGATCTATGACGTCAAAGCCTAGCTAGCTGCAATGAATGGTTTGTTGAAGAATGTGTATAGAAGGTTATGTGAATGTAACACATTTCTTTTTTTTTATGCAGAGGACAAATTTTCGATATCAAGTTTCTTGTTAAAACGCTGTAACTTCTGTACCTACTAGGTACGTACTAGAGCAAATAGAGTATTTAGTAGAAATATTCCATGCTATTTCGATCAGCTTTCCATCGTTAATTTATCGTTTAATGCTTGGGTGCTCTACCTACAAATATGTCTGCACGACACAAAATGTAAGCTGTTATACCTTCCCGAGCCTGCATTAGGTCTACGGCAATGCGCATGTATATACCAGGTGAGTCAGCTGCCCCTTACTCTCGAGTTTTATGCAATCCGCATTTTATACTCCGACATGAAAACATCGACCCCATTACTAGGTTCTACCCGCGTATTTGACATGGATGTTTAACAATCGACGAAATTAGTGCTAATATAGATGTTATCGCATCGCCTTTTAGTATATTCGTAATTAGACAGCTGACGTTTGCACTTCTGCAAATGTTCACTGGAACCAGCGAGTATTACATCTTAAACGGAATGTTTAGCTCACACGTTACTATAATTGCTCCAACCTTAGATCCGCACTTGGTGTAAACACAAGCCGTCAACAACTAACCCGTGATACGCCGAAACCAAAGCACACCATAAAATGTAGTACCCTAAATATCGGCGATTATCTGTGAGTTTTCAAGATGTATGATAACCCTCGTAAAGACTACTTGAATGTAACGCGGTAGCAGCAATATTCCTAAAACTCCTGAGTAAATATCGTTCTGTTGCAACATAAACACGAGGCATGAGTCCACGTGGTGTTTATTTTGTATTAGTCGCAGGTTATCGCGGAGGGATACAAGGGGCGGATCTAAGGATGCATGGAGTATAGGTAGCTCAATTGGAGCGAGTGCAACACTCCAAAGTAATCCTCTGCTGCGAAGGTGGTTCGAATCACCTGCATGCACTAATTTTTTTACCGTGCAATCCTCACAATTTACAAATTATTACTCTAAAAACGGTTATTATATTCGTTTTTATTGCTTTATTTATGTTTAATGGCATTGTTTGATGTTTCTTTATTGGTGAACTACAATTAGGTACTGTTTAAGCATACCTATTGGTAGGTGCAATTAAAATAAGGATCATTTATACACAGGGTTGAACAGATCTACAAGCCACTGTAATACGCTGAGGAAGGGTTTCTGGATTGTCCAGCTCCTCTGCATAAATGCGTTATTTTAAATAACCCCAGAGAAAGAAGACAAGGGGTGTCAGATCAGGTGATCTGGCAGGCCAGGGGACTGGTCCTTGTCTTCCTATCCAATGACCAGGATGTGCAGCATTCAAATGATTGCAGACGATCCCCGACCGATACGGAGGAGCGCCGTTGTGTTGAAACCACATCGTCATTCGCTCCTGCAGTGGCACATTCCCTAATAATAAGGGGTGAGCTACAGAGGAATTCCAGGTAGCGTGCTCCTGTTACATTCCCCTAGAAGAATAATGGCTCAAAAAGGTGGTCTCCCAAGATTCCACAACAGACATTTACACCCCACTGCTCTTAGAATGCTGCCTCCCTTACCCAATGAGGATTATCAACATTCCAAAAGCGCATATTGTCACGATTTCCAGTTCCATTGTTGTGGAATCTTGATTCGTCAGAAAACAATATCCTGGATGCGAATCCCACATCACTTGCTACTCACTCCAGCAACCATTCACAAAAGATCACTCGAGCTTCGAAATCTCTCCCGTGAAGTGCTGGGTGTAGGTGCAAACCATAAGAATGGAACTTATTAGTGTTCAATATTCGCACTACAGAAGACTGACTGATGTTCACCTCCTGAGCAGCTACCAGTGTACTAGTATGCGGATTGTTGGCATTCAAAACTGCTTCGGTATTAACAGCCGATGTTGCTGGTGCGTGTCTATGAGGAGGCATTCTTGCAAGTGATACTGTTACACGCAGACGCCTTTCAACATTCCGGAAGCTGTTTGCTGTTGGTTGTCGCCTATTCGGATATCTCTCCCGAGATATTTTCTCTGATGTATTTGTTCTTACTTCTCCGTAGATCAAAAGCATATCCACGTACTCGTCTGTCGAATGCATAATGGCACAAAATATCGTGCGACAGCAAACGTGTGGAGAACGCAGGGGTCGGCATTCACAACACAATACATCATGCCAGTCCAATGGCGCAGAAGTCATTACACCTGTTCAATTACAAAATGCAGACAACCAAAAAGATTTAAATTATAATGTCCTAAACGCTCAGGGACTTTATAATTAGATTATTGTGAATTCGGTTTCCAAGTTTTGATGAACATAAAAGAAATATTTACACTACTGAGACTCGAACACTATGACATTGGAACTTTGCAGAGGACCCCGCCACAATCCTATTCAGCTATTCCGAGACCTAACTGAAAGCGCCTACCGCGTTCAATAGTAGGACTTGCGTGCCTGGCATTGCCACCTCGCGAGTTTTAGGGCTCGATTTAGCCTTTTAAGACAGATTTAATCATTTACTGGGCGTTTTAATATTATTACTTAAATGGCAAAAGATGTTATGCATATTAATTGAGATGCACGAGGCGTAGTTCCCGCAAAAATGTAATTAAACTGTTATTTAATAATATGTCCGTTTTGACTCTACGGGTTCATGATGGATGAGGCGTGTCTCTAAATTTTTCGTAATATTTGGCAGCCAATCCCTGCTCTAAGTACAAGAATCCACCATGTTCTTTTTAGCTGACGTTGTTAGCGTACCCATGTGATAGGTCCAATTTTCCCGAGGCGTTTACTAAATTATGTTGCTATGTATACTCTAATAAAAAATTTGTAAAATCGGCTGGAAACCGGAATTCACTCTCAGTAAACGAGTCGTATGTTTTTGAGGTGTACTTTAGCGAGGAGTATGTTCTGTCCCTTAAACCGCTGTTGCTCTCAACTTTGCTCATTCCTCTCTTTAAGAACGTTAAGCAATACATTTTAGTAAGCGCAAAACTGGACTAAGGCGCACATGCCGTTAGATGGGTGGCCTACCTTCCAAGACATAAGGCGCGGCTGACTCACCTGGTATATGCGCATTGCAAATCTGTCTCTTGCAAATTTAACTGAACCAACTAAACCTTCCGTGCAGGCGGATGCATTATAGAATTGTGGGCAGAAAAAAGTGCTTAACAGACTTAAAATTACTCGTAAACAGAGAGTGCAGGTATACAAGTGTAGGTATTTTGATAATTGGGATCCTAGTATGTGCCACTTCGGTGTGCTCGTTTTTGTTCTTCGTGTAATAGTTTTCCAAAAATCAGTCACAAAGTTTGCTACCAAATGTTTTTTCTTTGCATAGTCCTACTGCGCTGCAAAATGAACAACTCCTGCCGGATATACTATTCATTTTGTTTTACACCTCGAAGTGTGACATACTGGCTTAGGTAGCGCGAGGTCATTTGCCGTGCAGAAAACATTGGAACTCGTTTTCTTGTTCACAATTCGCTATCACGAGACCGCCATACCTTCTGTCATGCCTTCTGTACCACGTCTACTGAGAAGTATACTACACACCTGAAGACATATGTAAAACTATAGGTTCACAAATAAAGCAAATGTCGGTATAATATTGTTCATTACACTGTGCTTAATACCAGGAAAAATACTTGCAATTATACCCATGACACTGTATAATAAAAACAAATTTGTGTGTTAATGTGAATTTTTATTTTACTTACATGAACTAAACTTTAACCATACCTATAGACCTTTTGAGCTACGGACGTCATCAGACATTCCACATCATACTATTGATTTCTCTACTACGTATAGTAACTAGAGAAAGAATTGTATTCCACCCAAACATTCGATGTCGGGATTTCACCGGAAATATGTTTTAAGGACCCCTGACTAAAAAAAACATGTTTAGAAAAAGGTTCGTCCGTCCGTGTGTGTGTGTGTGTGTGTGTGTGCGCGCGCGTGTGTGTGTGTGTGTGCGCGCGCGCGCGTGTGTGTGTGGACGTGTGTGCGCGCACGCCTGTGAACAGCGTAACTCAAAAATGAAAAGTCGGTTAAAATTCAAATTTGGTTTTTAACTTTAATATCTTTCAAGGATGCGACACGAAGATTTTGAAGAAAATTCGTCCACGCTAAACTACCCTTAACATGGAAAATTTTTCGAAAACTTTGATTTTCTCTAAAATGACCCTAAGGATTTTGATTAAAATAACACGTTTGAGACATTTTTATGGCAAACGAAATGCATATTTTGAATGTAAGATTTGAAGCTTTCACGGCGAGCGTTATGGATCTGACACGGCTGATCACCCGTGAAGCCTTGATCCATATTTTGAATGTTCTGGCTATAGCCAACATAGTCCAGTTTAATCTTCTCTTTTGCATAACTGGTAAACAGTAAGAGATAAACTAAATCTTACTATGCAAAAGTCTTATGTGTTGCACTCACATGATTTTCTCTACTCCTGTACTACCCTACATTCATTCCTAAATATAAAATGTCTCTTTTTATAATATTAATCTTATACATGATGGAAATAGTTGATGTCACCGATTTTGTTCAGCTATTATAATTTGTAAGGGGACCAGGGATACAGGTTAGGTTTATAAGTCATGGTGAAATCTGGCTTCGTGGGCTTTCTCTAATTTCGTAGGATTTTATGAATTATTCATGTAAAGGTCTTATATTCTATTTACGTTTAAACGAGCACGCCTAATGTTCATGGGTACAGAAATACTTTTAACAAATATTTCCTTTGTTTTTTGATAAGAGAAATAGCAATCAGCAGTTCATAATAGGTAAACTGACGTGCTAGCCTCCGGTCTCGGAGTAACAAATAAGAGGCATTTAATGTTTACGTTATAATGCTTATCTGTGTGATTTTACCATTATGTATCATTTAAAGAATGAAACAATAAGCAGTTTAGAAAATTATTAGTCATAACATTTTATTGAAAGTGTAAAGTAATATTTGTACATTTAAACAGTCCGAAATTTGCAGTAACACATTAGGTTGGTTGAAGTATATTGTCACCGCGCCCGCCGCATCTAATTGCCGACAACCGCAGTGTCACCCATCGCATTATTGTCGGCACTACCGCAAAGGAGCCGAAGGAAAGAGACAGAGAATGGCCGCATTGTTGGGGCGCTTGCCGAAAGAGAGAAAAGGATAGAAGCTTCTGGAATCTTCCTCTTTGTATTCCACCGAATAACTGAACTTTCCAGAATAGTGCCTGGGAGATATAAATAGCGGTAAAGTGCGACAGGAGTCAGTCAACTCATACAGCACGAAATCCCCCCTCCATATATTTACTTGGTGGCTAGTTTCCTACAGGAACGTAGCTTCCGGGTGAAGGTGGAGGGTTCATTTTCCCGAGAAAGGCCCATTGGCGCAGGAGTCCCCGAGGGCAGTGTACTGTCACCGGCACTCTTTAATGCTTACATGGCCGATCTCCCCACGCACCCCAACACTCACATCTGTCAGTATGCGGACGATCTCATGATCTTCGCAGCTAACAAGAACCCGCGCTACAGCTACCGTCAAGTACAAGCCCACCTCTGTGCCATCAGTAGATGGTGCGAGAACTGGCGCATGTCTATCAACACGGAGAAAAGCTCTGCGATTCTCCTGGCCAACACGCTGGCAAACCGGCTCCCGCAGGACCTCGTGCTTCGGCGCCGTCGGATCCCTTGGGTCACTACGGCGAAGTATCTCGGGGTCACGTTGGACCGGCGGCTAACGTATAGGCATCACGTCAGGGGCAAAGTACTACAAGGTCATGCAGCCCTACGGCAGTTGTATCCCATCCTCAGCTCCAAAACCATGCCCATTTGCCTGAAACTCCAACTGTATCGTGCGATCATCCCGCCTCTGGTCCTGTACGGATGCGAGATCTGGGGAGTGGTGGCAAAGTCCACCTTCATCAGACTCCAGACGTTGCAGAACCGGGCATTAAGGATGATCTACGACACTGGTTGGAGATTTCCTGCCCACATCCTTCACGAACATTCCGGTATCCCGTACATTGTCGACGTGATTAAAACCCGCGCTCGAACAATGTACAACAAACTCCAGAACCACCCTAACCCACTGGTGAATACTCTGGGACAATATGACCAGAGAGAGCCTCGCCGACTACCATCTAAAAAATTGCCGAAGGACATCTTAAGTCCAACGGTCTAATTTTTGCAGATGGGAAAGGCAAAATGAATATCTGTACTTAAAACAGAGTAAATCGCCTAACTCAGATCACCTCTCAGTGTGTGACTGACGGCCAGAACCAGGAGGAGATTAGCGCGTCACCTGATTGACTAACCAGCCAATCAGCATGTATGGGCAGTGCCCGTTCATGGACCTATCCCTACCATCATTCATCTTGTCCCTAAGATACCCCTGATCCCAAACATTCCCAGAGCTTAAATCCCTGTAGACCAAAACACCATACTATCGCGCAGGTAAAGCCGTATAACGGCTAGGTACTGCGGTAAAAACACTTCGAGTGGGGGAATAAGCTTCCCCACTCGACTCGAACTGCCTCTGGAGCCTCTGGAGGAGTCAGTCAGACGTATGTGAAGGTTGAGTAGTCGTGCCGACGGAGACGGACAGACGATGTGGAGAGTTGTGCCGACGGAGAAGAGTTAGTTCTTTGTGTTACGAGTTCGGAGCCGTGCTGTTGGAGAATCGGAAAAGACTTTCTTGTTGTTGCAACGAGTGTACAAAGTTACTGTTTACGGAAATAAAAGTGCTTATCTCGACTACATCTGTCTTCTTTACTACACACCCACGCCACAAAAGTCACAATATCAATAACCTGCAAATATAAATACCAAATCTAAGTTTTCGTTTTTGAGTAGTATTCACACAGTCTTTGTCTTTATCTCCATCTCTGTCTGTCTGTCTCTCTGTCTCTCTCTCTCTCTCTCTCTCTCTCTCTCTCATCTGCTTCCTTATACGGGCACCTAATTAAATTCTCAGTTGGGATTAGTTATGTTGATATATCTCTCCCCAAATTTTCGCTCTCGTATAGCAGAGGAGTGCAAAAACTTCTAGAGAGGAGCTGTATTTTAGGATCAGAAAAACCTCATGGGGACGAGAATACACGTCATTAAGTTTAGCGTTCATTTAGATGGGTCATAACAACAATGATTACAGCGTAAACCCAAATATTTCTTTATTCGATCAGAGGTACCTCTCTACAGTACATTCGAATGCTTGCAGGGGTGCAAGGTCTGCCTAAAGTGTTTTTCAAAGTGCCAATGGAGAAAGAACTAGTGCAGAAAAAAGGTCTAGCTAAGTTTGTAAAGTTACAGTTACGCTATTAAAGGCCAAATGGGCGGTAATAGTATCCCTATATCGTAATATTGGTACATCGTCAGCAAGTGCTAGAAAATTATGATAAAGGCGTGAGCATGGTAATAACATAATAATTCGGACATCTTCAATTTGACCCAATTAAGTTCGTATTAAGATACCTAAACTGTGCCGTAAGTACTTGCTGTATAAAGTTCAGGCATATTAGCAGTGTACACTTATGCTTTAGGGAATTATTGGGTTAAGAAAGTCAATATGGAGCATACCAGCTAGTATTGAAGAGGGTATCGATATGTCACTTCAAGAAATACTTACAGAAAAATCCCGGTCTTGAACACAACCTGCAATCAAGTGAAGCAAATAGAGTAGAAGTTAAATGTCATGGAGCTTATAAACAAGGCCGTCGTTCCGCAACCGTTCAAATGGCGAAACCTAAGTATACTGCCAAAGTATGTTCTTTGACTTCAAATCTATGAGGGATGTGTTCAAGTAAGTGGTTATAGTGGAGCGCACCAATGGTGCCGTCGGAGAAAAACCTGTTGATGAGGTATAACCAACCTAAAGCATTATAAAGTGCTCATTTTTAAGGATCTTTTAGTTTTGATAATTTTGGAAGAGTCTTATTGGCTTTTGGTTCTGAAGGGAGCTTGCAGACTTACTAGGCTTGCATATTGCAATAACGTTAGGATATGTCTAGCTTCACTGGAAATAGCATTGCGAAATATTGCATTGTGGGTATAAGGAAAGGAAGGTCATTGTCTTTCTCGGGAAGTGCTACAGCACAAGCAGTAAATTAAGATCATCCCCGGGAACTTCCTGATGGGTAAAACTTGGATGACGGAAATTCTCTGATTCTGACAATGAGGTCGCAGCCTTGAAGCATTTAGGATATACTCAAATATCCCTTGAAAGCAAGTTCAAGTGACGGATTTAGCGTAAATGTCGATTCCAAGTATGTGGCTGAAGTTTTACACTTTTTCATAGCACACAGAAGGTTGTGCTGTAGCACTTCCCGAGAAAGACAATGACCTTCCTTTCCTTATACCCACAATGGAATTTCCGTCATCCGTCATCCAAGTTTTACCCATCAGGAAGTTCCCGGGGATGATCTTAATTTACTACTTGTGTCGAAGGTTTACGTAGTATCTGCCAATGCCTTTGAGAGCACTTTCAGTAATAGCCCCATCTATTTTCATTTTATTTTGCTCTCCCGCCCTGAACACTTTGTCATAAGTAGCGCACGCAAGTTCGATATGCTGCGAAATTTGAAAGTATGTCTGCATCGAAAACTTTATCCTCAAGAAGCTATATAGAACTTCAACAAACCTAATTCAGGATAATTGATTTTAAATAAATTTGTAGTACTGTCTTTAAAAGTTGCAAAAAGGCTACCGTTCCGCGTTTTTAATCTAAGTAAAACTGCATTCAAAACATGACTGATTGGCTTATTAGAATGCGATTTATGACTGATGAGTATTTAAAATGTAATATTACTCATCTTTAATACCTTAATTGACTAATTGTTAATAATTAGTTCGTAATATTATGATGTTCTGTTTAACAGGAAGATATCAGCATAAACGTGTTACAATTAGAACGCGAAATCTTTTAAATTGCGAAGTTAATGGATAATTTTAGTTCTGACGAAATGTTCAAGAAATCATTGTAGCATTATAAGTGTAATTCAGCTACGTTTATAAATAATTCGTTATTTATACCTTAATTGATATAACTCAACGGCAAGTTGTAAAATGTGTTTGCTCGTAAAGTTTCTAAGTTTTCATACCTTGAGACAAGGAAAGAAATGAGTACCTTTGATAAACTTTTAGCCAAAGTTAAAGCCAAGGTTAATGTAAAGAGAACATCTTAGCAATTGTTGGAGTGAATAACTTGATTTCAACAGATGAACGCATGAAATACCATTTACCTACCGAAGATATTCATTGTTGCTTAAAACGCGCATGTACCATTTCTACATGGGAGAAGAAATTGAATGAAAATAAAAATACCAAGGAAGCATACAAATATAACGCTTGAAATGCCAAACATTTTTCTATCGATATGTGAAATGTACAAACAGGATGGCAAGAAGAAAGGCGTTGTTTCTTGACCTATTGTATCCTGAAATAAATAGCCGCTACCAGATAGATCTAATTGACATGCAGTCTCAGACTGACCAAAAGTTAAATTTCATTATGGTTTATCAGGATATGTGTTATTGTAACCTCTTCATAGTAAGAGAGCTGAAGAGCTTGTCTTTCATCTAACTGATATTTTCTTGACATTTGGAGCACTTACTTTACAGTCCGACATTGGAAGAGAGTTTGTGAATCCTGTAATAAACTGCTTATTCGTATGCTGGCCAGACTTAAAAATTGCCCATGGAAAATCACGGTATAGCAAGAGTCAGGATTCTGATGCAGGGGCTAACAGCCACCACATAAGTATTTATGCCGGCACGTTTCCATGCATTTTACTGTACATTCTCCCCAGTTAATGCCGTCACAACGCAAACAGGGTCACTCCTAACATTGTCGGGATATGCGTCTATTTACCTGCGTGAGTGTTAGCAGAGCTGCCTGCAGTGGCGCCTGCAAGATTTGAAAGACAGTTCGGCATTTATACCATCACGCATATAGAAGTCTGAATTTAGTGAGTTTATACGGCGGTGGTGTCAAAAAAGCAAATAGAAAACAAGAGAATAACTAAAAGATTACGTTTACACAGGAAGCAAAATGCTCTCTCATATCATACAAAGGGTTATAGATTAACGAATGCCTAATTTTAGTTTTAATTACGAGCTTCATATGGTAATTTATTAAACAAAGAAATAGATAAAGATCTGCTGGGACTAATCACTTCACTGCTGCTTGCCTACGTGTCAGCTCCTGCACAGTGGCGACCTACTGATAGTAATCCATGTGCTTCAAGCTATAGGAGCTTAAGGAGCTGTACCGTTGATTGCGAATGTGAAGAATCATACAAATAAATTTAAACACAATTTATAAAGACATGTATTTAAAGATTTGCAGTTATAGAACGCAAGAGAGCAGGTTATGTGTGGTTTCCATTTGCAATGCAATTATAAAACCTTAATCATTGTTTTAAAGCCAACGAAATAAATAATTAATAAACTGAAATTCCATAGTTATATCACTTAAATAAGCATGTTATACATGAAATTACTCGGCATTCAAACATTTCCCGCAGATAAAATGTCTACAATACATCCTTGTTGAATGCTCAAGTTGCAAAAACGCAAATGTTAAATGAGACAGGACGCCACACAAGGCCGCACAGCTAACAGAGACACGTCCACACAGCGCCCCTCTGCTGTCGTGACGGCATTAACGGGGAAGAGCGTACGCGCTCTTTATCGGTGTTATTAGCTCCTGCGTAAAATTTGAAAATGTGATTCTTTACTCCACGTAACATATATAGAATATAATGCAACTTAATCGGCAACTGAAGCAATAAATATGCAATGTAAGTGGCATATCATGCTTTTTTAAATATAAAGAATAGCAAAATATAGTTTCTGGGCTTGTAGACAATGACACAAAGTCTAGCAGCAACCAGCCAAGAGTCCATAGTCGTAAAGATTCTGATACAGCGGCAGGTGAAACGTCAACTGATTGTTTTATTAACAGGGGTGTGTTCGTGTCATATTGAACTATGAACTACTTCAACCAAGTGATTCATTCAAGGTTTTCTCATTATTCCAATGTCTACACATTGTATGTATATCCAAATGTAGTACTTTTTATAGTTCAGAGAAATCACAAGCTACACGCTTCAAAATATAATTTCGGTATTATGTCAAGAAAAGAACCTGCCGTAAACATTAGCGTAACATGCATTTAATGACTTCAGGAATGATTAAGGAAGTTGAAGAATGCGTTTACCCATTGTAGGCTGAAGAGAGAATTGGCTATTATTACACAGTGGTCAGCACAGGTACTGCTCCCAAATTTTTTTCACTATCGAAGTAAGCGGTATTTTAAAATTGTGCATATTACCTTCCTACTTTCTCTGCTAAAACCTATAGAACAGTGAAGACGCTTATGTAATTGGCTGCTATTCCCCGCTTCACTCTTTCAGTGGGAGGTTGAATCACCCCTGTGGCTTTTAGACTCACAAGCAGTTAATATCCAGTGAAGGACACAAACAGACGATACCATGGCAGTTGCTAAGTCATACCTTGAGTTTTCTGGGAGTGTCCTCAGAGGACCTCCTCATTCAGGATGACTTTTGCACAAATGGTAAACAGTAAGAGAGAGCCAAAGTGTTACTTTTGGCTCTCATTAAAATACAAAAAATGCTTTTTTTGAGTGAACCATTTCGGAGATACTCATTATTTGTGTGAATTTGCCAATACTTGTACTTTTCTCAAATAGGAATATGTTATTACCTTTTTATCTCTTGTCCTTGCAAAGGGAACCGAATTTCAAAGACATTGCATATCAACCAGCTCTTAAAACATTTCACTATCGCTTAAAGCCTACTGTATTCCCACATTTATCTTGCATCTACAAGAAAATAAGCAGTAAGATAATGTCTGAAAATGCTTATATCGATTAAAATGAAGTAAATAGATAAATAAGCATTTACAAGAATAGTGTGTATAAGAGTGAGTACACATAATTGCAAACAGAGTTTCTCCAAATTGAACTATATTGTACATCTGTATCTCAATAGATTACGCGATGACCAGTTGGTGTATCTTCTAAAGCTATGTACTTCGACTTTGTCGCCAAATACTGATATACTTCTTAAACGTAAGCAGTACCAAACAAGTCACTAATTAACAGATGCTTATCGCATAAGATTTGAAAGCGCTTTCGCAAATCAAACGCAACGTACATGTAACCAACCCGCCACTGCAACACAATGCACGTCCGACTGTTAAAGAATAGCAAAGTCTGCGTTTTGTGGAAGGAGGTAAATCCAACTTCCCAACCCGCCACTGCAACACAATTTACGTCCGATTGTTAAAGAATAGCAAAGTCTGCGTTTTGTGGAAGGAGGTAAATCCAACTTCCCAACCCGCCACTGCAACACAATTTACGTCCGATTGTTAAAGAATAGCAAAGTCTGCGTTTTGTGGAAGGAGGTAAATCCAACTTCCCAACCCGCCACTGCAACACAATGCATGTCCGACTGTTAAAGAACGGCAAAGTTCGCGTTTTGTGGAAGGAGGTAAATCCAACTTCCCAACCCGCCACTGCAACACAATGCATGTCCGACTGTTAAAGAACGGCAAAGTTCGCGTTTTGTGGAAGGAGGTAAATCCAACTTCCCAACCCGCCACTGCAACACAATGCATGTCCGACTGTTAAAGAACGGCAAAGTTCGCGTTTTGTGGAAGGAGGTAAATCCAACTTCCCAACCCGCCACTGCAACACAATGCATGTCCGACTGTTAAAGAACGGCAAAGTTCGCGTTTTGTGGAATGAGGTAAATCCAACTTCCCAACCCGCCACTGCAACACAATGCATGTCCGACTGTTAAAGAACGGCAAAGTTCGCGTTTTGTGGAAGGAGGTAAATCCAACTTCCCAACCCGCCACTGCAACACAATGCATGTCCGACTGTTAAAGAACGGCAAAGTTCGCGTTTTGTGGAAGGAGCTCTTTCGTAAACTTTGGACATCGCTGGTATAGAATGTAGAGGAAGTTGTTTATTCATTGAAAAGTTCCATATTGAGATTTCACTTGAACAAAACGAAGTCTCAAAAAATTCAAGAATTAGCTCTTATGTTAAAACGGAGTTACCTTAAACTTTCCAGCATCAATTACATACACAATTCTTGTTCTCGAGGAGTTTAAGACTTCAGCACATATCATTTAGATGTCCAAGAACACCCGACCGACCTCATGGTATGTTCTTACTTCCAATGCAGTTTTCTCGACTTCGAGTTTTCTTACACCTTTCCACATTAAAAAGTTCCATAGAATGCAGTGTGTAAACTATTCGTGTTAAAATGTTCAGCAGAAACTCAGACAGAAGGAAATTAAGAAAATGGCATATGATTTTCGCTATACCTTTAAATTGTTCAAGATTTGACATAACTAATTCGGGCACTGAGGATAAATTATTACAAAATAATATATAAAGATTAGACCTATTTTTCTACAACAACCAGAAAAGTGAAACCCTTTCTTTATGTCAATTTTGTGTATTAGTGTTTAAATAATGAGGTAGTATTTTTAGTTTTTAAAAATTACGATTTCTGCTTCCTATGGAACACCTGATTAATTATTGTAATAAAATGTTTACCTATAAAGCTATTAGGGATAACTGTATAATGTTTAAAACCCTTTTATAATGAGTACCTGGATGCAACAAGAGCGTTAAACGGCCAACGCTGTTATTGCGTAAATGCATGAATTGTATTCTTCAAACATTCAACTATCATCTGCACACAATTCATATTTTTATAATATATTAATATTAATATTTTTTTAATTATTCCTGCACATTCAAAACCTTTGAGACCATTTATCTCAAGAAGGTATTTTTTCCATTAACGTTGCTGTTGCATCCAGATATTCAATTATTATGGTACAGCAGCATGTGACAAAATTTAGGAAAACTGCAAGATTTAGAAATTTTAACTGTGGGCAACCTTAAAATGTTTAGAGGAATATTAGTGTGCGTTTAAGTTGTGTTTATATGTATGTTTCCTTGAACCGCATAATTCAAAAAGAAGTGTCGAGTAAATGTCAAACTTAGTATTTAATCTTCCAAGGATGCAACACGAAGATTTTCAAGAAAATCCCCTAACCCCAAGTTACCGTTTACAGAGGTGTGAAAATGATTAGCATCACAGCAAGCTTTTGGCTATGCACTGCTCGAGATAGCGTCAAGATATTGAAGTCGTAATCAGTTAAAATGTTTATATAAATTTTCACCAATCAGAATTAGATGATTATCTATAAGAACGGCTAAAACAAAACTACAGGTAAAGTTTTGTCCTGTACTTCTGGACAGAAGAAAATGTATTTTCTTCAATAAAATAAGTTTGCCAAAAATAGTTTTTAGATCTTTGAGTCAATTTTCACTTCAATATTATCTATGAAAATAATTCAAGTTTATATCTGGAAATTAAATAATATATATAATTGTTATAAGAAGCCAATTTTTTTCTTAAATTCTACAAAAGATGCCAAAAATGTATGCACACTTCAAGCAAAGAAAGAGCTGTGTTAACGTAACAAAGCTGAATTCACACTAACATAAAATGATGAGTACTTCTGAGTACGTTGCGCCACTGATCCGGTAACGTCTGTGAAAGTGTTCTCAATGATGGCAGCTCGTGCCGCTCCAGTTTCTGCGAGTGTAGCTGGTTTGCTACGGTATACAACATCCTTAAGAGATCTCCATACGTAGCAATCCAGCAGAGTTAGATCCAGAGAACACGGTGGAAACTCAATCGTACCCGTTTGTCCCATCCTGTGCCCTGGAAGATTGCCATCAAGGTTCGTCGTGTGGAAATGTAGTGGTGCACCATACTGCTGGTAGTACAACTCATTTCCACGGAGTGTACGAATGACAGTTGTGTGTAGCGTGTTCAGGTACACTGGGCCAGTTAGTGTTACATAAAAAAGAATGTTCCAATTAGACCCCTAGATGACAACCCGCGCCAAATATTAATTCTAGGTAAATTAACAGCCGTTTCCACTAAAACATGTGGATTGTTTGCACACCAGTAGACATAATTATGCCTGTTAATAGTATCGTTCAATTGTGTCTCATCGGACCAAACAACTTTCCTTACAAAGGCCTCATCCTCTTGCACCATGTCCTGAAACCACTCACAGTACTCAATTCTCCGATCAGGGCCATCTTCATTTAATGCATGCAACAGTCTTGGAATAAAAACGTTCAACTTTGCAGTTTTAACTTACGACGTACGCTGGTTCTGCTAATCTCAGCCTCATGTGCAATTGCTTTGTACTCGTAGATTTGTGCGGCAACTGCTCAAAATGTTCCAAAACCATAGCCGAGGACCGGGTGCTTGTTGTGAGAGGTCTCCCAGATCTGCCCTTGTGAACATTGCCTACGATGCCATGAGTCTCAATTTTGCCTTGAATGCGTGCAATTGTTACTTATATTGGTAGTTCTGTTCTCTACACATATCTCCATTGGTGTTGAACATCAACAACATTCTCGGTTTCCAACACCACTTCAAAATCGCCTTCCTCTGTTCAAATGCTGTTGTCTCCATTTTGGTGTAGCAGCGCTAGCAAATCTTACTAAGTCACAACTTTTTACACATCACACAATAACTTTGACTTAATTTTATTCGTTGCTGATTTACCTGTCACATAGCAACACTGGCATAATATGTCAGTCACATGTGTGTACAGACATCATACTACACATTACTGTTGTTTTTCAATCTAACTTTGAAATATATTAAATAGATATCTCCTGTCAAAGTGTTTATACGGTTTTTGCACCCTCAGTATATTGCTTCATAGGTTTTTGATCATGCGTTGGAAAACTGGTCTTTCCCAACAAAATTACTAAGCAAATGTTATTACAAAAATATGAATATATTCAATGTATAATAGTTGGTAGGTTTCATATAAAGTTCTAATTTGATTGCAGACATTTTTATTTGTTTTCTAACTGAGAACTCGCAATCATTTTACTGTAAATATGTACTTGAGTGAAATCATTTTCACATCTCTATATAAGGAAAAATGTTCATAATCTTTTATTGATCCAAAATGGCTGTGTTGATTTGATTAAAATAACTTGTCGGCATAATTAATAAAATATGTGGCTTGAAGTTTGCAAATAGATTGTAAATCTCTTTATTTGGAATGACTTTTGTGTAACCTGTAAATCTAAGAGATAGAAAACTCCGTACTACACAAAAATGAAGACTTCGCTAAAACAATTTATGTTAAATGCATTTTTCTGTGAGATTTGTTATTTCCGAGATACTTCCGGTTGAATTTTAAAATCCTTTATATTTTTTCATGGGAAAAGCCTGACAAGTCATCATTTGTGTTTGTTTCCCCTTGCGGCCATGCAAAGAGTGGGATTTCAGTTATTGCGCAACGGGCTGCATGTTATAGATTAGACACGCATTAACAGTCTGCATCCTTCCTTGTATCTTCAAGAAATGTGTAACAAAAAACATTTCTGCAGTTATTTATCTCCAATAACGGAAAGTACGCTGATGAATAAGCCGTTGCAGAATATCATGAAGAAAATACGGAAGAGAAAGTCATGTGAGTGTAACACATCAGATTTTTATATTTTCGTTCTCCTTTTTTTTATAGTTCACCTCAAAGATGTATGCACATTTATATGGACACAAACACCCGTGCCTGGATTTGAACCATAGTTCTTGTGTATAACCACCGAGTAGACGGCTCAAGTGGTATAACACTTGAAAAATTGAAATTGAGTTTTTATTTATGGACGCTCCTTAACTGATATAGTTCTCAGCGCTCGTGGCATATTGGGCGTGAGAGACCGCTTAATTTTGCTCATAGGCCTATTTACCAGCATTGCGTTTCTTTTATGTGCGGTAAATGTACAACACGGAACCACCCGCTTCATTTATCTTACCAAAGAAGCCATGTTAAAGACTTTTATACAAAAAAAAAAAAAAAAAAAAAAAAAAAAAAAAAAAAAAAAAAATCCATATACCTCCACCGGATATCTATAATCCATATACCGCTACAACTTTGGGAACCAGAGGCTAGAACGTTATTCCTCAAGCGCGGAGGTGGACGCGCCCGCCTAGGAGTGCTGTGAAATGTTCTGTAATATTGTGGTTGCAGAACAAAGGGGTTCAGACTTCTATGCATAAAACAGATCTTTATAGGATTGAAACAAACCTAAAGAGATTTTTAAACGGATGCAATTTTGGTTTTATTAGGCCACACTGTTGTTTACTCAGTCCCATAGAACTAGTTTGGGACAAGATAAAATGAATACTTAAAGAAATGTAACAGGTGACATACTTACAGGAACTGCACGATATAACGTTCGAGGATATATAACTTGAGACCAAAACAGACTGGCAGGGGTTTGAAAAATATAGGAAACGTAGAAAATGATCAGTGGGAGAAATGCGATGTAGTTGAAAACATCGCTTTCGTTTTATAAGCTAAATACTATACTGCATGTGCTGAAACTAACATGCAAGTTCCGCTACTTTGAGCGACTTCTTGGATTTAATATAGCATGAATGTACGTTCCTAGATTGGCACTACTATTACAAGCGGGACTACAAGCGCAACTGCTTCAGATATCGCTGTATACCTGGAATTGTTTAGTGCTGTACTGGCTTGCTGCATTCCTGCCAGGCACCAACCTGGTGAACAATCTATACCTTTAGATATGTTGCCTCATCCCTTCATTCTGGAGATCGCTATCAAAGTGCAATAAGCATGTCTAATGGCCTTTTATGTGTATTCGAAGGCACCAGTTGGTGGTCTCCTCCATATGATCCCAATCCCATGTAAACTCGCGTTTAACGGAGCATTAACGAGAACCGCTTTAGGGAGTGCTGCCAGTGACATCAGCGGAATAAGCAAACTTATTGTTTCTCAGCATCTTCTCTGTAAGTTCACTTTCTAAACAATAGTCTAAAGTACTAGATACCACAAGCCCGGATTATACTGTATCTAGGATTGACACCGAATATTCGCTGTAAAATTTAGGATTATTATCAAACTTGTTATTTAAGTTTAGTCAGTTCCAAAGTTGCGACACGAAGATTTTGAAAAAAAAAAATTCTAAGTTTCCTTCATTCGGAAATATATTACATAAGTTTGAATAACAATTAAACCATAAACTTATTACGAAGAAAACATATATCTGTTTAAAAACATGCAATTTATTTCAAGTAACTTTCGTATGGCATCAGCTATTTCCAAAATATCCATTGCTACATGTTTCAATTTTTTTGGTCATTAGACAATTGTTTCTCGCGATGCAATAGAAAGAATAGAACTTTCTAGGTGAGTATATAGCGCCCCTTTTATAAACATTTGACTATTTCTACGGTTTCCTGTATTCGTTGTACCTACAACAAATGTGTAATGAAACTATTTCGCAAACATTTACCTAGTATAACATGAAGTAAATATACTAAGCATTGTGAGCATAGTTTGCATAAGCCACATAAAATATACGATGGTGGGTAGAGAAAGTCATGTTAATGCAACACACACAACTTTTCTATTTTGGTGCATACTTGACAGAGGTGTGGCTTGTAACGCGTGATCCAAAAGACTCCGAACCGGCTGTGCTGTGATTTGCCCGTATGGATCCTCGGCGCTCGTCATCGACTACCGCTGTCATAAAACAGCGTGGATGAAACCATACAGTTTTAAAACTACTTTAAAAGGATTTACTTACCAACGTTACTAAAGGACATGCTGAAACTGGCCACTGTTGTTCTATAAGAAAGTATCCCTCACTCGTCTTAGTTCACGTTGAGAAATACTGGCAATTTCCTGGCGGATATTTTATTTTAATTCTTCCAGGGTGTGTGGGTTTGTCTTGTACACTTTACGCTTTAAGTTACCCCAGAGATAGAAATCGCAGGGATTTAGGTAGGGGAACCGAGGGGGCCACAAAACTCTACTAATAATTCTGTCCTGAAACACACTTTCAATTGTTCTCATCGAAAGATTGGTTGTATGAGTTGTTGCAAAGTCTTGTTGAAAAAAAGCAAAATCACGCTGTCTCGGTTAATTATCTAAAAAAGGGGGCAAAGTGTATTCACGTATGTATGGACGTCAACTGTTGACTCGAAAAAAATTCTCCGCCAATGGCACACCATACACCAGTTTTTTCGTCATGAAGGAGTATTTCATGAGCAATATTAGGTTCCTCAGAGCTCCAATAACGACTATTTTCTCTACACACATCTGTGAAGGTGGAACCAAGCCTCGTCAGTAACAAATATTAAATGTGGGTCAATTTCGCCATTGTACATACTATTAAGAGTCCACTCACAAAATGCGCACCTAATTACAGGATCACCTGATTGAAGAGGGTGTACCACAGTTATTTTATGTGGTTTTAACTTCAGCAATTTACTAGCTCTTTGCAAAGAGCTATAAGAAATGTCTGCCTGTTGTGAAAAACACCTAAGCAATTTTGGGAGGAATTCTCCAAACGATGAACCATAATACACTTCGTGACTAAGTACAGAACAAAATAATAAAGCACGCTGGAAATGACTCAGTCACATGATATCAGCGTCAGCTCTATATTGCACTTTCAGAGCAGAGAAAAGCAAGTCATCCGCGTGACCTTGTGTACATCAGCTACTATCATGTTTCCGTCTGTCTAGTGGCAAAACCGCGCAGCGGTTCTTATATTTTTGACTCTCTCTATACATTTCAGCAATGGAAAGGGTCTAAAAATATTGCTCTGTAGCAAGGGGTTTTCTTTTTTGACGTTTATGACAATAGCAATCTAGCCTTTGCTGATAATGTTCAATGTGTTTAACAGTTTTACATACATGTTTCACTACGGGTAAATGTATGATGTAGGCACTATGACAAGTTTCGGAGGAGGGACTTAGCACCTTGACCTATGAAATCTTTTGTGACTATGGCTCTGAAGGGGCGCCCCTGGGGAGAGAGGGATGAGATAAAAGGATACTGAGGGCGATCGGACTAAGCAGAAACGACAGAAGAGGGCAGGTTCTCTAACGACTACATATTTAAACTTTACGGTGGCGGCTAGGACAACCAGCTTCCCTCCGCCCCCCACCCCCCACAATGCAGGTTTTCACATCTCCTGGAGATCCCGGGACTCGAAAGTCTCCCCCGATTCGGAGGACGAGAATTTAAAGAGAGCAATGCACCAGCCATGCACGCTGAAACTCCCGCCGATACTTGCAAGCCTATAATAGCCAACCAGGAATGAAATGAGAAGTGAGGTGAAATGGAGGGACAGGAAGTTGAATGGATGTAAGTATTCACCTGACGACTCGGGGAAACCCTGAAAAACCAGGAAGGTCACCCAGAGGAATCGAACCCATGACTTTCCGAATGCGGACCACAGACGCTACCGCCTGAGCCATTCCGCGCGGTCATATGAAGGTACCTAACTTCTGCGATGTTAATAAGTCTGAACTTGCCAGAATGACTCTAATTCAGATTCCAATGAGCATACATTTCTGATTAGAATAATACTCAAAGTGTTCTGTAACCTTGGAGACAAGTACTTTAGGCTCAATTTGGCAATAAAACATTCATTACATGACCCCCTTTGGCAAAATAGGCATTGCTTTCTATGGTTCTTCCCTCCTCTCTTACTTATAACTGATTATGAGACAGTGCCTGTTAATTATAAAACATATAATCTTCCTCTAACTCCTACTTTACTGGCTGATGCGTACAGTGACTCATACTCCAGTTATTTAATTATGACAATCACAATAATTGTAGCGGGAGTATGCTTATAATCTAAGTCAGACATTCTAAAGAGAGGTTCAGTTGAACGGGATGTTTGAAATAAACTTCTCATTAATTGATTAAAACGCAGGCCCTCAAATTTCTGCATTTGTATACGGTTCACAGTTCGAAATGCTGTCATAAGGGTCACTTGCGTAGCCAAAAAGGAAAGGAGAACCAACAAAAAGTAAACATAAGACAAATGATACTACTGAACTGAAGAAAGGCATTAAATAAATAAAATAAACATAAGTATCGCAAGTTCCCATGTATATGTATTAGTTCTTTGTACTTAAATATAATAATTTAGATATGGTGTAAGTTGGAGGATATCCGAGTTTATCAATTGATGGAAGTCGACTTGCTGCAGCCGATTCATGTTCCAGATCAGCCTTGATTATTTGAATTCAAGGATAGTCGCTGACAAAGGATTCTTCTTTGTGTGGTTTGTTTTAAGTTCAGCTCATGAAAACAAAAATCTAAATTGCCTTAACAAGAAACATGAATAAAGGTACAATTACTGCATAACAAGCATAACTTCTGTAAAATAAAAACAAATTGGGAAAGTGTACTTAGAAAATACGTTTAAACGTCTTCTCTGAAGGCAAGCCGCGGAGACATTAGAGAGTTGATCTAATTAATCTACCTCAAATCAATCTGAATCAATACATTTTGTTTTCGGCTTTGAATAATTGTTCCATTATGTATTAGAAATACCACACAAACAATCCAAAATCATTTTGTTGCTGTAACATCACACCAGTAGCCACTCTAATGCAGTTTCCTAGTATCCAGATTAGCTTCATCTTCAGAGCCCTTTTCCCTTAAATCGCGTAAAAATTAGCCACTTTAGTTAGTTTCTCTACATATCCTCGTTTATTACTTTCTCTCCTGGTAAGTAGGGGAAGTATTGTATTCTACCCAAAAATTCGATGACGAGATTTTACTGGAAATATATGTTTTGAGACACCCTGAATAAAACAAAAAGCATTTTTAGAAAAAGGTCCATGTGTGTGTCTGTGTGTCTATGCGTTTGTGGACAGCATAACTCAAAAACGAAAAGTCGGTTAAAAATCAAAGTTGGTACTTAGGTTTAATGTATTTCAAGGATACGACACGAAGATTTTGAAGAAAATAGCCCCCTCCACCTAAACTAACCTTTACATGGAACATTTTTCGAAAATTTTGATTTCCTCGAAAATGGTTCTAACGATTTTGACTAAAATGTCATATATTTGAGATATTTTTATGACAAATGAAATGTAGATCTTGAATTTTCTGGCTATAGCCCCTGTAGTCGTATTTACTCTGGACGACTTTTGCATAGCTGTTAAACCGTTAGATAGACCAAATCATACTATACAAAAATGTAGATCTTGCTAAAATATACCATTTATGTCCAAATAAATTTTCTTGTAGGGTGAACCATTTCGGGGATATTCCTTGTTATGTGCGTGAGTTTCGGAAAACTTAAAAACTTTCGTGAAACGGAACATCGTTGTTCATGTTTTTGTATGTTAAGTGTGCAAAGAGAACGGAATATCAAAGCCGTAACAGATTTGACTATCGCACAAAGACTACTATATTCTGATATTCCCCTTGCACCTACAAGGAAATAAGCAATAAGATAATTTGTACAAATGTTTATTTTAACTAGCACGAAGAAGATATAGGAATAAGAGTTTGTAAGAATGGTTAGTACAAGAATAGAGAAAGTCGTGTGTGTGCAACACGTCAGATTTTTATACGACTTTTTATATGTGCTTCGTGTTAATCGAGATACGTTTGCATAAATAGTTTCATTACATATTTCGTTATAGATTCAAGATACAAGAAACCGAATCATAGTCAAATGTTTAAAAGCGGATTGCTATATATTAGCCTTGAAATTGCATCCTGTTTCACAAGTCGCGAGACACAACGAAAAGTGGTAGCTTCAAAGAATAATAAAGGTATTGACAAATTCATAACTTCGAAATGGGTAATGCCTTAAGGCAAAAATAAATTGTATGTTTTATGAAGATGTACATTTTTTGTGTATTTGGATTTGTCTATATCATATGGTTTTCCCGTTAAGCAAAATTATGAAAATTCCTTCCGAATGAAGGGTATTGACGAAGCTCAGGCTTTCATATATGTACCTTAAAAATATGTGTAGTGGTTTAATCAAAATCGTTAGGGTCATTTTTAGAAAATAAACATTAACGAAACATTTTCCATGCAAGGGGTAGTTTAGCATGCCACTTTCTTGAAAATCTCCGTGTCGTGTCTTTAAAAGACACTGAATTTGAGTACTAACTTCCGTACTTTTTAGATGCTTCGTTTTCGAGTTTTGCTATTCACAGACACACTGACAGACATATAAGCTCACAGAAACACATATACGAACCTTTTTGTAAAAATTCCGTTTTATTCAGGGGACCAAAAACATGAAGTTCCATTGAAATCTCGACACTGGATATTTGGATGCAATTAAATAATTTCAGACCTACTAGGTAATGGTGGAGAAAGTAAAAATTACGAACTTTTGTCCATGCTAGAAATTTCAGGGTTGATTTTCTATTAAACATTAGCACAACTAATTTGAAAAATTATTTGAAAAAATCTCATTACAAAACTATTAAAAATCTTATAGCAACCAACTTCATTAATTTAATTTTATATGTATTTCAATATTTTCAAATGTATTAGCACGAGTAATGATATGAAAAGCATGCAAAAAAGATCTAATGTGTTGCACTCACATGACTTTCTCTACTCTGGTACTAACCATTCTTACAAAATCTTATTCCTATATCTTCTTTGTGATAGTTGAGATTAACATTTGCAGAAATTATCTGATTTTTTATCTTCTTGTAGGTGCAAGGAGAATATGGGAATACAGTAAGCTTTGAGCGATAGTCGAATCTTTTAAAGCTTTCAAATTCTGTTCCCTTTGCACGGTTAACATACAAAAATGAATAACGGTGTTCCATTTGACAGAAGTGTAACTTCTCCAAAACTCACATAAATAACAAGGCATGTCTCCGAAATGGTTCGCTCTACAAATAAAAAAATGGGCATAAACTGTGTGTTTTAGCAAGATCTACATTTCTGTATGGTAAGATTTGGTCTATCTCTTACTGTTTACCAGTAATGCAAAAGTCATCCAGAGTAAGTAGGACTGCATGAGTTACAGCCAGAAAATTCAAGTTATACATACTTCAAGCGTATGGCATTTTAATCAAAATCGTTAGTCATTTTCAACAAAAACAAAATTTTCGAAAAATTTTCTATATAAAGGGTAGTTTACGGTGGAGAAATTTTCTTCAGAATGTTCGTGTCCCATCCTTGAAAGACATTAACCTTAAATACCAACTTTGGTTTTTAACCGACTATGCGTTTTTGAGTTGTGCTGTTCACAGACTGACAGACAGACATCACGACCTTTTTCTAAAAATGTTTCTTTTTTATTCAGGGGGCCTCAAAACATGTATTTCCGGTGAAATCTCGACATCGAATTTTTGGGTGGAATACAATACTGCCTCTACTTACTATACGTAGAAGAGAAAGTAAAAATGAGTGTATCATTATCTTCAAAATTAGTCATTGAAATATTTGATAGCAAGCGAGTAAAGTGATAGTAATAATCTGATATGTGCATCCATATGACTTTCTCCACTCACTCGTGTACATACTATCCTTTAAAAGGTTATCTGTTAATCCAGATAAACGTTTGTAGAAATGGTTTTATTACATATTTTCTTGTAGATGCAATGGGAATAGGAGAATACAGCAGGCTTAAGCAATGGGCACATATTTTAAGATCTGTTTGCTATGTGATGGTTTTGAAATGGCTGGGGTATAAAAAAGCGAATTACTTCCTATTTGTGAAAGTATAAGAATTGCAGAATTAAGCCAGAAATAGGTAAATATCAAATATAGTTATCTCCAAGCATATATACGTATGCCGGGTGATTGTTCTCAGTTACGGAATGAGAAATTATGCAGTCCCTGCGTTTTACAGGCTACGCCCGCCGTAAACACTATTCACTGCATCGCGTCATATCAATTTCGGCCGAAATGACTGTTTTGCACCCTGTGCATGAAGTAACTGGTCCTCGCAGCGTAAGTGTGAGCGAGAGTCTTCAATACTAAAGGTCCCGCATTCAAATACTGCCACCTGAAGGTACTTTTCTATGTTTAGTAAATTTAACGAGAACTGGTGCTTTGGCATGGAAGTGCCATTACACTTAATTAGTTTGATTATCTGAATTTCATGAAAACACATTGTTGCTTATTAGAGCATCATAAATAAATGTATAAAACATTGTGATTCTAACTTACAAACATAAGACATCATTATATAAGTATATTTGAATATTTAAAGCTGTTCTTTCATATAAAAGAAAGCCAATAAATTGTTCTAAGAGTTTACAAAATGCAGCACGTACATACAAACTTGACAACGTTTGCAAGGCCGTATTATGATCATTATGAGCCTCTCTGATTCCCAAAGTGGTGCATTTAACAGTGGCTATGACATTGTAGGAACAATAATATGTTAATTATTATTTAGGTATATGTGTTAAATTCTAGCTGGTAACTATGAGAGCAATTGTTTTGTATGTAGGAAAAAAAGAAGTAAAGAAATAAATAAAAAGCTTGCACAATATATATTGATTTCAATTCTTTAATTTGCTGAAGAAAGTATTTGCACGAAAATTGGTGATCTCCGACACAATGTCATATGTTGCATTAATTAATATTGCATTCAAGCTACAGCAAAAATACTGAAGAAGAAAGTTGTCATGTAAGTACCAGATATAGCATTTTGGTTTGCTATCAAGTGAGCTGAATAAAATGAGCATTACAACCCCACCTTTTTCGGTAGAAAATCCAGAGATGTGGTTTTTCCAAATTGAAACTCTGTTCCAAATTGCTGGAGTAACACAAGAAAGAACTAAATTCAAGTACTTGATTTTCCAATAAGAGCCAAAATATGTAGAAAATGTTTGGAATATTGTTAAAAGTAGTGAGCTTAACAAATACACTGCAGCAAAAAAGAAAGGCTTTTAAGCATTTTTAAGGAAAGTGATAACCTACAAGTTAAAAGACTTAGCACTGGCTTGGAACTAGGTGACATGCAGCCTAGTCAGCTTCTTCGAAAGAGGCCGCCTCGATAGCGTGATGGTTAGCGTGTCTGCCTCACGTTCAAGAGGTCGCGAGTTCGAATCTCGCTTAGGGTAAGTTATCCGGGTAAGGTTTTTTCCGAAGTTTTTCCTTATCCTGAGAAGACGAATGTCGGTTAACTTAAAGCTCCATGGACCTCATTCGACCATCATTTCACCCGTTTCATTCATTCACCGTCCGATATGACGCAATGTTGGAGGACGTTAATAATTTAAAAAAAAAAAAAAAAAAAAAAAAAAACACCTTCGAAAGATGCAAACCTTAGCAAAAGATGGTATAGCAGAAAAGATGTTACGTACACTATGGTTAGAGGAACTTCCCAATTCTATTATTCATATTGTGGTAATTAGCGAGGAAGCTTTGGATAAGATAGCAATGATGGCAGACAGAGTGGTGGAAATTACATCAATTTGCAGCCTATTTAATGTTAACTCTGCAACAGCTGATCCTATACTCACAGAGTTACTAGCTAAAATAAGCTCATTAGAACTACAAATCTCCGGCATCAGTCGTTCAAGATTCCTAAGTCGTAGCTCTGGCAGTTTATCCGAAAGGACTAGGAGTCGCTCCAGGAATTGTTTTAATCCAAAAGGTAAATACTCCTTATTTCATTACAAGTTTGGAAATAAATGTTGGCCTGAGAAATGCAGATAGCCAAGTACATGGAAACAACTGGAAAACTCCAATCAGCAGTAGAAATAACGACCAGTTATGCTGCTCAGGAGATTTACAGAGTCGCAAATTCCGATTATTTGTTCATGACAAAAACACGAACCTGCGTTTTGTTGTTGATAGTGGTGCTGATGCGCCCATAATTCCAGTTAAATCCAAAGATGCAGTTCCTAGCAAAGTGTTTACCTTGTTTACAGCTAACAATACAGTGATACCTACATTTGGAATTCAGACATTAAATTTAGATCTGGGACTCCGTTGAGAATTCTGATGGCATTTCATAATAGCTAAAGCAAATAAAGGAATTTTAGAAGCTGATTTCCTGGGACATAACGATTTAATGATAGATCTCAAGAATAAAAGGTTAGTTGATAATGTTGCCGGATCGTATTTGCCTGGTAATATGTCGGTTATTTCCGACAATGACATTATTAGTACAATTTCTCTGTCACAAAAATGTTCTGACTTAATAGTGAAATATCCAAATATAACCACAGCTAATCTGTTGCCTATTAGTATTAAACATGAAGTTCAGCATTATACTACTACGGTAGGCAAACCAATACACTAAAAACCTAGGCAGATAGATTCTATGAAATTAAGACTGACAAAACAATAACTCCAATTTATGCTTAATCATGGAATAATTAGAGCATCAAAACCTGAATGGGCCATTTCACTTCATCTTGTGGTTTTCAGACTTTTCGCCCTTGCGGTGATTACTAAATGACAGAACCGTGACTGACAGATATACTATATCAGCATACAAGACTTTCAGTTCATCATCTACAACAAGAAGATGTTTTCTAAAATTTTTCTGTTTAAAGCTTATTATTAGATACCAGAGCCAAAGAGGATAAAGCTAAAACTACTTTAATTACTCCTTTTGTTTATAAAAATTCAATGTTGTGCCTTTTGGGCTGAGAAATGCACCCAGCACTTTTCAACGTTTTATTAACAAAGTCTTCATGGGACTAAATTTTGTATTTGCTTACATTGCTGACTGTCTTATTGCTTTATCATCAGAGAAGGAGCACAGGTATCATCTCAAACTTATATTTGACAGGCTTCCAAGTATGGATTAGGAATAAATGTCAATAAGTCGGTGTTTGGAGTAGAAACCCTAGAATTCCTTGGTTATTTGATTATTTCAGAAGGACCAAAACCTCTGCCAGACATGGAGAAAGCAACTATAGAGCATAAACTTCCAGAAACAGGAAGTTCCTAGAGTTATTAATTTTTACAGTATCTCAGTAATACATCCGATAGTCAAGCTATCATTCATGATTACATTAAAGCAGCAAAAAGGAAAGAAAAAAGTAAAATACAGTGGACAGCAGAATCAATAGGCAAATTTGAGCAATGTAAGCAAGATCTCATCAGTGCAGCTATGTTAGCCTATCCTGCCCCTGATTTTCCCTTAGCATTAGTCACTGATGCTAGTGATTTTACTATTGGAAGTGTAGTTCAACAGCTAGAAGAGAAAGGTTGGAGACCTCTGGCGTTTTATTCGAAGAAACTCAACAATGTTCAGAAAACATAAAGTGCGTATGATCGTCAGCTTTTGAGTATGTATCTGTCAATAAAGCATTTTAGACACCTGTTGGAAGTAGGACATTTCGTTACATTTACAGATTGTAAACCACTAGTTTATGCATTCAAGCAGGAAAGCGAAAAAGCGTAGCCACGTCAACAAAGACAACTGCAATACATTTCAGAATTTACAGGCTGGCATTCGCTACATCAGTGGAAAACAAAATATTGTCGCAGATAGTCTGTCAAAAATAGACGAAGTGAATTTCATTGACTTTGGCCAACTTGCAGATGCTCAGGAGAAGAATGAAGAACTTCGACAGGCCATGAAAAGTGATACTTCCTTGAAAATCAAATGTTACCAACTCCCTAGTGGAATACAGCTGTGGTGTGATACAAGCATGGAAAACATTAGACCATTCATTGCTTCAGAGTTTCGAAAACCCATATTCACCTTATGCATGGCATGGTACGTCAAGGAGTAAAACCAACCATTTAACAGGTTACTTCCCGCTGTGTGTGGCCATATATGAAGAAGGACGTATAACAATGGACAAAAGCTTGCATTGCTTGTCAGAAAACTGAAGTGAACAGGCACGTCAAGTCGGTAATAGGAAACTTCAAAGAACCTGATGGTCGCTTTGCAGTAGTCCACATAGATTTAATAGGCCTCTGCTTCCTTCACAGAGTAACACATATGCTTTGACAAGCATAGATACACAAATTGGGTGGAAGTTACACCAACTCCTAACATTACAGCTGAAACAGTAGTCAACGCATTCTGTAGTAATTGGATTTCAGGATTTGGAGCATCTGCGCGAATAACTACTGTCAAGGTAGACAATTTGAATCAACTTTATTCAAGAAATTTAATTCAATGTGTGATGTTAAGTGGTACCGTACTACACCCTATCATCCCCAGTGCAATGGAAAAATAGAAAGAGTTCACGGAACTCTGAAAACAGCTCTAAAAGCACATAACTCCACAAAATTGACAGAATCTTAGGACAGTTCTCTTAGGATTACGAGCAGCTATAAATCCTGAAACAAATGCATGTCTCTCAGATGGTTCAAGGTGAAACTATTAAATTACCAGCACATTCAGTGAACCAGCTAAAACAATTCAAGATCTGGAAAGCTTTGTTTCTGATCTTGAGAATTATCTGAGGCAATTTAAGCCCGTACCAGTACATCACAAGACCGCAAGAGGCTTTTTTTGTGCACAGAAATCTGAAGAAATGTATTCACGTTTTCATGCATATCGAAAGGGTGAAGGTTAGAACCGCCCATGAAGGTTCTTTTCTTGTAATAGCTCGAAATGATAAATATTTCTCTATTAAAATCAAAGGAAAGGAAGTTAACATCTCAATCAATTGGTTGAAGCCAGCATTCTTGTTGGCCAACGAGGACCAGAATTCTTCTGAACCAGAAGGAAATGGTCTTTCTCATACAAGTATACCATCGCAGAGACTATGTCAAGCGAAAATGAGAATCAGAGTTCCAAGACATCAATACAAACAAGAAGTGGTAGAACTGTTCGTTTTTCTGCCAGATTTGTGGACATATAAAGAACAAAAATATTAAATTTTAAAATTTTGTGTCGTGAATTATTCATTGGAAAGGAAGTAATGTAGGAACAATAATATGTTAACTATTCTTTGTATTATGTGTTAAATTCTCTCTGGTAACTAGAAAAGCAATTGTTTTTGTCTATAGGGGAAAAAGAAGTTAAGAAAGGTAATAAAAACCTTACACAATATATTGATTCCAATTTTTTAACTGCTGAAGAAAGCATTTGCACCAAAACACCATGCCGGGCCATTGCACAGATAAACATTTACAATTTACCTGTTTCCTCCATATGGTTGTAATAGGTGTTCGAACTGTTTTCTATTCGAAAGCATTGTGCCATATAGGGCACGGATGGCTGGAACTTCGTATTTATAGGCAAATCCACTTTATAGTGCATTAGAAAGAACATGATTTCCTAGAACGCTCTCGAAACATAAACAGAAATGAATGAAAAGCCTCATTTCTTCGCAGGCGTGATTTGAACTTCCGATCTCCACCATGACTTTCCAACCAGAGCACGTAACCAACGAGCACAACCGTAACCCCTCGTAATCAGCGAGCTGACGAATGCGGTGTCTGCACCTGCATTTCGCATTATCTGTAAGCTGCAGTATTGCCTAGTTACCAATCTGCAGGATGAGAAGACTCACCAGATTTTGAGTGCTTTAACGAGCTCTACATTTTGGTGCAGTAAGATTTTGTCTATCTCTTCCGGTTTACCGGTTATGTAAAAGTTGTCCAGAATGAAGAGAGACATGTCTAGGAGATACAAGATATACATTTAATTAGCTATAAAAATCTTCAAAATATTGTATTTTAATCAAAATCGTTATTGCCAATTTTTAGAAAATCAACATTAATGAAAATTTGTCCATCTAAAGAGAGCTTGGGGGAAGGGGCCATTTCTTTAAACGCTTCGTATCCCATTCCAGGAAGACGCCAAATTAAAATTCCAAGTTTGGTTTTTACTAAGTTTGAGTTTTTGAGTTATGCTGTGCACACACCACGATATCGAAATTTCGAGTGGAATAAAATACTTATACTTACTATATCTACTTAATAGAGAAAGTAAAACGAACATATTTTCTGTCATGAAATTGCTCTGAGATAATTGAATAAACCAATATTCCAATACAAATTTACATTTCCCATCTTAGTAGTTAAAATTATATATGCCGGCGTGCTCCGTAAACAATTACGTTTTTCACATGGAGGTATATTTCGTTATTAAATTAGCACCTATGGGCGATAAACATACTGTACAAACAAATTAGCTTATTTTATATAATTACTCTTTAACTGATATTTATTATTAGATATATTGTTTTATTTATTTATTTATTTATTTATTTATTTATTTATTTATTTATTTATTTATTTATTTATTTATTTATTTATTTATTTATTTATTTATTTATTTATTTATTTATTTATTTATTTATTTATTTATTTATTTATTTATTTATTTATTTATTTATTTATTTATTTATTTATTTATTTATTTATTTATTTATTTATTTATTTATTTATTTATTTATTTATTTATTTATTTATTTATTTATTTATTTATTTATTTATTTATTTATTTATTTATTTATTTATTTATTTATTTATTTATTTATTTATTTATTTATTTATTTATTTATTTATTTATTTATTTATTTATTTATTTATTTATTTATTTATTTATTTATTTATTTATTTATTTCTTTCTTTCTTTCTTTCTTTCTTTCTTTCTTTCTTTCTTTCTTTCTTTCTTTGTTTCTTTGTTTCTTTCTTTCTGTCTTTCTTTCTTTCTTTCTTTCTTTCTTTCTTTCTTTCTTTCTTTCTTTCTTTTTTTCTTTCTTTCTTTCTTTCTTTCTTTCTTTTTTCTTTCTTTCCTTCTTTCGACCTTTCATTCCTTCTTTACTTTCTTTCTGCCTTCCTTTTGCCCCATCTCTTGTGCCGGAAATCGCTGAAATACCACTATGCTCTCGTGCGTAGCCAAATCGACCCCGGATGCAGATTGTAGTAAAAGCAAAATAAAAAAGAACGAAAGGGAAAAAGCATAGTAAAATAAGATCGAGGTCAAGTGGAGACTCAAACTTCAAAACCTCTCAAAGATGTATGTATTGCATTTGTCTATCTGTATCATTAACTGTATTATTTTAACTAACAACCTGCGTTTATGCTCATGTTTCTCAACAACGTGTATTACTGTTTTGCTTGAAAACTTCATAGAGTATTTTATCAGCGAGCAACATTTTGACATGAGCGAGTTAACTACAGCATTATTTTAGTAGTAACTAGCTTATCTGACGTTTCATGGTTAACTTCCTAAACGCCACTGGCTCACTGCAGCACTATTTTAGAACTTATGTACCTTAGGTTTCATGGTTAGCTTCCTAAACCCCAGTGACTCACTACAGCATTATTTTAGAACTAACTTATGTACCTTACGTTTCATGGTTAGCTTCCTAAACGCCAGTGACTCACTACAGCATTATTTTAGAACTAGCTTATGTATCTGGCGTTTCATAGTTAGCTTCTTAAACGCCAGTGACTCACTACAGCATTATTTTAGAACTAGATTATGTATCTGGCGTTTCATAGTTAGCTTCCTAAACGCCAGTGACTCACTGCAGCACTATTTTAGAACTAGCTTATGTATCTGGCATTTCATTAGTTAGCTTCTTAAACGCCAGTGACTCACTACAGCATTATTTTAGAACTAGCTTATGTATCTGGCGTTTCATAGTTAGCTTCCTAAACGCCAGTGACTCACTGCAGCACTATTTTAGAACTAGCTTATGTATCTGGCATTCATTAGTTAGCTTCTTAAACGCCAGTGACTCACTGCAGCACTATTTTAGAACTAGCTTTTGTATCTGGCATTTCATAGTTAGCTTCTTAAACGCCAGTGACTCACTGCAGCACTATTTTAGAACTAGCTTATGTATCTGGCATTTCATAGTTAGCTTCTTAAACGCCAGTGACTCACTGCAGCACTATTTTAGAACTAGCTTATGTATCTGGCATTTCATAGTTAGCTTCTTAAACGCCAGTGACTCACTGCAGCACTATTTTAGAACTAGCTTATGTACCTTACGTTTCATAGTTAGCTTCTTAAACGCCAGTGACTCACTGCAGCACTATTTTAGAACTAGCTTATGTACCTTACGTTTCATAGTTAGCTTCTTAAACGCCAGTGACTCACTGCAGCACTATTTTAGAACTAGCTTATGTACCTGACGTTTCATAGTTAGCTTCTTAAACGCCAGTGACTCACTACAGCATTATTTTAGAAGTAGCTTATGTATCTGGCATTTCATAGTTAGCTTCTTAAACGCCAGTGACTCACTGCAGCACTATTTTAGAACTAGCTTATGTACCTGACGTTTCATAGTTAGCTTCTTAAACGCCAGTGACTCACTACAGCATTATTTTAGAACTAGCTTATGTATCTGGCATTTCATAGTTAGCTTCTTAAACGCCAGTGACTCACTGCAGCACTATTTTAGAACTAGCTTATGTATCTGGCATTTCATAGTTAGCTTCTTAAACGCCAGTGACGAGTAATTTCATTCATGTACTTCCCCGTTCTCTATGAAAACGACTGACAGGTTTTCTTTGATCGTGAATCCTCCTCTATATCTCTTATAATTGTAATTTCCTACAGTTCAACTATTCTAAATAACGGATGAGTTATTCACTGATGTTCACCGAAAAGGAACTTCGGTGGAAAGTCTCACTTTCTTAACCTCCAAACAGTCCTCCTACGTTTGGAAATACTTCATGGTGTATAATTTATTTAGTCTACCGAGCGGGATGGTTCAGGCGGTAACGTCTGTGGCCGGCATTCGGGAGGACGTGGGTTCGATCCCCGTGGCCGCGCACTATGACATGGGTTTTTTCATGGTTTCCCCATGTCACTTAGGCGAATGCTGGGTTGCATTATTTCATACCACGGTTTCCTTTCCATCATTCCTTACCATCTTTCAAGTGTACTTTCAGGCGTGTAGTGTTGGCAGTGCCGGACAGATGGCGCTGATGATTGCGCATGGTAACTGCTGTCTCGGCGCAAGGTGTCGTTTGAACCCCCTTGTCCTCCGTCGGGGGGAGGACGCTCGGTGCGACACCGGAACTGCTGTTTGATGGCTGCTTGGCGGGGCCTGGCGCCGGCATGAAGAGATCTCAGCACTTGTTAGGGACTTCCGCGCGTCTCTGCGGCCTGTCTAGCTGCGACCCTGTGTGGCACCTTCAGTTCGCTCATTTCATCCCTGCCTCCTGGGGGTGGTAGCCACAATAGACCTGTGTAGGTCCACGTGAGAGAGGTGTCACCTCTGTGTCTGTACCCTTTACCCCTTTAATGTACTCTCCTCACTTGAGGGCTGCCAAAAAGTCAAAGTATAACGTTACAATTAACATTTGTTGTAAAAATTGCAAATACATAAAATGAGTTATAACACATTAAATTAACAATAAAATTCAAGGAAATATAAATAATAGATATCAATATCCTATGTCACTGGAGGAATTCTAGGTCAGAACGGTCGAGTAAAGTTTTTAGACAAAAGTTGGTTCAGCTTTAAACCCTTGTACTCTTTTTGATCCCACAATTGTTTAATAACATAAAAGTCACATAGTTTTTATGCAAAGCGGAAACCTTTAACATAATAAATGTACTATCAAATGAGACATAATCATCGGAAAAATAATATCAGTTCACTGATTTCTAATTATAATAGTTTTCGCTACACATACATACAAATTAGCGTGCCCTGTTAACGAATCTGATTACACCATAAATAAAAAGTAAAAAAGCAAGTTTTCCTTACACAATGGTTATTATAAGAATTTGATGCACAGAAACTTCTCTGCACACACTTATAAAATTAGAATAAAGATTATTTACAGATTTTGGTCTGATTCGTTACATAACTTTTGCATTATTTTATAAATGTCAATTTAAGATAACAAATATAACACACGGGCTGGCCCTGTGGTAGAGCACCTGCCTGCTGTGCTAGGGGTCCCGGGTTCGATTCCCGGCAGGGGGGTAGGAATTTTTCTCCAGCCAGGATTATTGCTCATCCTTCCCTGAGTCTGGAAGGGGTCTTGAGTTCGATTCCCGGCTGCGGGGGCCGGGTGGGACTTTTTCTCTAGCCAAGATTATTCCCAATCTTCCCTAGAGTCTGGAAGTATCAATGAGATTGTGAATGTGTGTATGTATGTGCGTGCGTGCGTGAGTGTGTGTATGTGTGTGTGTGTGTGTGTGTGTGACTTTAACGTATAAGATCCCTAAAGACTGAAAATTCACCGTTAAACGAGTAACACCATTGCCGTTAGGCAATATGTTCCACAGAAGAAGCCGCCCTCATGACCATCGGAGTTAAAGGCGGAATATACCCCACGGCATTCTCAATCCAAGTCATCGATTTCTTCGTAAGCATGCTCTTAGGTAATTCCCATGTGATCTTATTCAACTAGAAGGACTTTGTAAGTAATTTTAATCTTAGCAGTTGACGAAATGAAACTAAAAGGTGCTTTATAACCTCGTGTGCTTCATACGAACTGGCCTTTTCATGGTGCAAGAATTGACACAATCGATCGAGGGGTTTTTAAAATTACCCTAGGTACACAAACAAATTCTTTGTTTTATAATATTAGTATAAAGATACACATGTCACATAGCAAAGTGTTTAAACGACTTACTTTATGTATTTATTTTAAATTCTTTATTTGCGTTCACTAAAATTAATCACGGTTGTACATTAAGAATTTCAAAATACATCATAGAAAATAAACACAATGGGTCTTTGGAAATAAACAAAAACAACAAAACAAAACACATACACAGATTCACGCGTGTGTTTGTTAATCTTAGTATAAGATTTGTCCTTGAATCTTAGAAATCATGCTGCCCATTTTTACATGTTATGGGTATTCTTTTCGTCAAACATTTATAGTGAAATAAATTATAATCGTTTTTAAGTAATGAACTCTGGTAGACTCTCAAAGTTCCATACCATTGAGAAATGCTAGTCTTGCTGCCATAAAAGTTCATAACACTTCCATCTATATTTCATTTACTTTATTTTTCACTCTGTTTTATTATTTGTTAAGATTCAAAAGAAAAATAAGTTTGAATCTAACTGTATTTATAATTGGAAGTTATTTCTGGGCTATTATGTCGTAGTCTGTTGGAGATAGATTTCCACTGCGGTGGACACCTTGCAGTATTTGTTTTCCCACGTTCTATGTATAAAATTAAGGGTGGGCAGAGGAGTCGCGCGTTGTCATGGCGTGCATCTGATGGACGTGGAAACATCGAAGTCAACACAGCACGAGTTGTAAGTAAACAACATTAAAATATGCTTCTTAATTCCGCGAAGTAGTTACGGACAAGCATACGCTGAAAATATAAACTCAATTTTCCATCATACTCACTCTAGGTAGCGAATTATACATATTATTTTTTATTTTGTTTTTAAATTCTTCTTGGTGGTATTCCGAGTTGATCAGAGAATCGAATGTCAATATTTGTTTCTGTTTGGAATGATTTCATTACTTCTGTAAAGATGTTAAAAGCACCATTCAAATTAGAAAATAAAGTTCCACAAACATTTGTCTATTAACTTATAGATTCTAAAGCCCATATATGCATGTACATATATGGTAGGGAGAATTGCATTATCTCTAATTAGAGGTGTACTTAAGTCTGAAAACTGACATTTCGAATATTAGCTTGAGATAAAATCGTATATAGAAGCATTCTCCACCTCACTTAAAATTTAAGTGCATCATTCCAAAAGCATATCTCAGCCACCTTCCAATTTAACTTGTTGAATCTTTATAAATGAATGGCATTCCTAGCTCTTGTATTTTTCTGTACAAGGATTGTGTTAAATGGAACCTACATCCTGTTATATGTGAAGTTGGCCAAGCGTTGGTATTACGAGTAGCATTATAGATGCCATGTTCGAAGTATACTACAACAGCATGAGGATTTAGTGTTAGTTAAATGCGGGGGCGCAATTTTATCTAAGGCTTAAGTAAGGTAACGTAGATAGCCCTTTTTGCTTGGCAACAGTGCAAAACTAGGGGTTTGAAATTACCGTTATCTGTAGAATGAATAGTGAAAATTTTCTGAACATATTTAAATGTACAAGATAAACTTCAATCCATTATTTACGTTTTCGATTTAAAATATTTTAAATGCGAATTTGTAAACAGTATTATTGGCAGAGTTATTTACGATAAGTATTTCTTCGTCCTCATAGCTTCTAATTTCAAAGCGGTTCAAATCTTCTGCGTACAGTCTGTCGATTTTGGGTAATGGAGTAACGATTTCTCTATGCAGCATAAAACTTCTAACACGTTTAACATTTTGATTACTAACTGATCATTAATTGAACTAGAAATCGAATAAATTTACTAGCAATCACTTATATCTTCATTTGTTTTCTTTTTGGAATTTTCTGATAGATACTATCTATTTATAAAGAATTGTACTTACATCATGATTGAGAGTACCTCCAAATTTCACCTACGTTTCGCCCAACTCGTCAGTAAACAACAAGAATTTTTAAGCTTTTGGTGTGCAACGCCACCTCACAGGAGTTTTAGATGAACGGTCCTTCCTAAACTTACATTTTAATATGCGTACCTTTTTCACTTTTATGGAAAACAAGATGTATCTAACAGGCCTGACTATAAGATTGTGCTAAAATGTGTGTATTGAAAGAGAGGTGTAAGATATTTGGGAGACGTCTGATATAAAACACAAACTCTTCAGTTTTGTTTTGGTACCACATCGAAAAGGGCTTTAGGGATACATGGAAAGGTAGTAATAATGATGGAATATGAAAAGCTTCACAAGGAAGAAGCCCTTAAAAGGAATCAAGTAACTCATTAATGAAAACCTATTTTGGAGGACATTCAGGCAATAAATGTTTCATGTCCCGCAATCCACAAATATAACTGTTGGTTTCAGTTCGGCGAATGTGAAATAAATATTCCGACGTTGGGGTTGCATTACACATGAAAGGAAAGTAAGTCATAAGAGCTTTTGCTATACGGAAACGAGGGGTCACTAGTTATGCAAATCAGTCCACCCGCGTTTCCCAAGAGTGTGTCGTTCATCAGCTTGTTAATGTATGTAAATTTAATGTGGTGGTGTAAAAATATTCCATAGCAATAGCATAAGATGCAGTCGCCTGTTTAACCATGGTGTCAACAAAGAAATTACCGAGAATCCCTACATGTCTAAGTATGTACACAAAAAACAACACTACCGAGGATAATACGGACAAAGCGTTTTCAATAGGCTCTTACATGTTAGTTATGTTGTGTGAGTATAGGTAAGGCTTTCGGTGTGCCTGTAAAACACAGAAAAGTCCGTGAATAAAACTTGGCTGAGTACACCGTCGGAAGCAATATACTCGTATAATCGCCAGCTAAAGCTTGTCGTTTTCGCTGAATATATGAGATCAGTGGGTACAATGTTCATGTCTGCGTATCTTGTGCCATCAAGTCTAAAATTAACTACCGTCTGGGTTTTAGGTCCATCGTAAAGAGGTGTATATCGTGTAGCCTAATTACTTCGTAAATCGTGTACTAAAGACAGAAGATTTGAAGGTCCGGCACTGCCTTGCGGAAGGTATCTACGTCTCTTGCGAAATTATGATCTAAAAACCCATAGTCACCGTCCATTACCGAACCAGCGTCATATACAGGCTGGGAGGTACTGCTTCGGCCAGACGTTAAACAGAGATTGTACATAATGAGCGTAACAAATATGTCCACTAAAATTATTGTCAATAAGAACCGTTTCGCCGACAAAAAAAAAAGAAGAAGAATTTGTGTCAAAGATTTGGAGTCATTTATCTTCTTGTCGAATGGGTATAAACGGTTTATTATTTCACTAACTGTCGCACAAACATTGTGTGAACAACGCTGTAATGCCTTTTTATCTTAATTCGAATGAATTTTGTCACAGTTTAATGTCAAACTGTTGAATTTGTACGCGAAATATGGCAACGTCGTGGGTCACTCGAAACGTACTTGTCTCGTGTTCTCATAACAAAAACTCGGCTACCTGCGAGATTAAGGGAGGTAACACTTGATGTTGGTATGAGGGTCGGCGGAAGCAGAAGAAAGGCTTAAAGTACAATTGTCTGCAATACGAAAGAATTTACCTAGCGATCATGATCCTGTTCACACCAAGGGAGTACTTAGACATGGTACAGGGGGATGAAAAATAAATAAATAGATACAAAAATAAAAAAGGTAAACTAAAGAGATCACGTAAATAAAAGCAGATGTTCCCAGTCACCCTCATCCCTTATCTAGCAAAATAAGCTACTGTTTATCTCCAACTCTTCTTCTGTTTTCCCCCTTAAAAACAAAAAACAAAATAAAAACAATTACGTCTCTTGTTAACCGAAATGCAATTCAATATTAAGAACTTTAATTAAGTCATAATAAAACCTAAATGAACACCACATAATCAGCATAAATGGTATACATTTTCAGTATTTATTGTAAAGTGCTCATAAATATATTTAGACAGGATTATTTAATTTATTTCAACATGCTGACTGGTACTTGTGTTCTTTATTAAATAGCATTTGTAAACGTAGCGTTATCTTATGGAGTAGATTAACTGTGCTTCAATTCCATAGTAGACAGAATATGGTTTGTCATATGTCTAGAGGAATTCCATATGCATACTTTCTTTCATTATCATGTTTACTTGTAGAGAGCAAAGATACAATTCATTTTGGTTTTTTTCTAATTTAGGCACCTTCGTGACCACAGCTGTTATTTATGACGGAATCTTTAGTTTTATTTCAGCCCACCAATATAAAGGATGGCGCAATTATTTCAGAAAAATGAAGAGGAAGACTTTAATTTGTTTGTGTATTAAAAGCAATTATCATTTGTAGCCCGTAACGAATAATTAATAATAATAATAATAATAATAATAATAATAATAATAATAATAATAATAATAATAATAATAATAATAATAATAATAATAATAATAATAATAATAATAATAATAATAATAATAATAATAATAATAATAATAATAATAATAATAATAATAATAATAATAATAATAATAATAATAATAATAATAATAATAATAATAATAATAATAATAATAATAATAATAATAATAATAATAATATTAATAATAATACAAGGAAGAAGATCCATTATTAGGAAAAGCTACATCCCTTCATGTCAACATTGATTTAGCCTTAAAATACGTGATTTTAAATATGGAAAATTGATCTTCGCTATTACTTGAAAGAAAGCATCATTTCAGTTACTCGGACATTCGCACCTTTCCGGCATAACATTTAGATCCATGTCAATCTGCCAAGATAGTGACTCGCTCGAACGGTATGGTAAACGCACGGGGTGAGTGTTTTGTTTACATCGAAGCTCGTCGGATGTTTTGTTTACAACTGAGGCAATGCTGACCGCGAGACACACGCCAGTCAGGTGTTTTGTTTACAATTGTGGCAGTGTTGACCTGGAAGCACGCGCTGGTTGGGTACAAGACAGGTCAATGGCGTGTTCGTGGATAGCACAGCGTTGCCACTAACATTGCCGAAAAAATTGAAATTTTACAAAACGATTAAACCTTTTGAAACGAAGCTTAGAATTATGATTTCTTACACGTGCATCTATCAGGCAGGTTATTCTAGCCGAAGCAGTCCTTCCACGTATGTCGTTGGCAGAATCCGTAAAGTAGTAAGTCCACGCAGTAATGACTAGGGATATGTATAATTCGCGATCGCGATAATGCGATTTTGTTCGCGAATTCTAAGACTTCTTCATCATTAAAAACACCAATTTTGACAGTTTTCCACCATATTCACGAATTTTAATGTTTAGTTTTTACTAAACCGTCATTTTTACATTTTGATACTTCCTGTGTACAATAGTTTTAAATGACTTGATAACTTCTTTATCTGCAGTTTTCTCATTATTTTGATAATAATATAGGCATACATATAGTATGGTGTGGGTGCGATCGCCAATGGTTATGGAAGAGCCGTTCAGACAAAATACAAGTGGTGTTTGTTGAAGTTTAATGTTGATACCTAGTAGATACATAAACATATTCATTTTCCGAAGCGCATTGCCTAGCGCGTCTGATTCAGTTTGTTTCTTCCGTTTGTTCTCTTTGTGTGTTTACCGCGTGCTTATAGAAAGAGGTCAAAGTTGTGATACTTTTAGCGCTGTTTTCGTTGAACTGAGAACTATTGCTATGCACCAAACATTACATACATTATTTTTTCTTTGTCTTACTAAACCTCGTGGTGTAGTGCTACGATGCATAACCTTAAAGGCGACCGCAAATATGCCGAAAGTTGTTAATGCCACAAGTCGAGCAAGTGAAGTTAGAGCAGATGGACTTTATGCAAGAGACGATAATGCTGTGTATACTCCGTAAATATTGGAACGTGACTATATCATGGGAAAGAAAATATAGCTGTACAAAACACATGGAAACCAACAAACATAAAATAATGCTTCCAAGAAGACCGCCGCGGTCCAACAGGCATCGCTAGCAACATCATTCCTGGCTGCCAAAAAGAAGAAAGATGCGTCTCAAGAATTAGTCAGAGATACGATAGAAGCATCCTTCAAGGCAATTATACCTTTAGAATAGGTACAAAGTTCGCAACATTAAGAAATGGATGGACAAATACATAGAAGGTACAGTACATTATATTTTATAAATTATTGTATAGGGTGTAGGTACTTTCCCCTTTGGAGGTTCTTGAATTTTCGCTTGTCTCTGAGCTGATCTTCAACTATTGGTACTGCCAACATTTACGAAATAATCGTGCAATATTTTAGCGCATAATTTTAACGTCCATTTAACCACAGCTCTTTGTTTAAAATACGTATATTGTGAAGGAATTGTTATTCTTCTATATTACCATGACAGGAAGGCTCGTGTTTAATTTTACTTAAATATATGCAATAGTGAAACATCTGCGGCTTGTGGCGTTTCGATAGAGGTCTAGTAAAAAAACCTTATTCAGAAAACCCATCGTTACTGGGGTTCAAACGTGGAAAATCTTAATTCCAGAAACACTCCAAAGGGTAAAGCATTCTTATATCCTGGAAAGTTAGATTTTACTCCTGTCCCTAAACTCTAACATGATTTCATTCCTAATTCTCTATCATACTTTTCTTCAGGGGCAAGCGATTTACCACATGCCCGAACTCCTCGTGAAAAATATGTAGGGGACTTGGCAAATTCACGACTACAAGATTTGAAAGAAAAATTGGAGGGGAAAGATAGATGTTTTCTATGCTGAAACTACCAATAAAATAGGGAGATGTTTATTTGTTGTACTGCTCAGAATTTTTACAGACCTGAGCTTTTTAGAGCTGGCGTTTCTTTGTTGGACAGTGTAAATGCCACCAACTGCATTCAGGCCATTCTCGAGAGCGTCATTTGAGAGAGTTTAATATCCACTGGCTTAAACATTTAGATCAACGCTATGCTTTATTTTTGCTATTTTTACTTTCTAATTTTGGTGCAATGTATCTACATGTAACTGGCATTTGTATTTATAAACAGGAATATATGTGAAATATATTAATAGTTGTTTGCCTTTGATTTCATTCTTTAATTCGACAGTCAGTAAAATTACACAAAAAATAACACCGCTTTTGACAAAATTGTAAACACACCTTTTGGATGTCCCTAGTAATGACTCTTGCGGAGCCCATCTGTTTGCAGAGCGTCTTTCCGCAACTGCTGCAGCCGCTGAAGCATTACGTGTGTGGGTTAACAAATCTGTAATCAACTTTCCATATATATAAAAGCTCCGAAAACATGTGGTAAACAATTTGTTGGACCAAATTATGAGCAGGTACACCTTTTTCGAGAAAGTCAATTTTAAATAATTGTTGATTATCAATGGTAGCGGGCAACGAACCTAAGACAGTCTGAAAAAATTAAAGGTGTAAGAAAATTGTGTAAAATAGCCCGATCTGACCCCCAATATTGATCAGAAATAGTCTTACACAGACGTGTCACCGTTCGAAGAGAATGAAACATATATACATTGATAAGGCCGTGAAGTCAAAGTTTTGTTGTATATTGAAAAGCGAACTGAAGAAAATGCTGATTAATCTAAGAGTTACAAATGGCTATAACATACTCCACTGAAATTTAACAAATTACTCTAATGAAAATTAAAGTGCTGTCCAAATACTGTATTACAGTGTAACAGTCCAGCTGAAATTGGTGAAAAGCAGCGGGTAGTCTTGGGGAATAGGGAAGTATAAAACCACATCATCTGCGTATTGTAACATACGTAACTGCGGTTTTATTACCATCTGACGATCCCACAAATAACGAGCAAAAAATAATGGAGTAATAGATAACCCTTGTGGTACTTCGCGAGAAGTATAACAAATTGACGGGTTGTTATACCTGGCAAATGAGATCAGTCTTCTATCCGCCAAAACGAAACGTAGAATCATAACTAACGTCGATCAAAGCGCAATGTCCTTCAGTTTCTGTAAGTTCCGGCGCAACGTGTATTGCATCGTACGCGTTCGAAATATCCAAGAATAATGCAAGTACGTGTTTGTTAGTCTGAGAGGCGACTAAGATAAGAATGCACAATGATAATCTTCTTGATAAGAATTGTCAAATGGATAGGAGTAAACCCTTTTCGGAACCCATACTAGGTGACCGTCGAAGCCGTTCCAAACAAAATTTGATATGACGCTGCAAAGTAGTGAGTAAAAGAATGATAGTAACAAATTGATTTTATAGCCAATTTGGCTGTAAAATAATTGGGTATATTACCACACATTTTCACAAATCTGGAAGCAGTCCCGTGCTACGATGTTTGAATACGGCTGTACTAATAATCATAGACAATATTCTTTGAGGAGGCGTAACAGTTCTTAGTTCAATGGTCGTGGCTGGGATCAGATCTTCCGGTCTTTAACTGTGAATTCATCTGAGCCTCAGTCAGTCGAATAGATACGATTATTATACCGGAAAGCAACACATCAGGTAACTGGCTAAGCCACCGACTGGGCCTCATACGCGTCGTATAAATTACAGTAGTTGTGCAGCTCTGTCACCATACAGATAAGACAGGGCAGGCCAGTTTCTGCTACACTTCCTTCACAGGTGTTTCCATGGTGACGATGGCACAGTAGCGTGGCACGAAAGACTACGTTATTTCAGTAGTTGTCATTTCGTTCTCTTGGCCATGTTATACGCTTCCAAGATTTGAAGATGACTGTATCGGTTATAGATAGGCGTCCTTCCGCCACCGCCTTTGCACATCCGATATTACAGCTGCTTACGAATTATGGCGACCGATGCCTCAACCAGAAAATGAAACATGTTTTGGTGAACATGCAAGATAGTCTCCAGAAGAATTTCATAAGTTGCACACTATTCCTGGTAGTGATCCAAACGGGTATTTATAAAGTCAACCAGAACCTCCCGTCTCGGAAGTCCATGCCTCGTCTATGTAGCAAATTGCAAAACAGTGGTGTTAAAAAAAGGTAAACAGTAAAATGGTTACTACTCATCAGTGCATGTGTCGTTGAAGTAATGTTCTGAAGCCTAATCTGAAGTCACAAAGCTGAGGTCCGTTGAGGTATCCTGTTGATGGGGATCATGCAAACGAGTACAATACAAGTGAGAAAGATGTCAGGAATAACGTGCTTAGTAGCGCAACACCGGGTGCCGATGTGTTGCCAGGAAGAGATGTTTGAGAAATTCGGATTGTTAAAGTCGCCAGAAAGAGGGTATTTGTCGTTCGTAGTGCACATAATAGTACTCCAATCAGTATAAGAAATAGTAGTGCTAGTGGTATACATCGCCAAATGATTAGACTCTCTATGCAAAGAGTCATCGCTTCTAAAGACGGAGGAATACGCAAATTGATACCCCAGGCGTGAACTGTAATGCCACGATGTACGCCAGCGGTGTCAAGGTTATAGCGCGTAGACCTGTGTTACGTGTTTTCGCGTGTCGGTGTGCTAAACTGAACAGAGATGGTCAAAGAGCTTGGCTATGTGTCTTCGCAGGCTACTGGAACTGGAGTATACTGATGCATGCATAGAATTTAATAAGAATTAGTGATGGACAAGACTTGATATTATGTATACATATGTTTAATAAATGAAAACAGATTATGCTACCACGGAACAAAATTTCTCAGCTTTTTCTATAACACAGCAAAATATAACTTGGATATTGTTATCTTCAGTAGCAAGTTATAAAGTCAGAATATATACTTATTATTAAAACACTAAATTGCAGACTAATCTGGTCGTAATAAATGTAATATTGCAGCGCAGTAAATCTCAAGTTGCGGTATTGCCACACTCACTTGTAGAATGTAACTTAGTTGCATCTGGTTATATATTACTAGAACACACAAGTCACCGTATTTTTATCGGTCAGTTTAGCTCTTAATCTTGGCTTCGTTAGCTTCATGAAAGAAAAGAGAAACTGTTCACATGCGTAAGTAGTGGCGAGCATTGCCATAATTCGCACTGCAAATTTACGAATATTCTGATACTGTGCACTGCTCAAAGATTTGTAAAAATCAATTACATCCAGATCGTTGTACGCATACCTTAATTGTGTTGCAATTCTTTGCTACTCTAACGTTTATAGTTACTGTCAGTTGTCTTTTGTACACTCCTTTCTAAAACCCAGACTCACTGCTTAGCTACGTGCTCTCGCGATGCATATGTGCTATCTGGCGCATACGTGCTCCGGCTGACATCCCTGGTGTGCGCCGATGAGTACACCTGCTCCCAGTGTTGTACAATTCCTACGAAAAAGGTTGTACCTGGGTACCGAAAAGAGAGAATGCAGACCCAACCAGGTTTCTTCTAATATAAATACATGTGAAAATAAATTTTGCAGCTCCGCTCATTTAGAAAAACAGCTGTGAGCAGTTCAATATGGCATATTAATTGCTTAATGTCCTCCCAATTCAGCAGTTGCAAGTTTAGTTCCTCTAATGGTTAGCGCAGGTATTCTGACTCCATTCGTCTAATGTGGGATCAACTGTCAACAGGCATCGCCTGTACGGACAGAAGACGTTGCCACCTCCAAAGTATTAGCATTAGTATCAAATACGTTTAACTCTGCCGGAACTACGAAGTGACGTTCCCTGTAAGTTCCTCTACTATAATCTTCGCAAAAGTTAAAGGCATTTGGAAGCGGGCCGTACTGAATCCTAAGCTTGCCCCTCCTACCAGTGCTGCCGAATGTGGCACATGCATCTCACGTGCTCTTATGTACAGAACCTCTGCCGGTACACGCACTACGCTTGGCAACAGCACTCTGCTTGAGCAGTGGCCAGCGTTCACATGCCTCTAACTTTTGCGAGCGGTATAGAAGCTGCAAACATCGCCTCCACATCGCTAGCCATAAGTGATTGTCTCCCTGTCTAATTGCTACAGTCTGATCTCTACCCTTCGGCCATCTTCCCAAAGGAGCAAAGTGCATCACTACCAGTATCTTTACATTCGCATCATCATTTGGCATTTGTTGAGTCGAAACGAATCCTCCTTACCTCTACGGAAAGACGCGGAGGCCTCAGTCCCTTCATCATTAAGAACCACTACTGTCATCCCCAACTGCAAAGTTTAACTAGCATTAACAATATCGTTATAAAGCTGTCGTTCCGTCAGTAATTGCTGGACTTCATAACCAGACATCAAAGTTAACACCTAGAAATACCCCCGAATCGTGTAAGTTATACTAACGCGGAATGACAAAATGTTGACTTGTCAAAGTCCGAATCAAGAAAATTACCTGCCTGATGTGGCGTTTGAAAATGCAACTTTACCTGATTGAAACCACTTACCTATGCGTGCTTAACCTGATATTTTTGCTGTTAAAACAACCATCTTCCTATTTTAGTACATCGAGTTTAATCACATTATTAGAAGAAATTTGTACCGTAAAAATATTGCCCAACATCACGACCTACACAGCGATGGGCCCAATGACTCGTTGTCGAGGGGCCTTAAACTCCACACAGTCCACTCTACTCTACACAGCGTAGATAAGGGCGGTTTATTCACTGCACCGTCCGCTGCCCTAAGTTCCAGTTACCCCATCTAACATCGTACCATTACTATTAGTCGGTTCAGGACCTTACGGACTCATTTTTGCCCGACATTCAGCTATATTGTCGGTCTGGGTGGCTCAATTGGTTAGACGCCGGCTTACTGATCCCAAGGTTCAAACCCGGCCCAGAGCAATGATTTTTAAGTGTGCTTAAAAACGACAGCTCCATGTCAGTAGATTTACTGGCATGTCAAAGAACTCTTGCGGGACAAAATTCAGGCATACCGGCGACGATGATGTGATCCTAGCAATTGACAGCGTCGTTAAAGAACAAAATATTTATTTTATTTCAGCTACATTAGACGCAATTCCGTTTCCATTGAAGTATCAATTTATGAAGAATTGTCCCCCTCTAACACTATACCTACTAACTTCCTCTTCCATCTTCGCACAACACCTTTACCCCTATGGGGTGTCGCCGCAAAAAAAAAAAAAAAAAAAAAAAAAAAAAAAAAAAAAAAAAAAAAAAATAAAAAAAAAAATAAAATAAAATAAAATTCACTCTCACCTTGCTGATTTTGACATCAAAGAAAACGCATCAGATGAACAAAGAATGAAATAATATAAGAATCCTAGAACTAACACTACCTCTCGCCGCTGTAACCCGCAAATAGAAATCACTGGTCCTAGATGTGTGCACTTCACAACGGCAAAATCACTAATGGTGAAACAAATCTTGATTTTTCCTTCTCTCCTGTGAAGACATGAAGTTAAGAAAACCAAAGGCAATGTTACCTTCTCAATATCCGCAGTACTGGGACCTTATACAAACACATGTTACAAATCAAAGACATCCAGGAAAAATGAATATTTCATCACGCGCATTCGTACAAACCTTTCTGCGCAACTCATGTTTGCGGCAACTGGGGAAAGTTGACCTTTCCCATAACACCAGATCGACGTAAAGTTACAGCAATTTGCACTTTATTTGCCTCTAAGGTTTTATTTCATGACTGCTTTGGAAATAAAAAAAAAGATCTGATGTGCTGCACACGATCTTCTCTACCCTAATACAAACTATGTTTAGACAAGATAATTCCTGTCTCTACTTTATGTTGAAATAATCATTTGTAGAAATGGTTTCATTCATATTTCATTATAGGTACAATGTGAACAGGGGAATACAATAGGCTTAACGATACTCAAATCTTTCAGGAGCTGGTCGTTATGTGATGGCTTTGAAATTCCATTCTCTTTGTAGGGCCGGCATTAAAATATAAGCATTGAAAAATTCAAACCAATAAGGAATATCTCGGAAACGTTAACTCCACAACAAATTGCATTCAACATAAATTGTGTGTTTTAATGATATCTACATGCTTTTGTGGTAAGATTTTGTGTACCTCTCGCCTTTTACTAGAGATGCAAAAGTCATCCAGAATGGGAACTTCAGAGGTAATTCCCAAAAAGTTTATGATTTGTCATGAAAGTATCTTAAACCTTTACGGAATTTTAACCATAGCTATTAGAGCCTTGTTTTACAAATCAAAATATTAGCAAAAGTTTCCAGATAAAGGGTAACTTGGAATGGGGAGATTTTCTTGAAAATCTTCGTATTGCATCCTTGGAAGATGCTGAACTTGAATACCTAGTTTGGTATTTAACAGAATTTCGCTTTTGAGTTTTGCTTTTCACAGACAGAAACATGTACGCGCGCACTTAGGGCTTTTTGTAAAAATACTGTTCTTTTTTAAATTCAGGAACTCTCAAAAGATGTATTTCTGGTGAAGATGTGGTATTCAATTCTTGGGTGGAATACAGTACTCCCTCTACTTGCTGTAAGTATGTGGTACATAAAGCAATTACACCAACTATCTGAAATCGCCTTTATTTAAAAAATAAGCTTGCTTTGTTTTGTGATCCTAGCTGTTCGCAAACAAGCGTTTTAGACAGGTTGCACTGTCATCTACTGTAACATCTCTCTCTCTCTGAATAATTTTCAGAAACCATGTTTTTTTTCTTTTATTTCTAACCAGGGTTGAAAATAATATTAAAAACTGGATGGCACCCGTTTAAATGGGGTGCTTTGTCAAGCTGTTACCCACACAGGTTTGTGGGTTTGGCAGTTAGGACTAACCAAGGGAAGTACTCGTACTTGGGAAATACAAGATACACAATTAACATTTACCATGGACTGTAGGACAGAGCAGGTTTAATAAACAAACTGTAATACCAACAAATAATTCTTTAAGTTGCAACACCATAACGGTGAATACTCTGGTTTATTGTAGAAAGAAGTATCTTCCGGGCTGTTATGCCGTGGTCTGCTGGAAATCTGTCTTCCAGACGTTTCGTTTACAACTGCGGTAAACATCCTCAGTGGCGTTGTCGAAGTCTCCTCGTGGAAGGTATCACTGCGACTGATGCGTCGACTGTCTGTGGGGCTCCACAACGCCACTGAGGGTGTTTACCGCAGTTGTAAACGAAACGTCTGGAAGACAGATCTCCAGCAGACCACGGCATAACAGCCCGGAAGATATTTCTTTCTACAATTTAGACGCCGGCCGTGAAAGCATTATTAGCTTTATGACTCTGGTTTATGTTATCGCACCTTGGAATCCTTGTAGGGGAAACCTTGATGAGTCCGACATACATGTTTATCGATTTCGTCATTCAAGTGTACAGCCAATAATGCACGCAACTGAGATGGTTATTCTATCGTTATTGAAGTGCATCGACCAGCCAACGATGCTTGTCGTAGTTTGTGTTCTTCGTGGTTAGAGATCCAATCAGCTCTAACTGCAATATCTGCTGACAACAGAGAGAAATCACTTACTCGTTCTGAAGCGCAGGACTTCATGATTTACTCCAAATTTTGGAGACACACTTTATTGTGGAATGATATTTTAGAAAGTTTTAACAGCGAAAGCAAAACGTTACAATCTGTTGAGGTTGAAATTAGGAGTTTTCATCAATCTTTACAATTTAATTACTAACATATCTTGAATGCAAAAGAGGTATGTTTGATCTTTGCGACGAAAAAGCTATGAACCTGTGTGGTGAAGATACACATGCAATTACGACGGCACCAGAAAACGTACACGTATGTTACAATATGGTCAGCAAGGAGAAAAGTTTGCGTTTTCTGGTAGAGACAATTACAGAATAAATGTTTTCAATATTATTATTGACAGGCTTTGTCAAGAACTGAAACGTAGATGTAATGCGTATGAAGGATCGTTTGCTAACCTTGATCTTTTCAAGCTCTGTGAGTTAGACACTAAACAAATTTTCGAACGGGCTCAAACTTTAAGAGCGACTTACTCGGATGACATAGAGGATGAATTCGACAATAATGCATTCACCATCGATACTACATGATAGACAATTTAAATAATAAAATTTCATTGCCGTGTATATACAAAACACCCCATAAAAAGGCCTTTGGTATGTTTATCCTACTATTGGTGTAGTGCTATTTATATTTCTGTCTAAACCAACTTGTTCGGCAGAGAGATCATTTTCAGTGCTCAAGAGAGTTAAAATTTATCTTCGTTCAACACGCCAAGAGAAACTCAACGCTATATCAATTCTTTGCATCGAGTCTGATGTGCCTTGTCAGATTGACTTCGATGACGTCATCAATGGTTTCTCTATGAAGAAAGTACGTAGGAAATCCTTATAACTTACAAACAAGATGCGCGTATTTTTATTCCAAATATTTTTTTTTCTGAACTGCAACTTTCATTTAATCTCTTCTCATTTAAAACTAATTTAAACTGATAATGACCTGGAAAATAGCTGCTTATATTGTTTGGGGAAAATTGGGGGGGCGGAAAACTTCAGCACTGCCTAGGAGCGGCAAAATATCTAAATCCGGCACTGCGTATGGTGTGTCGTGAGTGCGACGAGAGTCATTGGCGCTATTTTCTTTCACGAATCCATTAATACAGAACGATACAAAGCCGTAATTTTGGAACGGTTTTTCACTTAATTGACTGTTGAAGAACGAACAATGGTGTGTTTCAACAAGATGGGGTCACATCCTATACAGGTCGAACTTGATTGCGTTCTATTGCGGACGTGCTTGGTGAGAGGGTAATTACTTAATTAGTGTAGGAAAGTGGCCCCCTAGGTCCCCAGATTTAACACCCGGCGATCATTATTTGCGAAGAACTTTACAAGACAGGGTATACAAAACAAATCCCCGAACTTTAGATGTGCTTCAACGTAACATACGGAAAGTAATAGACAGCATCTCATACGAACAGTTAAAACGTGTGAATGAAAGCCTATTAAACACTAACACCTGTCTTGCACCACAAGGAGAACATTTCAACATCTTTGAAAAAGGTAAGTAATGTAAACACACATTAAATGCTCGTTCTTCTTCCTTTACCTGATTACCCTCCCATTGTGTAGGACTTACACCTCCTAGGACTTACAAGCCGGGGTCTAGGGTCAGACACCTATCGGGGAGCACAGGAACCTATGGACCAGAGAGAGTGAACACCTGGAAGCGGGTGGTCAGCAAAGCACCAGGCATGAGAGTGAGGAAGAGGATGAAATGAAATGCAGGCGAAATCGATGATTCGAAAGGTGATAATGGAGCAATTATTGGAATGAGTGGCGGGGAAACCGGAGAACCCGAAGAAAACCCGCCCTGACGCCGCTTCGAATGCCACATCGGTTCCCTGGGATTGAGCCCGGGCTACCTAGGTGGTAGGCGAACGCTCTAACCGCTTGGCCACGGCGCTGCCTATTAAATATTCGTAATAATAAAAAATGTGACTAAGTTAGTCTTCCGCGTTCTACTGCCGGCCGCACAGGGAGTGGAGTGGTGGTGGACGGGCACTGAGTGTCCCGTTGTCACGGTTCCACAAGGAGCGGGCCCGTTCAAATTGATGGAATTGTAGAACATTATTTTGATAGGGATGACTTCTTTGTATATGCTTATTTAATGGTCCATAGGAATCTCATATATTAATTATTTGTCTCGGCGTCAAAATTTGATGTACGAGTAAATACTGCAGCAGTGCTCAGAAACCAGAAGTATTTCTTATTTTATGTTCTTAATGGTAATCATATTGTTATACTCTTTAACTGCGAGACAGAGTAAACAAGAAGAGGGATACTATTGTACTGACCGGCAGCTAAGTTGGCGGGTGAGACAGGATGCGCAGTGGCATTTACTGATAACGCCAACTATGACCACCAATGGGATTAGTGCGTTGTTGACTCTCATACAGTGAAAGCTATGTTCGCCTATTCAACATTAAGGTGCTTTGTAATAGGGCGTGTGTTACACTTAACATATAAATACACAGTACTTAGAGTACGTGATGGAAGGAAACAAAAGGAAGCAGCCGGTTTTACACAAACAAGCGGGAGACATAATATACAGGACGGAACGGAAATCATGATGTTAATTTAAACCAGTGAAAGACCTTGGTATTTGAAACACATTTTGTATCTTACGTTTTTCTCTCTGGCCATTTCCTGCGGAGATAATTTAGTTTTATCGAAAACAAGCTGGCAACACTGCAGGTTTCACTTTCACTAGGCCAGTACATAAACAAACATGCATCACGGAGCCGCGCGGCTCGTGAGTGTAAACATAAAGATATGCCATGCCGTGTCTGTTACGTCGTAATAAATAAGTACATCTGAGTTCTCCAGTAACGCATACTGTAACCTAAACTCACAATCTAAGGATATTGTTTATCATTTCCTTCAACATCAAACTTAAATTGTTTCGTAGCTGATACTGCTATAATTTAATAAACCAAACCATTTCTCTGGATTATAAACACAAAGGTACATTTGTAGGCTCTTATAAAGTGTACCAAATGATATTTTAAGGTGACAGCAAAAGAATAGGCAATGAACCAAATGGTTCACCCACTTCACAGGTATTATTCAAAATGTCCACCATTTGCGTACCTGCAAGCCTTAACCATTTTAACCCATTACGTCGCACTCTAAAAAAAACACCCTCATTGTTGCGCTTTTCTTCCGCAGCCAGATAAATGCATTCTCTCAAAGATTCGAGGGCAGTAGTTGCTTTTTGTGGATCCTGCTTTTCACGTCTTCCCAGAAGAAAAACTGCAGAGGATTCATACCGGGTGGAAGAGAAGTTATTACACTAATTTAAACCAGTGGTAGATCTCGGTATTTGGAGCACATTTTGTATCTTACGTTTTTGTCTCTGGCCATTTCCTACGCAGATCGTTTTGCCGAAAACAAGCTGCCGACACTACCGACTGTGTGCGTGTCATTTTCACTGGTTCAGTACATAAACAAACACTACTGCTACCACGCGTCTCGTGAATGTTTCCTATCTTTACTGTACGAACGTAAGCCAATCACAACCGTTACCTGCCAAAACATTAGGGAAAGGGAAAGTGCTCGACCTGTTTACATGCGGAAACCAGGTCAATTCCCTGACCAACCTCAACGCAACGTTGTCAACATGCCTCGCATCTGCAAAAGGTGCTCGGAGCATTCCTTCACAACTTTTAAGTGATCAATTATTTTGAAACCGTGTGTGATGTCGCATATTTACTACCGAAGCTATGTCAGAAATAAGTTACTCTACGCATCTTACAGGTAACCAACTGTTATCTTCGTACATTCTTGTGGAATTACCCATCCAATTTGGAACAAAAACCATTTATTTTTTCGAAATCGGCTGATCAAAGAACAAAATGCCATTGGACTTTTATGTTTGTAATGCTTCTATGAAGCACATATTAGAAGGAATGTAATGAATTCCCTTCCATCCTGTATAAAGTGCGTTCCTTCTTTAAGAGAGGCGTCTGCCGACAGGCCATTATGCAGCGTTGCCAAATATGTGGAACACGCAGCTGAGGCTTGTGCCGTAGGTCTTACAACGGTGCAAAGAATTGTTCGTAAGGGTAGGTTATCAGAACAAGCTTCTGATCAACCTGTATTTAATTCCCCTGGAAAATTATTGTGAGATAGTGCCATAAATGTTGTAATTTCGCGATATTGCCCATTTTCATCAGAAAGAGTGCTTTGTTATTGAATTTAAAATGTTTAAATTGACAGTGCAGTGCTATTTAAAGAAAGTCAATATTGACAGAGTAATAAACAGAAAAACACAATATAATTGCACAAGGACGCATTTAACAATTATTTATAGAAGACGAATATGCAACTATTTTTAAATAACGTAAGCTAAAGCGCATTATGTAACTCTCTGTGCTATTTTCTATATGAATGGATCTATTGCTATTTTATAGGAATGAATCTTAAATGTTATTGTCTTTTTAGTTTCCTGTACCTATCTTAGGTTTATTTTCACATTCGCATCTGTGTATTTATGTTTACTGTAAGAAATTAAAGACAAATGAGGTTTTAAGGTGTGAGTAATATAATTAATGTGCTTTATATGAGTGCATACGCGCATTGTAATGCTTTTCATTATTATACACAAAATTACGGATATAATAGTGTGTTTTGCCCCTTTCCCTTAATTGTTGAATGGAAGTTTGTTATTTTCTTCATAGGTCGTTAGTTGAATGCGTGTTTTACAGTATCGCTGAATTGGATAGGCATTTGTAGTCTTTGAGATAGTTTGGAGACCAGTATATCTCTATCATCCATGCAGCTCGTGTTCTGCTTTTGATCTATGTATATGTTGATGATCTACTATTCATTTGTATATGCTGATGTGTTACATTTCTCAAGTTATTAAGTTGCTTATTATTATTTATTTATGCCAACAAGCTTACTGCTGGTGTTGTAAATCGCCCTTGGGGTATTTCCCTCTGATGTGAGATTCCCTTGTGGTTAAACAGGGAAAAGTGCGAATCAGCTGGGGAATTTAATGTCGTACTGGCAAGTTGGTCATGGTAGCTTAGTAGTTAAAGCAGCCGCTCGATAAGCGGAAGATCCGTGGTTCAAATCCCGGCTATGTCATTGAATTTTTCAGTTTCTGATTCAACCCCTTAAATATTAACACTATGCATTACGTGAAAATACCATATTATGAATCTGCCATGCGTTTATTAAAGTGCGCTGATGTAAAATAAAATAGTTCGTACTTTCTAGGTAACTTCCAAAGAAAATTTTAATTTTGTTTATCCAGCGCTAAGCATCAGTCATATATTTCTGCTATTATAGTTCACACGTTCTTGTGTAGAATGTTATTTTCCTTTCCATTCAGAAGTTGAATAACGCAAAGTTGTGATATCACTTCTTCCAATTATCACAAAATGCAGCTATTATCATGAGCATTTTCTAATACCTATACACCTTTTTATCTGTTACTTCCATTCATCTTAACAGCGGGTTGAATTTAGCGTTATCTTCGACCGTTTATCTTATCATTTTCAGATTTTTGTCAGAGTTTTAATTACACGTTATACTCTTCAGTAATTACGTGAGGATTGTCAGCAAGGATAACATTATGTAAGTATTAAGTGAAATCTTGCTACCGTGTTTTTTCTATCCTTGAATCACTGTTGATGGATTTATTTTCCTTTCCCCTCATTTCAATAAATGTTATATTACAAACATTAACGTTACACCCAACTTCAAAATGTCTACCTTGATTTATGTAGTTTCTCCCTATTGGCGCATGCAGTGCTAAAGACACCGTAACCTGATGTGCTGCCCTTATGATCTATGTCATAAATGACGAGCACCGATTATTCACTGCACAGCAACACAACGTATTGTGGCAGACCTCTGCTTTTAAATGTCCTTGTATAAAGAAATATGTGGAATTACGAGATCCAGCAAACTCGAGGATCAGGATATATATCCGGCGCAGTCAGTTCACTTCTGTGAGTACTTAAGACGAAAAAAGGTTCGTAGCATGAGAATATAATTGTATGGATGAACCCTTTCCCTGAGAACAAATCTCCTGAATTTCCATTCATACAAATTGTCTGTTCGTGAAACTCGAGGAACAGACACATTTCCGACACTTCCACACTAAAACATTGTGGTTAATTAGACGAGTCTGCAGAAGCCCAAGAAACGTCTCCTTGAAATCACCTTTTAGGAAGCCCGATTCTATAAGAAGAGCCGTAAAATAGTATAGGTACCACATTCTCTTCTTCCATCGCAACTGGGCACGCTGCCCAGGAAACATCGATGGTTGTAACCTCGCCAGCGATTGAACTAAATGAGCTTAGTATTGGTGCTATTTCTGTCCTCGGAATATTCGATGAATGGAAGTCTTGATGAATCGTAAATCATGTACGGCTTGTGTGATGATCACTTACAAAGTAGTCATGATGCCTTAGTGACTCTCATTTGAACCTAACTTTTTATAAAGAATGATCTTTTTTCCCCTTGTGTTTCTTTTGTTTCACATACTCCTGGCTGTTTCTTACATTTTACGTGTATACACACAAATATATATAAAACCCAACACATAAACCCACGATTCTTGCCTACGGTTTATGCAGCTTCCGTAGCGGATAACGCTTCCTCCAGTCTCACATACTATTTTTATTATCGTTTTATATTCTTCATGTCTGCACATTTTAGTTGCGTTACAGTTGTAAGAAACCTGGTGCTAGAGAAATAAAATAGTGTTCATATTTAGAACATAAACACACTCAAAACATAAAATTCAACAAAACGTGCATTCTAACAACAATCTTAAGTGAGGCCTAGCCGGATTTATATGGCAGATGTGGGAGAATCGTTGCGCCGAAAGTGCATTATCTTGCACTTGTTTATGCACAGAGATTTGTTGTTCATTATCTTTGTGTAATCATTCTTAAATATATTCTCTAAAATATGACAAATCTTCCTCACGATGGCCATTATATCCACACTACATGTCTGCGCATATTATTAAAATAAACAATTTCTTCAAATTTCATTCCTAAAATATTCATGCAAATATCTCGGTGGTTCCTGCTGCTTAAAACGCAGTTTAAAATTCTGATGAGATAAAAATATGGAATAATGTGTAACCCTCCATGACAATTAGATTATGAACCCTATTAATTTGGACTGATTTTGGATTTGGTCTTGGCAGTTAAAATAATACCGTTTGGTGTCTTGACACAGTTTATTGTAATATTTAATGATATCGTGTTCATTAAAGTGTTTAATACATTCACAGGCATTTTTACCAGGCACAAAACCAGTTCTGTGTATAGCATGAACTCACTGTTCAGAAGGAAACAAAAATGTTCTATTGTCTCCCTCCTTTTTTGAGAGGTAATTACAAATTCTCTGCAATTGGATGCACTAAACAATCGCCCCATTCTGTAAGCACAGACCTATAAACACATATGTTAACAGAAATTCATATCTTGAAAATACCGGTTAGGTTTACGTTGCAGTAAAACGATCACATTTTACTAATATTTTAATAATTACACTACGACGAATAGACACACTAATGGAATCCACATGAATTATACTTTGAAGTCACTTAGGAATAGGATTTAAATAATTAAATAAATATACCGAACAGTATTGGTTAATTATGTTACATTTTGATTCTAAACGTTCACATAATGATAATACTTTAACAATTCTTTTTTCACAACTATAAGCCGCTACTTCTCAAAATGTTAATATATGAACGTAAAAAGCACTCCAAAGAAACTGTGTATATTAATTGCTTAAACTTTGCGGCAAATACATTTACCTGCTTGATTAGTAGCATAATACAAACTGCCAGCTTGCCATTGAATTTAGCGCCAGATTTGCTAATACTCAATTATTACCAACCAAATTAGGCTGGAAATTCTCGAACGCCATAGTCCACGCCGTAATTGTTGATTTTTTACATCAGGTAACACGAAAGCAACGCTCATTGGAGAAACATATATGAAATCAATTTGTTAGAATATTAAAATTGTGAGAGAATTATTTTATTATAAATTCAAATATTTTATTCTTTATGTGGGAAATGGAACTCAATGAAGTTAAGTTATACTTATTTGATTTTAACCTAAAAACACCATATATATTTGAAACACATCGTTAATTATGAAATTTGTGGAATTTATCCTGAAAAGATTTCTCACTAGAACGTTCGAAATGACTGAATGTTTATTTCAGTGTTTTGTTTATCATTGATCGTAATGTTAATCTTAACATGTTTATATTTTTGTGAAAATAAACCGTTTATTATATGGAAATGTACTTAGTTATATTATTAGATATTTATAATCCGGTGCTTAATCTATGAACCTTTTAAGTTTATTAAGTGTAAATGTTCTTGATTTTTTGCGTTTATATCCTTTTAATTTCCGTTTCAGTAAGAGTTGAGTTCCGAGTACATACTTAGATATGTCAGCTGATTGCTTTATATTAAGTGCTGTACCAGTTCAGATTTGGAAACACCTCGTTTGGAAACCACATTACAGAAATGAGATACGATATGTAATATCTTTACCCTGCTAGCGAAGTTTCAGCGGCTTTTAATGCTGGGTTTGTTTTGGTAGCGTTATCAAATCCAATTAATCAGTGTGAGATTAGCGATTCTGTATATACTAGAGTTTTATATTTAAAATATAACTCTTTCTCAGGGTATGTAGGTAAAAATGAGTCAACGGAAACTAATAATTGAAATAACACAATGTGAGGTAAGTTTCGCCTGAGATGGATTAGCTTTGATGTAAAATACTCTTTGGTAAATTAACAAAGCTCTATATCAAATAAAACAAGATGTCACTGAGATATTTAATGAAGGAAGCTCTAGTAGAACATGACAAAATGTTTATTCTTGTGTTTTCTTTCTTTTAACGAAGATAAAGCAAAAATGGAGCGTCTTTATGAAACATTCAGTGTTATACCACGTGGCCCACTCCAGCTGGCCCTCGTGTAAGTAGATAACCCTTCGTGCATTAAAAGAGTTGCAGAAATCACCGGTGAAAATCTACTCAGCGGCGTGTGTGAGCTTTGTTCTGCTTGTAAAACAAGCGAACGGCAGAGGAGTTCCCCAGGCTTCAACTATCGTGTAAGTGAAGTGGAAAATATTCTAAGACTGTTCTTCTCTATTACCACATGCTGCACATGTCAGTTGAAGCCTGGCATTTCCTCTGCCGCTCACTTGTCTTATAAGCAGAACAAAGTTCACGCACGCCGCTGACTGGATTTACCCCTGTGATTTCTGCAACTCTTTCAACGTACTTACCCCAATGCCGGCTGGAGTAGACCACCTGGTATGTACGCGTTATATTACGTAACTTGTAGATATGTGCTGCAAATGTGTCAATGATGTGTGTTTATTCGCTGTTTTTTATTTGGATTATCGAAAACAATTGCCCTCTGTGAATTTTAGAACAATTGGCGATTTATTTTCATAAAAGTACTTTTAATTTCGGATTGATATATCGAAACAAATGTTATAGATACAATCCATTAGCATCGTTTTTATTTGTACTTCATTTATAAGCCACCAAGGTTAAATCGGTGACTTTTTCTTTGGAACAATTGCTCATCGATAACGATTTTTTATTCGTTTTAGTATTCTATAACTTTGGGTTTGTTTGCGTTGCGTTTTCTTTGTAAACAAATTCACACACACCCACACCCACACCGCTACCCACACACACATACACACACACATTCTCATCATTAAGCTTAGTAGTTGAGCTACCAAAAGAATGAAGTTGTGCACGTTTTGTCTGTACATCAGACGGATAGAACCGGTTCCCCATACTCTGTCGTCACAAGCGCTACAAACGCCGTTAACTTGATTCCTCTTTAATGTGGCTGGACTACTAAGTCTACTCATCATACTTCCAGACTCTAGGGAGGATAGGAAATAATCCTAGCCAAAGAGAAATTCCCATCCTCCAACCGATAGTTGAACCCAGGACCTCTGGGTTTTGAAGCTAGCATGCTAACCACCAGACCTCAGACCACTATAATACAAATGGGTATTTAGCTCTCCCAAAATATTCTCCATTGTTTTAATGCTTTATTATAACCTGTTTGACTTTCAATATTATTCATTTTCCGCTTCTGCTCAATTTTGACCACGAAGCTTCACTTAGGTGTTAACATTTCTTAAAAAATCCAACAGTGAAGAATTTGAATCTATTCTGAGGTAAAAGCAGCCACTGGAGCCTCAAATACAATGACCTTTCGAATAACAACGCAATCTAGAGATTGCTTTCAACGACGCAGATATAACTGAACTGCACTTCACATACATTAACCTTATCGCGGACTTCACTACTAAAGCTACTCAGTATATAGCGATGGAAGGGAAGTTATTGCATAAATTTGAAGTCCTTACACATCTCATTATTTGGAACATAGTTCTATTTTTGCTACGCACCTTTCCTGCGAAGATACTTTAGGTTTTTGGATAATGTAATAGAGATATGTTGGCAGCGCAGCAGGGCTTGGTGATCCATGATATCGGATATGTCCCCTTTACTTTCAGACAAGTCGGAGAACACCACGAAAATGTTCTTTCACTTTCGCACTGGTGTAACCCATGAGCTTAATCAAACGTTTTGTACTGCTGCCTGATAATTCCAGCTCCAATGACGTATTTTGCAGCCTAAACTCACAATCTATGGCTATTTTTAAGGCTGGTTCAAACTGAAATACGTATTGCAAGTAATACTACTGTAACAGAATCAACCAAATCATCTTTCTGACATGTAAACACTAAACGACTATATCGGATCCTAAAGGCATTCCTTCCGTTTTACCTGTTCTAGTGAAGGTCAATAGAAAGCTAGTTGTACTTGTTATTTAGTCACAAAATTATATGACCCTTTCACCACACTTGTTTGAACTGAGGTACCTGTGGAAAATAAAACCGCTAGTCACTCTTCAGATAAAGGGTTATACAATCGTGTGATGTGGCATAGTTACTGCCGGAACTATGTCAAAAACCAATTACTCTGCTCAACTTACAAGTAACAAACTATTATTTTCATCCATTCCCGTTGATTTTAAACATCAAATTTGGAACAAGAACAGTTTTTATTTTTCCAAACAGGCTGATCTAATAACAAAAATACCATTAGAGCTTTTTGTTCGTGATACCTCTATGAAGCACACATTGGAAGGAATGCAATAAGTTCATTTCCAGCGGATATATAACATTTTATTTCTATAGTTACCTCCAACTGCTATGGTCATATCGAAAGCTTTCACTCAAACATTTGGTACTTTTACATTTTGAACCTTAAGATTAGGTTACTGTAGTTTATTGTCGTTTTTAACTAATGTTCACACGCACATTTACTCTCACAGGCTGTGAAGGGTAGAGAATAATCCTAACTTAAACAAAAAATCCCACTGTGAAGGGTAGAATCAAACGCGGGATTTTCGGGCGAGAGGTCAGGTCGTTGATCACTCTACCATACTGGCAAGTTTGGAGAAGTACGTTTTTTTTTTTTTTTTTTTTTTTTTTTTTTTTTTTTTTTTTTTTTTCTCCATAAAATAAAATACGTGTGAAATTTAAGGACAGCCAATAATATTGGAAGGGAAAATATTGAAATGAGCGATTTCTGTTAAAGCGTGTGGGTGAGAGTGCACGAGTTTAAATTCTAAGTACAACAATGTCTAGGAGTTTTTAGTAATAAATCGTGCTGTTTGCATGAGCTAATTTTGTCAGTTAATTTTCTTTTCTTCCCCCCTTCCCCCTTATAAACCAGGTAGTTACGTATTCCTCTGCGTCATCAAGCAACGGAAAAAGCTCATTTCACAGAACTGAGGGAATAATAGCACCACTTAGTGATGCGACTTGTTTAGCTAAATACCTATCAGCTTCATAGCTAGAGATACGCTAATGAGCAGATAAACAAGCTCGTTGGCCATTTTGGTGGACTAAAGTGACTCATAATTACAGCTTAAAGCATAACAAGACAGCTTTTCTAATACATTCGAGAAATAGTAGTATGCTTGTTCCGTATTACTTGTGTAAAGCCGTATTTCAGCTAGGTCATGATGCGCTAATGCAAAACCAAGACTCTTTGCCTCTAGTTTAATCGATATAAGGAAATACAAACTTATGGAATGAGCAATCCTAATGAAGGTAAAATGCGATTTTAGTAATTCATAGTTTTTGGAGAACTTTATTGTCCTTTGCCTTAAAAAACACGTGTTTTCAAAATACATCAAATATATTCGGCATCTAGAAGTAACATTGAAGACTTTTATACTAATCGTTAGGGCTAGGAAGTTCATGCATTTGCATGTTTTTTCTTAGGCGTTAAAAATGTATGTTTTTACGTTATGTGCTCGAATTATGGAATTATGGAATTATTATCATTTTCATGATTTTATGGTGCATATAACGGCATATTTTCTTGATTTTGATAAATACATAATATTTCAATATTATAGCCCCTATAATGCATATTTTAATGATTTTTATGGGTTTTTTTTTTATTTTTTATTTTTTCCATCTGGATAATATTTTTCATATTGGTAATATTGCACATGATGATGCAACTCACCAATATTTCAATATTGCATATTTTAATGATTTTTATGGTTTTTTTAATTCTTTTTCCGCCCCTGATTCTGAGCGCCGTTCTATTGCTAATATAATCGTGAGTGCTTTACTTAATGAACAAAAGACTGCACCTTATCTTCTTAATGTGTGCGAATTGTTGGCCACTGACAACGTAACTGTGACCCAGTTTGTGATGGAGTCTTTGAAATTACTATGGCCATGTGGAATCAAATACGACCGGTTACTTTTATTTGTTACTGATGCAGGTCCTTATATGATAAAATCAGGACAAACTCTGAAGGGTATTTTTCCTAACTTAATTCATATAACTTGTTTGACACTCGCTCTTCATCGCATTTCTGAGACAATACGTGATTCTTTCCCATTGGTAGATAGATTTGTCTCCAGTACAAAGAGAATTTTTGTTAAATCTCCTAAAAGAGTTAAGTTGTTTAGATCAACAGCACCTAATATCCGACTTCCTCCTGCACCAGTGTTAACTCGATGGGGAACATGGGTTGATGCAGTTTTTTATTATTGCTGAGCACATAGAAATAGTCGAAGAGGATATTAATTGATCGAACTCGAAAGATGCTTCATCAACAGAAACTGTGTAAAATATTCTGCCAGGCACTGCGTTAAAAGAGGATCTTAGTTTCATATCTGCCCATTTTTCTTTTTTACCAACAGCCATAACGGCATTGGAAGCTGTAGGATCTCCTTTGCATGAATCACTTACTGTCTTTGAAAAAACAATATGTGATCGAAGTTCGGTTCCTGGTAGCATAGAACAAAAAGTGAAAGAGAAAGTGAATTATGTAATTTCAAAAAATTCTGCTTATAAATAGATATGCGATATTCGAGATATCCTCGAAAGAAAACCATCTGTCACACCAAGAGACTTGACTCTCTCTGTGAAGCAGTTAACATCATTTAAATATGCCCCGATAACATCTTGTGACGTGGAGAGAAGTTTTTCACGTTGCAAAAATGTTCTGTGAGACAACAGACGATGTTTTACAGTTGAAAATTTGTGCAAAGTGTTCGTTGTGAACTGAAATTTAGCAGCTAATACTAGGAGCTACCACTTCTGCTTCAACCTCTAAGGAATAAGGCAACTTAATTTATTATTTATACTAGCTCGTCTTGTCTACTGCAAAGAGACGTTAATTGTTTTAATTAAGTGGTGCATATATCTTGGCATATTTTCAAGTTTTAAGAGCATATTTGCATGCATATTTCAGTGTATTTTTGGGCATGAACTTCCGAGCCCTACTAATCGTATTTTTTAGAACCTTGAACAGAAGAAAGAAACTTTGTATTGTTCTCAATAATATTATGAAACTCACTGCAATTTACATTTTTCGCATCGTATTCTCTTTGCAACATTACGTTAACTGATTTTACTGCTAACCTATTCCTTTCTTCTGTATACTGAGAAGATACACTTCTGTATCATGAGGGGAAATCTCTCTACCGTTATAGCCAGGAATGTAAAAATAATGTTCCACAATTTTAGTAACTCTGAATACTATTTAACAGAAATGTAATTATAGACGAATACCACTCAATTCTGAGGTGAGAAGGGTTATCAAAGCCTTCTCCAATCCACAAAAAATCCAGTACCTGACCAATTTATAGGTTGTTCAAATTCAGATAATTGTTTACTCTATTTTACCAAGTAATCAACAATACCATGATAAAAATGTAGACTGCTAATGTTGTTTTCGGCCAGACATTTCTTACACAGTTCTTTTTTGTGTTCTAAAATTTGTATCACATTTCCCAGCTCCAATCCTACTTCTGTAATGTATCCTCCCTTTCAATACTGCTAACTGCTAATTAAAATGGATGGAGTCATTTGTACACCCAATAAGAGCAAGTATCTACATCTTTTAACCAGCAGAATCAGAACGTGCCTGAATCATGTGAATGAACTTCTCCATGAGGAAACAAGGTGAGCACCTTTTTGTTACATGTCTAAGAAGATCCTTAGAGTCAAATTGGAAAATCCTTCGCTGAAGTAACACGAACAGTATGCAGAGTGTTAGAAGTATTACTGCGGATATTTATATTGTTAATTGAGGACAGTGTAATGTACAACACTCCATCAACATTAACTGCATTTGAAGACGTTATTTGAGAGTAGTATGTTCCCAGGAGGGTTAGAACCTCTCAAGTACTCGGGGGACGCAAAAGTCATACGAGTTAATTTTCCCCAACAGAGTGAGATGGGTTCTTAGGAGAGGTAAAGCAGAGCGAGTAGCCACGCAATAACGAATGTAGAGATGAAAATCGACATACCGATGTGAAAAAAGGAACGGAAGAGCTCAGCGGAAAAAAATGAAGACCTTGGCCAACGCATTAATGCCTTGGAACGGCTGGACACCTTGAGGTTGTCTGAAAGGCAGATTTGACGGTACCACCAAGGAATTGAGCAAATACTTGGTGAACAACTTAAGACCTTAAAGGTCGAGACACCAACATGCGTCACGACATCCGCGCGCATCAAGCCACTCAAGTACGACGGGACGTCAACCTTAGAAGTCTTCCGCCCACAATTCGCCACCTTCACCACCCACAGCCGGCAATCAGCAGAGGAAGAAGCCGCACAACTGGGAGGGCGGCAGAAGTGCTGCACACGATTCCGACGTCTCTGCGTCCCGAGATATCTGGGAGGCTATCGAAAACCGCTTCGGGAGGCATGGTCTGGCCGCAGCCTCTCGTGGCGAACTGAAATGAACGCTGCAACAGCTAGAGGAGACGCTACAGTGGTTGTGAAACAATTGATGAACAAGACTCTGGTGAACCCCCCCGACTGGATACCCGTCCCAGGAAGCTACCTACTGTTTCGTCGGCGGTCTGAGCGACGTCGAGGTATGTCAGCGTCTAAAGCTCGGCAACTACAAGAACATCCACGATGCGGTAGCAGTTGCACTGACAACTAAGGTAATAACCACCCCCGTGTGGGAGATGTGGAGTATTCTACACGTCGAGAGCAGATGATTAGCCCAAAGACGTCGACGATCTCCCAGAGGTGCGTGTTGGAGATGAGGCCAGCCAGGACACCTAGCGAAGGGATGTCCCGCCAAGTCCAAGAGCAGGTGATTCCAGCGTGTGGATGGGATAGCGCAGGTCTGAGGAGGGAGCAGCTAGTGACCAACGCAGCCGCTAGCCCCATCTCGTTTCGGAGAACGGAAGAGTACGACACGGAAACAAAGTACCAGTTCAAGGACACGTCGTGAAGGACTATCAGATGCAAAGCCCATGATTATGCGAGAAACGATTAAGGACCGGCGTGACGTGGGGCACGGAGAAGCCGTCGGAGCCATCCATCGATTGAAAGTACCTTGACAGAGGATTAGAGGACAACCTTATTCATAGGATGGCAGGAAACACCGAAAAATGCGCCGAGCACTGGTGGACACGGGTGTAGCCGTGAACGTGATACAACCTGACGTGGTGGAGGGCTTGCTATCGAGGGAACCAGATCGAGCTTACCAGATAGCGTTGGCATGTGCGACACTTTGCCTAAGGCAGAGGAGACCTGCGTAGAGTTGACCTTGTGGCAGAGCGTTATAAGTTTGGGTGTTCGTCGCGAGAGTCTCTGGCGAAGTGATAGTAGTACTACACTCGCAAGAGGTGACGGTCGACGTCGGCAGAAGGGTCCTGCAACTCAAACAAGACGAGACAACGCTCCTAAGCCACAGCGAACATCTTAGATCCTGCAGGGTAACTCTGGAGAAGGTCGCAGTTGGGCCGCCAGGAGCAAGCTGGTTCCGAAGGTTCACCAGGAAGGCGAGCCGTCATGCAACCACATGATGTGAAGGATGGCCCGACAACACACTCGATCGAGGGCGACAGGACGAAAGCCCGTCATAGCTGGCGAGTCTGCCGTAGAAGTTTCAAGCAGGATGGCATACATCGTCCTACCCGAACCAACGGGCGCTGCCCAACAACCGTGGCAAGGACCATGCCATGTGGAGAAATGGATTGGATGAGGTCTACCGCATCCAGAGGGTGTCCCGAGGAAAGACGCCGGTGGTACATTCGGATCATTTGGCCGACTACGATGGTGCTGGTCCGGATGGCCAGCTCTGAGAAGGGAGCAGTGTCACCGTTGCACGCAATTTCAGAATCTATCGAAGTGCTGGACTTTGTTTACGGTGGAAGCCGAGAAACTTATTTCCAGAAAAGTTGCCGATAATTCGGAGACTATATAAGCAGTCGGCACCGATCGACCAGAAGTAGGTAGTTAATTATTGTTGGAGTGAGTTGTGAATAATTGATCAGTGTTTGTAAAGTCAAGGTTAGGTTACAACAAAACATGTGAGTGCGAGGTCACGAATTCTGAATTGTGAGTTAGTTTTAGAGGGAATAAAGTGATTTAAAAATAACTGCACTTGTAACTGGAAATGGGATTCAATACCATAAATCAAGGGAATGGTTGAGAAACTGTTGGTTAGTATGGCAGAAATGAAATCCGGAATAGAGCAGATGAAGACTGCTGGAGTGCCATTTTGTCACAATATACAGGTTGGCCCAAATAATGTGTTACAAGAGCTCTCATATGAACAGATAAAACCGAGTTATATATTCCAAAGTGTATTAGTGGTATGGGTGTTCCAAATTGCGGTATGGGCAATACATTCTCTGGGCCCCATATGGGGAGTTGGCAGTGCAATTTCAGCACCTGTTGTGGCTTCAAACCCATCTCTGAAAATATAGTTGGCCAAGTTTATTTATATTTATTGTACCACTTCTAATTTCATAAATACGGCTTCCTGGCGTAGAACTAAATGTGATTTCACTGCTAGGTGGATGGAGGAGAAATTATCGAATTGCAATGAAAGATATGGAATGTAAATGTATTATATAATATTTGAACACGGAGATACGACTATGTAAGTACTGAATCGTTAAGAACAAGAACCACTTAATCCTTTCCAGCCCAAATAGTACATGTTTTAGAACAAAGTAATTTTTGCTGTCTTAGGGATAGGAATGTTCCCCAAAATGCGTACAAGCCGTAAATTTGAAAATGTTGGTACTAAGTTAGGGGTTTTTAAATTGGGGGTTTTTAAATTGGGTCTATTTGGACCCAGTGGAATTACAAGATGCGAAAATTCTGTTGATTGATAAACAAATGTAATATATATATTTTTTTCATTTATTTAGATCGATCAGCAGTGAATACATGCTCTACAAATCTGGTAGAACCAAAATAAAAATCATAGTAACATAAGAGTAACATTGTAGAGGTAGGGCAGTGGGCCCCCTCTGAACTAATACAAATGTGATACAGGCTGTGATGGTGAGAATTTACACATTACACAGATAGTAGAAAAGCAGAAGTGGAGCAGTTGATTAGTCAGAGCTAGAAGTGTCATCACTAAGAAGCAGATCCTGTGGAAGTCGTCGCTTCAGTCGTGTTGGCCGGCGACTTCGGACGCCGATGTTGTACGTCACAGCTCCTGGAACGTGGCGTAGATTGGAGAAGAACCGTCGGGCGAGCTGTCGGATGAAATGATGGAGAGGAAGAAGGCCCAATTCGTGATGGAGCTGCTGGTTGCGTACAAACCAAGGAGCATTGGTGGCGATTCGCAGGAATCGGTTCTGGACGACCTGTAGACGCCGTAGGTGACACATACTGGCAGCCCCCCATACCTGGTAGGCATAAGTAATGAGAGGACGAACAAGAGATTTGTATAGGAGCAGTGAAGATTCCAAACCAAGTGAGGTGTGTTTGTGGAGCAAAGACGAAAGTTTAGAAAGACGAGCCGATGCCAGGGTAATGTTGCGGTCTATGTGAGGCTTCCACGTGAGCCGAGTGTCCAATAATATCCCAAGGTACCTAACTGGTGTAGAAGAGGAGAGCCATGACACATGAGTATTCAGAAGACGTATAGGCGGTGGTGAATTATAGCGGCGTAGAGTAAAAATCTTGGCTTCCGTTTTCTGAGTGTTAATGGTAATACACCAAGTGCGAAACCAATTTGTGAGGCGATCAAGAGAGATCTGTAATGTGTTGATAGCAGAATGGAGTCTAGAGTGAGAATAATATAACACGGTATCGTCAGCATACAGGGCAATTGAGGTTGGAGCTAGATCGGGAATATCAGAGGTATAAATACTAAAGAGCGTGGGTGCTAATATAGAACCTTGGGGGACTCCTGCTGAAATAGAATACTTAAGGGAAAGAGTACCTCCAATGCGTACTGCAAAAGTGCGACCGGTGAGAAAGCTGGTAATAATGTGTACCAAATAGTCCGGAAGACCAGTGCGATAAAGTTTAAGTAGCAAGCCAGAATGCCACACTTTATCAAACGCCTGTGCCACATCAAGGAAAAGAGCTGGGGTATATTGGCGATGCTCGAAGCCGCGGACAACGTGTTGAGTTAACCTCAGTAACTGGTGAGTAGTAGAGTGTTTCGGGCGAAATCCGAATTGAAACGAGGGAATGATGTGAGCATTGGTGAGGTACTGCACTAGACGGCGATGGATGACCTTCTCAAAGAGTTTGGCCAATGTGGGCAGAAGACTTATAGGACGATAGCTGCTTGGTAGATGCTTAGGCTTATTGGGTTTGTGAAACACAATGATATGAGCAAATGTCCACGTGGAAGGGAAGTAGCCAATTTGCAGACAGAAATTCAGTATAGAAGAGAGATAGGCAAGCGCTTTCTTGGTGAGATGTTTCAATACTATGTTGGGCAGAAGATCGTGCCCAGGCGATTTCTTGTTAGGAAGGCAGCGAATCAGATGAAAGAGTTCCCGAGGACTAGTGAAGGAGATTCGTGATTGAACTGTAGCTCGTTGACTTTGGGCACCTAGTTCATTTTCTATAGCTGCGGCGCTTGGAGATATGGTGTGAAGAGCAAAAGTTTGTTCGTAATGTGCAGCCAAGATTTCACACTTCGCTGCGACGTCCGTGACAAGATTGTTCCCATCGGAGAGTGCAGGAATCACAGTAGGTTCACGAAGAATCCGGCTGGTGGCATCCCACAAGGTGTGGTCGTGTGGAGATATAGTCGCCACATGGCGTTGATAAGTTTGTAGACGGTGACGCTCTAGTTCAACCTTTACAAGACGTATCAAATTGTTGAGTCGTCTACGTAACCAAGGTTGCCGTTCTCGTTGCCATCGCCGACGAATAGCATTTTTCTCCCGAATAAGACGCAGAATGGATATTGGCAATGAATGTGGAGAGTTCCGCCATGGAGAGTGTGACGTAGAAAGCCGAACACAGTTACACAAGGTAGCAGTGAAATGTGCTACCGCGGCGTCAATATCAGTAGTAGTTGCTAGTTGATAAGAGGAGGTTAAGGCATTATCTAACTGAGATTGAAAAGCGTCCCAGTTCACAATACCAGTGATGAGGCGAGGAAAGGAAGTCAGCAAGGTAGGCGAGAGTTGAAAGGTAATCACAACAGGGCAATGATCGGAATCAAGTTCTGCTAAAGCGGTGACATAAGTTGGGAGAGGAAGATTCCTGTGAAGACCAATATCAAGGATATCAGGAGCGTGCATGGGATTGCTAGGATAATAAGTGGGACCCGATGGAGCGGAAATAGAAAGCCCATTGGTATTTAAAACATTGAAAAGAAGACGACCATTGGGATTGGTAGACCTACACCCCATGAAGAATGTTTGCAATTCAGATCGCCCAAAAGGAGAGTGCTGCAGTCAGGCGGGAATAGTAACGAGAGATGTGTAGTATTAAGCCGGCGATTAGGAGGTTTATAAGCACAGATAATAATGACATTAGTACCATCCGTGGTAGAGAGTTTAAGGCCTGTCACTTCAAGTGCAGGAATAGTGGTTAGAAAGATTGCACTGTGAGTAAGTGTGCGTCTAATGAGGATGGCAACACCTCCGGAAGCCGTTTCAGCTACACGATCCTGGCGATAGATTTTGTAGCCAGGAACTGTGAAGGTCTCGTTCGGTAGAAAATGCGTTTCAGTGACGCAGGCAATATCGATATTGTGCATTGTGAGAAAAGCAACGAAAGATCGGCGTTTGGCACGGAGACCGTTAGCGTTCCAGTTAAGGAGGGTTAACTTTTTAAGATTAATGATATCACGGGTTGCCATTGGGAATTAAAGAAATAATAAGAGAACTAAGTAGCGGTGGAAGTTGTGGTAAAATGGGGGTAAGCAGAGTCCGGAAGTAAGAGAATAACTGAGAGAGCAAATCAGAGAAAAGAGTCAGTAAGGGCGTCGAAGAAGAATCCCTGGGTGGGGCAGCGGAAGAACTAGCCGGTGAAAAAGAAGTGGAAGACGTCATTTGAGAATAAGTCCTGGGCTGCGCACCAGGAACGGTCGTTGGGTGGAAGGCTGATGATTGCTGAGACGGGCGTGGCTGCTGTGGACGTCGTTCGGATGCAGGCGATGTGCGCGGCATCAAAGGTGAAGATGTTGATGAGAAGCTGGGTTGCTGAGATCGGCGAGAGAGTCTTGCTTTCAGCGCCACATAGTAAGGACAGCCGCGATAATTAGCTGGGTGATCTTGCTCGCAGTTAACGCACTTAGCTGGTGTGGTGGAAGGTTTAGCGCAGTCTGAATAATGGTGTGCGCCTAAACATCTGACACATCGAGGTTCCAACTTGCAATAGTTTTTGGTATGTCCAAAGTTTTGGCAGCGAGTGCACTGTGGTAGATCACTGGTACGGCGGCGGTGTTCGACCTTCACAACACTATATAGCAGCCGGGTAAGATTTAGAATGTTTTTACCCTCATCGTTGTTTGTAAGTTCTACAGCACACAAAGGTAGTGGGTTCCTGTTTCTGCCAAGTAAGCGTGTGACCTTTTGAACAGGATAGTTCAGAGCACGAAGTTCATCGTACACTTCCTGGTCATTTAGGGAGCAAGGAAGATTGCGAATGACAACGGAGAAGAGTTTATCAGCTGGATTTCTAAAGGTATAATATGCTTGATTGATTGAGGTGAAGTAAGATGTAAGAGAACGGAAATCAGAAGAAGTGGTGGCATAAATTTTTAGAATCGAACCTCGGAGCTCAGTGTGAAAATCCGATTTAACACACGTTTTGACATCCTTCAAGAACAATTGGTAATTGTGAATATCACGGAGACAGATAGGGGGAATTTTCTCTTTAGGAGCAAGAGACGGTGAATCTGTAGTGTCTAGGTCGGGAGTATCACCTAAAGCCTGAAAGCGGTTCGAAGTGGGTACTGCATAAGCATAACGGGGCGTGTTAGGCGATATAGAAGCTGGCGCAAGACAGAGCCGCTTGGTAGAACTGGCTGAGGGAGCTTGTGCAGGGCGCACATTGTGTGCCCCATTAGACTGGTCCGGTGTGGTACTGTACTCCATATTATCGTCGTCTTGAACAGAATTGGTATATGTGTGCGTTATGGGGGTTGCTGTCAACTGTGAAGGCCGAAGAATAGGTTTACTCACTGTGATGTTGGTTGTTGTTGCAGAAGTGTTCATTAACGCTTGTTGTGTGGATAATGCAGGTTGTTGATGTGGAGATATTAGAGAGCCGTGATGTCCAGGAGTGAAGTTAGTGTGAGCTTGTGGAGTAGAATCATTATTGTAGATTGTAAGTAATGCAGAGCTGACAAGGTGGCCGGTAGCTTCCGACTGGTGAGCCATTGTAGAAAAGATCAAATGTAGTGGTAAATACTCCACTACACGCACTAATCACAGTCAGAATCACCGTATGTAATAGCACTATTTGCAGTGAAACAAAGAATACACTGGCGTAGCACTCGTAAACACACAGAGAGGCAGGCTGACACACACGTCCACCCCGCTGGGCTGCCAGCTTGGAACTCCAAATGTAATATACAACTCATTCATTCCACAGATTAGCATGGGAAACAGCAGTAAGGTAAAAAGCATTGGACTTACACTTGCTTTAGAAACAGCTGAGTGTTTTATATTTTTACTGTTTACAATCTGTCAAGTGAATTCAATGTTACATAGTATAAGGTACACACAGTAAAGGTTTTTTCAACTACTACATTACAAATCAGAGCAATATTGTGTAAAATAAATAATTAAAATAATTATTTGTTGTGGCAGACAGGAAACAACTTTATTTCGGGGATTCATACATTTCCAGCGCATTATTCAGAACTTCACATTGTTATTTTCAACTTCCTCATCTGAAAGTCCCAAAAACTGTCAGCAGACAGCTCAGCATTCACCAGGTAAATGGCATTTCCTCTTATAATAAGTTGGTCATCTGAAAGAAAAAAAATTTTTTTGATGCAGAGTAGTGCACATAACTTCATTTACCACACTTGCAAACTGCCATCGCCTTCTCCAGCAGGTTCCATATGGAACCAACACTTTTTGAGCTTATATCTCAACAATGCGGTTCGCAATATTACTGCAATATTGTTACTTGTCATCCCTGTTACACATACGGTAATGGTATACTTTTTTTAAATAACAATATTAGAAACTTATCTCAAAATGTTTACAAATGTCAAGTTACAGACAGCTGAAATCAATGTTTTTTATCTTATTTAACGTTCTCCAACGCAATGTCATATCGGACGGTGAATGAATGAAACGGGTGAAATGATGCTCAAATGAGCCCTAGGTCCATGGAGCTTTAAGTTACCCGACATTCCTCTTCTCAGGATAAGGGAAAACTTCGGAAAAACACCTCATTCGGATAAGCGAGATTCGAACTCGCGACCTCTTGAATGGGAGTCAAACACCCTAACCGTCACTCTACAGAGGCTGGTCCTGTTGGTGAAACCGATGCGTTACATTTCTGAGTGGATACAACGCACAGAACTCACAAGTTCTGGTCAATGCTGCCCTGTGTTCCCGAGGAAAACACACCGAAGCGCAGAAGTGCCATGTGGAGCCACTGGACAAGCTTGAACACTTTCTAAATGTTAAATAAAGTTGCTGGGTCCATTTGGATTCGCTGGGCTAGAAAGGTTTTAAACTGAAATTAACAGCGCATAATGAAAATGTGATCAATGTTCTTGCCGCTGTAGAAGTAAGGCCACAGGTAACTCAAGAGGGATTAGCCGCATTTCAGTACAACGGACAGTGAAATCGCAGTAACGCCGTCCATAACTACATTTTAGCAGCAAGACATTACGCAAACAGAGTTACAGTTTCCAGTAGTGTTCTGTAAATGATTAAGTAATGTTATTGTTTAGAAAGGTTCCTCCTCAGTAAACGTATTATTTTTAAATGAAGCAACATTCTCAAATACTGGGCATTTAACAATCATAATATGCTCTATGGGGCATGAAACACCTAAACGGAGAGGAAGTTTGTCTTTTCAGCATCATTGGTCGCTGAATGTTTGGTATGGAATTCTTAATAACCTTGTCATTGGTCCTTGCTTCTTTGAACGCACCATTACCGCTGTCTCTCCTCTTGGAAAACATTCCCTTCAATGAAATAAGAAAATGTGATATTGGCAGGATGGTGCATTGCCCCATTTTGCAATAAGTACCCGTGAACTATTAAACGAGAAATTTGGTGATAGGTTGATTGGACACGTATCTGTTGCATCGCCACCTCGCTCACGCGGTATAACACCTTGGGCTACATTTTGTGGCGATAAGGTAAAACAAGAAGTTGGTTACACCACTTACACCAAAGAGGATGTGAAAGTCGAATTCGTAAAGTTTATCACACTATTAATGTCTGTATGCGGTTAAATGTCAGGAAAGACCTTATCCAAAGGAAGCACCAAGTGTTTAGATGTTAATGGAGAGTACAGTGAGCTTTAGTGATGTAGTATAAAATAGGAAATAATCTGTAACTTTATTAACATATCTAGTAATTGCGTACTATTTTATATAATATATACTTTAATAACAACACCTATAACTGTTTTACCTTCCTTAGTACCGTGATAGCATAGCTGCATAACAAGCGTATGCTTAAATTCGACTCCCCGTACCGGTGTGAGCACAGAGCGGGATGGCTCAGGCGGTAACGTCTGTGGCCCGCATTCCGGAGGTCGCGGGCTCGATCTTCGTGGCCGCGCACGCTGATATGGTTTTTTCTGTGGTTTCCCCATGTCACCTAGGCGAATGCTGGGATGCATTATTTCATACCACGGTTTACTTTCCATCATTTCCTTTCATTCCATTTCCTTATCATCTTTCAGGTGGTGCAGTTCCAGGCATGTAGTGTGGGCAGTGTCGGGCAGATGGCGTGGATGATTGCGCATGGTAACTGCTGTTCTCGGCGCTGGGTGGCGTCCGGTGGCCCTTGTCCTCCGTCGGAGAGGGGGGGGGGACGCTTCGTGCTATACCGCCTCAGACTCGCGGTGTGATGCTGGCTGCTTGGTGGGGCCTAGCGCTGGGATGAAGACATCTCAGCACTGGTTAGGGACTTCCACGCGTCTCTAGTGGGCCTGTCTAGCTGCGTGTCTGACAGCACCCCTTCGGTTCCCTCATTCATCCTTGTCTCCTGGGAGCTAGTAGCCACAATAGACCTGTGTAGGTCAACGTGAGCGAGGTGTCCCCCTCCGTACTGTACCCTTTACCTTTACCGGTGTGAGGATTTTCTCCTGCTAGGAGACCTGGTCCGGGGTGCACTCAGCCACGTGAGGTTTCTAGGGAGCCGATTGAGGAGCTGCTTAAAGAAAAGCAGAGGCTTCACTTGCGAAGACCGCATTCACCGAACGGAAGGGACTCTGAACGCTAACCACGTCCCATCCTCCAGTACTTCACTCCACTTATAACGCCCTTTGTGGGAAGCGGCTGGGGACTTGCTGTCAGGTGGTAGGCTTTGGCCCGGCATCATGCTGTTGTGCCGCAGAATTTAGTTCCAGTTTTTGTAACTGCTCAACAATTCATTTGAAAAAAGTATTTAATAAAAGTTGCTTACTTGTTGAGGTGAACATTGTATTAAACAATCTTATCATAATTCCATTTTAAACCTCGGGATCCCATAAGGTATCTTGAAATTAAATTATGTTGTTGTTTAACGACGATGTCAATTGCCAGGATCACATCAGCGTTGTTGGTATGCCGGAATTTTGTCCCGAAGGAGTTCTTTTACATGCCAGTAAATCTACTGACATGGAGCTGTCTTTTCTAAGCACACTTAAAAACCATCGGTCTGGGCCGGATTTGAACCTGCGCCCTTGGGAACAGTAGGCCAGCGTCTAAACTAACTGAACCAGCCAGACGAGGATACGTTACTCATATCACAATTTGAAATACTCCTTGCAAGAATTAGATAAATCATTTTGTTATATCAACTCATTTAAAAGATACCTTTAACATTTTGTATGATCCGCCAATTTATAAACATAAATTTGAACAATACTCTACCGCCAGTTTTATGTTTAACAAGCATTAGTGCTCACTTCTGCTTCAAAAGTAAATATCTCAATCTTTTTCAGGGATTCGTGGAATTGGTCTCCTGAATGATTATGTGAGGTTTTCTCTTGAGGATAATGACGACTCACAAAATAATTTCCTTGGTCTCATTTACTTTTGCTAGAAGCTGTTTGTATATCTCTACCCAAGTTAAACATGCTTTAATCAATACGATTTTTCATGTAGCTGCGAATGTTTACATGTATATTATTTGACCATTACATTTCCCGGTTATGCAGATCATCCAATACTCTGTCACAGAAATCATAGCTCCAAAAGTATAAACTTATTCTTTGGAGAGCGCGTAAATGCAAACAAAATCTGAGTCAACACTAAGTAAAGTGATTTCACTAACGCCATTGCACTGGTTAATTAATGTGAGTTGAAAGTATACTTGTAAAACACTGCGAATGCAATGGCTGCTAAACGCTCATATCTTATATATGTAAACGACCAATTCTTATACATAAATATGTTCCGGGGCTCTAATGACCTAGCTGTCGACGGGCCCTTAAACCCAAATCACTCACTCACTCACTAAATATGTTCCGCGCAACTTGGAAACGGCTCTAACGATTTCGATCAAATATGTTGTATTCAGATAGGGTTGTGCTTATTAAGTTTATCTATATAGGTGTCATTTCTAAAAAAACGCAATTTTGCGCGTAACAGTCACAATTACTCTAAACCTTATTTTGGCCACAATTTCTCTCTTAATGGGCCAATTTCAACAAACAAGCCAGGATATTAAAGGTCTTGTCACGGAAACGGCTCCAACGATTACGACGAAAATTTATATTTAGTTAACATTTTGCTATTCAAGTTTATCTAAATAAGTATCTGCTCCCAAAAAACACGATTAAACACGCCCGGGTACTCTAATATCTTTAAACGAGCAATTCTTACGTGTATATGTGTACATATTTGCATATCTCGAAAACGACTATAATGATTTGGATCAAATTTTGTATTCAGATAAAGTTTTGCTTTTCTCTCCTGAAAAGCGCTATTTTACACAACAAGAAAGAAACCTATTTTTATTCTCTCTTCTACACAAGTCACACAATTTTCTGTATGTTTGAAATAGAAATGCTACGTATTGCACGCACTGTTTTCTCTACTCACTTTTATGTAATACATTCACATCTTTCTCTACTCTCTCTTCTACAAACAATTCATGTCATCTACATATATATGTATGTATATGTAGATGATACATATGTGTATGTGTATATGTATACACACAAAATGAATGTTTGTATATATGTAACCGTTAATCTCGAAAACTGCTTGACCGATCACCGCGAAATTCGACACGTAGGTACATGTAGTTTTTCATGGACAAGGTTTACATTTAACTACTCGCTTTTCTTTTATGTAACATACTTAGTTAACGTTTTAAGTCCTAGGGGTGTTAATCATGCATAAGAAGGAGAGTAATCTAAGTAAGTTGACGTTATGCTTTTCAGGTTTATCTAAGTAAATATATTTTTCGAAAAAAACACGATTTTATAAAAATAAAAAGAATAACGGCGAGCGAAGCTCGGTCGTACAGGTACTAAACCAGGCGTGTCAAACAGCGCTCGCCAGGTGTGAAAATATTCCCCTATTTTGCCTCCCTTCAAATCGGAGAACGAGAAAAACAAAGCGAAAACCGGTTCTACTAGTGCGTGCTACTGCAGTTAAGGAGGGGTGGACTCCTCTCTTCACATCCTCGGAGTGATGTTTGACATGCCTGTACTAAACCATAATGTACTGAATACTTTTCGTGGCAATAATTTCGAATGAGAGAGCCTGGGCTACCCACAATTTGTTATTTGGTTTCACTTCAATGAAAAAAGACCACCACTAAACAAAACCACCAGTTCTAACAAGTACAGATCTGTGCTTCAGTTATCATAGTTGACTTGATACAACCAGTTCGAATCTACCAAAACACTTTTCCTTGTTTTCTGAAAGAGTCTGATGATGTAAGAACAGAGTTAATTTACTAATATGAGTTTTCTATTCTATTTTTGGCCACCTAGATTTTGTCTCTAGCCAGTGTAGGTCGGCAGATTACCTACTTCATACACGGTGTTCCAGAATCACCGACCACTTTTGAACTTCTATCTCGTAGTTGGCTATTGTGCGACGGTAACTTTCGTCGCATGTTTCAGGGGCTTAAGTGTGATATTCGTACAAGTTTTAATTAGTTGTGAGTCTAAGCGTAGAATTGTGTGTTTCAAATTAAATTCTGATGATTCTTGAAAGAAATGAAAATACTTCAGTCGAATTCAATGTAAGTAGTATTAAGATAGTAGAAACTGTTTCTTACGAGATAAATATAAAAGTGGGGTTCACCCTAAAAAGGTATTTAGTGTTTTCATAAAACCCAAAATCTTATTGTCTTTTCTGCGTACAATACTATTACTCATACATGATTGTTAGAGAACTAAAAAAGACCTAAGGCTTGATACAAACTATTAACCTTAAAATTATTTACAAAACTAACAATGTGGCGGTGCACGCAAGCAATGAGTTTTCGTTGTACATTTCATCTTCCGTTCTGTATTCATTTGAAACTTGGTTTTGTTTCAGTTTCAGTTCGTTTATTATAGAGTATTGGCCTGGTGCCGGTACATAGGGCCCAGCTTACAGGCTATATTTAACATTTATATACAATTTGCTTACTTATAACTAATTATAGTTTTTGGTCCTTTAAGTTCTGTTCAGTTTGGTATATATATATATATATATATATGTATATATTTACAATTATATACACGCATACTTAAACGCGCGCACACACACACACACACAGACACACACACACACACACACACACACACACACACACACACACACACACCTTCACTGGGCACACCAGAAATATGCGTCCCAGCGCACTGCACTATCTACAGTTCATATACACACTTTCCCGCTGTTTTCCTGCGCGGGCAGGGGACAGCTCCTGAATATTTTCCGAGGCGAGGGCCTCTGCCGGAACATGTGTGTGGCTTAGGAACGAGGTTGCGTGGACGCGCATTTGTCGGCGAGCCGTGCCGCTTCTAGAATATTTTTATTCTAGTATGTTTGCGGTGCTTCGGCTCGCCTTTGCCGATGTTGGCGATCACGTCATTCTCGTGGTTTCTAATGCGCGTCCATGCCGCCATTGCTCGTTTTTCTAATGCCTCCGAGACGAACGGGATCCGGGTTTCGCGGTGAAGAGTGTGGTTAGTGGTGAGGAGTGGAGCAGACAGGATTTTTCTGAGGGAGAGGTTTTGGAGGGTTTGGAGTTGTTTCAGGGCAGTTTTGGAGGCATTAGCCCAGGCCACACATGCATACAGGACCACCGAGAGAATAAATGACCTATATAGTATCAGTTTTGACTTCAGTTGCAACTGTTTACTACGGAAGATGGGGGCGCACAAATTTAGCCGCTGTCTGCCTTTATTGGCGCTATTTTTTATGTGGGTGGACCAACACATTGTGCGGTCCAAGGTGACACCTAAGTATTTAACCTGCTGACGGCAGCGCAATATTTGACCACCGACCGTTAGGTCCATTGCCAAAGTGTGATGCCGCTTAGAGAAATGAATCAGCTGACATTTGTCGGGATTAAATTTGATTTTCCAGTCATGTTGCCATGAGAGGAAGTTGTTCACATTTCGTTGCATTTCTGCAAGGCCGAAACGTGGGTTTCTATGGTGGTTGTATATTGCAGTGTCGTCAGCATACATGGCGACCTTGCATCTGGCGTCCACTGGGAAGTCATTAGTGAATAATATGTACAGAAAAGTGACATGATTGCCCCTTGTGGGACGCCAGCCCGCATCACTCGCTCCCGTGAGTAGGAGCGGCCCACTTGGACGTAAAACTGCCGTTTTTCTAGAAAATTGTGCAGCAAGTATAGATAATTTTGAAGAGCCGGGAAATTGTGGTGCAGTTTGTAAATGAGGCCATTGTGCCAGCACCGGTCAAATGCGGCTTCTACGTCCAGAAATAGCGCCAACGTTGAAGCCCCATTGTTAAATTGCTCTGTTACGTCATCAGTTAGTCTGAGGAGCTGTGGTTCAGTGAAATGTCCTTTTCTAAAGCCAAACTGTGAATTTGAGAGTTCATGTGTTGCCGAGACTTGTTTTTGTAGTCGAGAAAGGATACATTTTTCGAGCAATTTACCAATAGTAGACAAAAGACTAATGGGGCGGTAGTTTTGCGGTTGTCTGGTGCTTTTCCCTTGCTTTGGGAGCATGATAACCTTAGCTCGTTTCCAAGTGGAGGGGAAATAGCCTTGCTGCAAACAGGCGTTAAATATCTTTGTTAGTTGCACCAGAGCTTTTCTCGGGAGATGCTTAAGTTCTTCATTAGTCACTTTGTCTGGTCCGGCAGCTTTCCCATTAGGCAATTTCCTAATGAGCTTGAAAACTTCCTGCGGTTTTATGATGGGTAGTTGTTGCTCTTGCTTCTGCGCCACCCAGGTTTGTACCCAAGACAGTGCTATTTGACTAATAAAGACTTCGATATTGCCATTCTTCCGATATTCTGATGTTTCTGATTAGCTAAAGTTAGATATGAATTGATTCCTGCGGATGGAAGTGGATAAGCGGCGAACTCTACTCCAGCCAATGAAGGAAGTGTTGTCAGGAGCGTTGGCGAGACACGGTAAGTATTGCGGTGCGTTTAATTGCGATGTCAGTCTGTCCCGGCAGGTGGATTTTCCGCGGCCAACCTACGCATAGGCAGGCAGTTTTCCTCAATGCTGGTCAGGCCAGGAAGAGCTGGCTTATACCGAATGTCGGCAGGAATGAAGTTTAATGTAGACAGCGAGGTGGGATTGAGAAACGTGTCTCTCATACTCCTTTTGTTGGTGGTAAAAAGCTAACGGTTATGATGCATGTCCTTAGGTACTACACCTTAAAGAACATTGCTAGATTTAAGCTGTTTTCCATAATTTGTAGGCTCCAAGCTGCTAATGAAGTAATCAAATTTCACCACTTTCAAACTCTTCGGAAATTTTTTAGAGTTATTTGAACCATTACGTTGAACAACTTTTCAACGTTTTTAAAATAGCTTGAGATATTTATAAAACTTTTCTATTATATTATCAATTTTTCCTCTTTTAATTGTCTTGAAGATGCGGCACTGTCGGTCGAAAACGTGTAAGCAGTTCAAGATTGTAAAAGATCAAAACATTTATATTGTAGTATAGATAAGACATCTAACGATGTCGAAAACACGTAAAAATGCCGAAAATGCGTATAGTGTGGGATTCAGAAGCAAAATTTGGTCCAGTTCAAACATTTAAAGTTGTAAAATTGTGAAGAATTATTCAACATTTTTATTTTTTACTATTTTAAGAAAATATATAACTATGGACTTCCAAAAAAATCTTGTCATGTATTAAGCCAGGACGAATATGTAATAGGAATGTTTGGGCTTCACTTAACTTCTAATATATCTCCAAACGGAGCATTGGTTTATTCTACATCCCATTGTAAGTGTATACGTAAGCGTCCAGCAAGTATGAGGTCCTGTAGGTATACAACAACAACGGCTGAAAGGTCCTGCCCGCCTTGAGCAAAGTGAAAATAATAGTCTCCCCTGATGCTAGGCCGATATTTCGTGCATGTTGCCTAGGAAGCAGGCGAAGCCAGTAGTAGACCGACAAGTGTATACGTCTAGTACCCACCGATGAGTCATTGGCTCTACTTTACGTCAAAGAGTGACAATTCCCCTGCGAAGAATTTCAATGTATCTTGACCTGTTGGGATAGACATGTGTTTTTGATGACTCCATAGCAGTCTAAGGATGTGAAGTGCCGCGAATAAGGGAGCCAGGATTTAGTTCCGCCGTGCCCAATCCATCCCAATGGTTAGGCAAAAATAGAGAAAACCTGTACCACGGAGGTGTTATCTGTCGGCACGTTATTCAGTGCCAGCGAGACGTCATCTGGAAGTTCACTTTAATTAGATGATTGAAAGCAAGTGCACAAAGAGGGGAAAACTTTTAGGAAAACTGGTGCAATAAGATGATCTAAAATACCACACCATACTTTCATCTTCCTCCGATGCGTACGTAATCACTGACGACTGAGATCAGTCCTGTACAATACCATGTGCCAATTTAAACTGCCAGCATTGGTGAAGGCCTGACCACGGTACTTGGCGGATGACATTCCAACGTTTTTATAGCAATTGGTAGTTCTACTTTAAAGATGATTCTCCATTAGGTCTTGCACCAATTCAAGTTTGTATGGGTGTCACAAGTCCTCAGAGTATTAGATGGCTGGTAGCGGTGGGAAACGCTAACTTGGCTACGGCTTGTTTGAGCTCATGTCTGAGGCCTTGCGATGTAAAGTTAGAACATGCTTCTGACGCCCATCCACTACCGGCGTGATCCATTATGTACGAACCGGTCATCGGGTTCCAGTGAACCCGAATGCATGACGCGGAAACCACTGATACATTATTCGTGCAGCAGAAAATTGTCCACTAGCCCCTCCAATTATTTGTATAATAGTTACATATACTTCACTAATGTATATACATCTTCGTTGCCCTTATCTCATACGACTCACTGATACCAGAAAAGCTGCGCTTTATGCCGGAAAGGAATATTATGGATACGTACTCGTCTACACTAATTAGATAACCTTTCTCGAAACGCCTAGAAATGGTAATTACACAGTATGTTGCATGCCTAACTGGTTTTTGTTGCTTTTTTCTAGAATACATACAGATAGAAATCAATTAAAATGTGTAAAATGAAATACATGAAAATCGTTTAGCAGAAACTCACCTCCTAACCACTCGTACAAAATAGTACATCAGTATTCGTATTATGAACATGTACTATTATACAAGTAAATATTAAATCTAATATATAAACATCTGATGTGTTGCACTCACATGACTTTCTCTACTCTTGTACTAATCTTTCTTACAAACTCTTATTCCTATATCTTCTTCGTGTTAGTTGAGATAAACATTTGTACAAATTATCTTACTGTTTATTGCCTTGTAGGTGAAAGGGGAATGTTAGAATACAGTACGCTTTATGCGATAGTCAAATGTTTTAAAGCTTTGAGATTCCGTTCTCTTTGCACACTTAACATATAAAAAAAATGAATAAGGATGTTCCATTTCACGAAAGTTTCAAGCTTTCCGAAACACATACACAACAAGGAATATCTCCGAAATGGTTCACCCTACAACAAAATTTATTGAGACATAAATGATGTATTTTAGCAAGATCTACACTTTTTGTATAGAATGATTTGGTCTATCTCTAACGGTTTACCAATTATCCAAAAGAAGTCCAGAGTAAATACGACTACAGGGGCTGTAGCCAGAAAATTCAAGATATACATTTCATTTGTCATCAAAATATCTCAAACATAGGACGTTTTAATCAAAATCGTTAGAGCCATTTTCAAGAAAATCAAATTTTTTGAAATATTATCCATGTAAAGGTTAGTTTAGGGTGGGACTATTTTCTTCAAAATCTTCGTGTCGCATCCATGAAAGACATTAAACTTAAATACCAACTTTGTTTTTTTTTTAGTTATGCTATCCACAGACACACAGACATACAGACACACTGACATACAAACACACTGACCCACAGGCACACTGACACACAGACGCACTAACGCACAGACACACTAACACATAGACACATACGGACCTTTTTCTAAAAATGCGGGGTCTCAAAACATATATTTCCGGTGAAATCTCGACATTGAATTTTTGGGTGGATTACAATACTTCCCCTACTTAGCAGTAGAAAAAGTAAAAATGAATGTTTGTTCGTATTTTATGTGCTGCGATAAAATTGGGATAAAATCTTGTCAACTTATTGCTTTGCGCTTACGCGAAGGTTATAGACATAGTGCAATTGTTAGTATTTATTTTGAATACATAAGAAAATGGATGTTGGTATACATGAAGTAGATACCAATACCGTTTGATCATTCGCCATGAAAATTGGCACACCTAAATGTTTTTTCGTGCAAATTGTTATGCTATATATTTTATTATGCAACATATTACGTTCTCTGTCCATCTTTCTTTTACATAACACATTCACATGTCCTTCTCTACTCCCTCTTCTACAAACAATTCATACAGTTCACTATATGATTCAAATAGAAATGCAACGCATTACATTTGTAGCGTATTCACCGCCCCTTTTCTGGTCGACCTCTTCGCTTGAAGTCGTTGTCTCGTCGATGCAGCTGAGGAGGCGCCAATTTCTCAGGGTCAGCCTCGACGAGAGATGTTGGTCTTTGGGAGAGGAACGGTGTGTTGGGCGGTGATGAGAAGGAATGGGTTTTTATACGGGGTTCCTCGGAAGAAAAACACAATATGCACTTCCCCTATGGGCACTTCGGGTTACAGGAAACTCGGCAAGTTTTATCTTTCACCCGTTAACTAAATTATGATCTCCTGCTGTGCCGAATGAATCCCAATATCTATATAAATAATGTACAATCACTGGACGAGTAACGACTCAGTGGCACTTGACAAAACACTTCCTAATAACGTGGCGTCTATCCCGCGACCCGCAGACATAACCTTCCCTTACACCTGGTAGCACTGAACTGTCGACTATCTTACCCACGCTTTTCCCCTGATTGGCTATGCTTATTGGGCTTTGATGTTCATTTGTTTTCTATTTAAACATTTAAATTTTAGCAACGGTTCGCGGAACTGCCATAATTTTGGCGGGAAAGACGTATCAAGTGGCTGTGGCGCTCTCCACACACATTTGATTAGGGATATTGAGTACAGAGTGTAGTTATATAAGCGTTGTTATATAGTGTTTTGTTTAGTGTGTCCGTGTACACCTGGACGTATATTTTGAGTGAAGTGCAATAACTAATATGTGAATGAGTATCAATAGTACTCCGTCCCCTGTGTAAATAATTCTACGTATAATTATAGTGTAAATATAGTGTGTAAGTGACAGTATAAAAAGCACGCGAAATATAGTGTACCCACGCTAAGTGGAGGCTCCCAGAAGCACTTGCGACTGGGAGCGGGAACAAGAAGGGGATGGAGAATGCCCCTGATCCGCCGGCCGCCGAGAGCGGAGTCAGGGAAGTGATGGCATCCAGCGCAGCAGCCGTGACTGCCACCGCACTCGCCCCGCCCACTACAGCCCCATTGACTACAGCTCCCAACGGCCAACGAACCACGCACCAACCAACCAAGAAGACCCAGATGACAGAGGAAGAGCGTAAGGCAATGGAAGTAGAGAAACTTCAGAAAGAAGTAGATGAACTAAAGGGAGAGATCATCTACTACCAGAATGTGCTGGCAAATATGGATGGGGAATCCCAACAATTTTCAAAATTCGCACAGGACCTCGGGTTCTGCTACAAAGAGCATGCCCTCAAGAAGCGGCGATTAGTCATCCTCAGCGAGGGGTGGCAACAAGTGCCTGCAAGAAATAAGAGGAATAGAAGAAGCGGCCGGGAAAGCAATTCAGATAGTGAACGTCCCGACCAGCAGCGCCCCAAGCGCGTCTCAAAACAAAAAACGCCGCCATATCCCCTCACCACGAGAAACACCTATGCGCCGCTGAGGGTACAAATTGATGCAGAATCCGACGACGAGACGTCAGAGGATCCACCACCACAACCCGCAATAGCCTCCACCTCTAGAGACCCCTTCCCCAAGCTACCCCCCACCAAAGCCCCCATTCAAACACAGACACAGAAGAAACACACCACCCAGCCCACCATTCCCACCCCCACTCCCGCCCCAAGCACATCCAACAACGCAGCAAAAACATCAGACAACCAGAAACCACCAAGAATAATAATCCCTGACGTCCAACACACGGTAAAGGTCCTCCGCATCCTGCGTGGCTCCCTTCCTGCCGGCACATATAAATTGCAGACGACGAGGGACTGCCTTAAGCTCTTCCTCCAACGGAAGCAGGACGCGAACCCGACAATGCAGCTCCTGAAGGACGCCGGAGTAGAAAACTACAGTTTTACTCCACGTGGGGATCAACCTCTTCGCTACGTAATCAAACGTCTTCCAGCTGACTTAGAGGAAGATTACGTGAAAGAGGACCTGGTCCAAAAAGGCTACACCGGCGTCCAAGTACGACAGATGATTTCACGTGGGAGGCCTCTGCCAAATTTTCAGGTTAGTCTTGACAGGACCACCGAAAACCAAAAACTTCTACAGGAACGAGAGGTGTGCCATATGATGGTCACCGTGGAGGTCCTGAAAACAAACCAAAACATAACGCAATGTTACAACTGCCAGCAGTTGGGGCACACTTTTAGGAACTGCAATATGACCTCCCGGTGTGTCCTTTGCGGTGACCTCCACCGCCTGGCTGATTGCCCGAAAAAGGCCAAGCAGGGCGTTGTACCCCACTGTGCTAATTGTGGGGAAACGCATCCTGCCAGCTACAGGGGGTGCGAGACGTTTCGCAACGAACGTCACCGCCGTCAACTGGCATCCATAGCCAGGAGCTCTCCCAGTGCTCAGCCAGGGCCAAAACCCATCATACACCCGGCCCTGGTTCAAACAGGTATCTCCTATGCGGGAACTACCGGAGGGCAAAACGCACCAGTGCCACCACAGAATGGTCCCCCTCCACTACCCCAACAGGCGCCCACGGGTGACCTGAGTGGGATAAAAGATATATTAAACATGTTCAGAGACCTAAATTTACCATCACTATTGATGAAGGCGCAGCCTTTCCTGGACAAATTCAAAAGCTGCAGCAACACTTGGGAGAAAATAGAGACCATCATATGTCTCCTCTCAGCCCTTTTAGAATAAATGGCCCACGTAAGGGGAGGCACAACTTTAACTCGCGCACTACTGTGGAATGCAGATGGCATCCACAGGAAGCAACACGAACTTGAAAACTACCTACGGCGTAACAAAATTGACGTCGCATTCATCTGCGAAACAAAATTAAAGCACGAGCACACTTTTAAGCTCCAGGGGTATCAAATCTTTCGGAACGACAGAATTGGCAGACAAGGGGGAGGGACTGCTATTTTGCTTAGAAATACTATTGCTCATGCTTCTGTTACGTTGCCTGTAATGGCAGCGTTAGAGTGTACAGCACTTAAAACACGTGTAAATAGTAAAACGGTTATGCTGGTAGCACTTTATCGGCCCCCCTAACTCCCCAGACTTTACACAAGACCTCGAGCAGATCCTCGCTTTAGAGGAGCACGTTATAATTGCAGGAGATTTCAATGCCCGGCACCCCTGGTGGTTTTCACGCCTGGCAAACGCGGCGGGAAATCTCCTGGTTGAATTTATAACTGATAATGATGACATTGAGGTACATCTTCCCCCAGAACCCACTTTTTGGCATCGATCAGGGCACTTTGACGCTGAGATTTTGGACATCGTACTAACAAAAAATGCGACACTGTTAAATAACTTTACTGTTTATCACAGCCTGGACTCCGACCATCTTCCTGTGCATTTCGACATACAGGGTGGCATTTCAGCCAGTGCCTCTGGCCCTCAAAGTAGAGCTGAGACCGACTGGAATAAGTTCACCACTGAAATGCACGGGATGGCGCAACCCAGACTGTCATACTATAGCGAGGCAGACATAGATGTCGCCATTGAAAACTTTACTGCCTCGCTACACACAGCCAAGAGAAATGCTACCACATACACCACAAGACCACCCGGTTTTTGCACGTACCCCGAGGTAGAGCAACTCATTGCGCGGAGACGACGCTTGACAAAACTGTGGCGATACACCCGTCAGCCTGAATATAAAGTGCTAGCAAAATGGATACGCAACATCATTCGGCAACAAATTAAAATCAATAAAACTGAACAATGGGAAAACAAAATGCTGAGTACCACACATTCGGACTCTTCTTTGTGGAAATTACTCAAGGCTTTCAAAGTTTCCACGAGCGTCAACTCCGCAACTGAGGCGCTGCACACTCAAAGCGGCTTGCACTTCTCCGCAAAGGAGAAAGCCGAGGTCTTCGCTGACTGTCTCCAAGACAGATTCACCGAAAACCCAGTGACCAACTGTGAAATAGAACGGGAGGTCCAGACATGGGTACAAACCTGGGTGGCGCAGAAGCAAGAGCAACAACTACCCACCATAACACCGCAGGAAATTTACAAGCTCATTAGGAAATTGCCTAATGGGAAAGCTGCCGGTCCAGACAAAGTGACTAATGAGGAACTTAAGCATCTCCCGAGAAAAGCTCTGGTGCAACTAACAAAGATATTTAACGCCTGTTTGCAGCAAGGCTATTTCCCCTCTACTTGGAAACGAGCTAAGGTTATCATGCTCCCAAAGCAAGGGAAAAGCACCAGACAACCGCAAAACTACCGTCCCATTAGTCTTTTGTCTACTATTGGTAAACTGCTCGAAAAATGTATCCTTTCTCGGCTTCAAAAACAAGTCTCCGCAACACATGAACTCTCAAATTCACAGTTTGGCTTTAGAAAAGGACATTCCACTGAACTTCAGCTCCTCAGACTAACTGATGACGTAACAGAGCAATTTAACAATGGGGCTTCAACGTTGGCGCTATTTCTGGACGTAGAAGCTGCATTTGACCGGTGCTGGCACAATGGCCTTATTTATAAACTGCACCACAATTTCCCGGCTCTTCAAAATTATCTATACTTGCTGCACAATTTTCTAGAAAATCGGCAGTTTTACGTCCAAGTGGGCCGCTCCTCCTCACGGGAGCGAGTGATGCGGGCTGGCGTCCCACAAGGGGCAATAATGTCCCCTTTTCTGTATATATTGTTCACCAATGATTTCCCAGTGGACGCCAGATGCAAGGTCGCCATGTATGCTGACGACACTGCAATATACAACCACCATAGAAATCCACGTTTCGGCCTTGCAGAAATGCAACGTTATGTGAACAATTTCCTCTCATGGCAACATGACTGGAAAATCAAAATTAATCCCGACAAATGCCAGCTGATTCATTTTTCTAAGCGGCGTCACACTTTGGCAACGGACCTAACGGTCGATGGTCAAATATTGCACTGCCGTCAGCAAGTTAAATACTTAGGTGTCACCTTGGACCGAACAATGTGTTGGTCCACCCACATAAAAAATAGCGCCAATAAAGGCAGACAGCGGCTAAAGCTGTGCGCCCCCATCTTCCGTAGTAAACAGTTGCGACTAAAGTCAAAACTTATACTATATAGGTCATTTATTCTCTCGGTGGTCCTGTATGCATGTGTGGCCTGGGCTAATGCCTCCAAAACTGCCCTCAAACAACTCCAAACCCTCCAAAACCTCTCCCTCAGAAAAATCCTCTCTGCTCCACTCCTCACCACCACCCAAACTCTTCACCTCGAAACTCATATCCCGTTCATCCCGGAGGCAATAGACAAAAGAGCAATGGCGGCATGGACGCGCATTAGGAACCACGAAAATGACGTGATCGCTAACATCGGCAAAGGCGAGCCGAAGCACCGCAAACATACTAGGATAAAAATGTTCTAGAAGCGGCTCGGCTCGCCGACTAATGCGCGTCCACGCAACCTCGTCCCTAAGCCACATACATGTTCCGGCAGAGGCCCTCGCCTCGGAAAATATTCAGGAGCTGCCACCGCGGGACAGTGTATATAGTGTCAAAACTGTAAATAGTGTAGTGCGCTGGGACGCATATTTCTGGTGTGCCCAGTGAAGATGTGTGTATGTGTGTACGAGTGTGTGTGTGGGTGAATGCGTGCGTGTATGTGTCTGTATATAATTTGTAAATATGTACATATGTATATATAACCCAAAGACGAAACAGACAAAAGACAAAAGAAAACTATTCTCGGTGACCTACAGATGGTCACCGTATGGGTTTTTGTATATAGCGAAAACTGTAAATATGAACAAAGTCAACTGTAAATCAATGTAAATATAGCCTGTAAGCCGGGCCCATTGTACCGGCACCAGGCCAATACTTTTAAAATAAACTAAGAACTAACTAAGAACGGTTCGCGAGTTCGTTAAGAGACTCGCGGTACTTTAGGAAGACAATAACAATAATCTAATGCCAACGTTTTATTGCCTCACGCCAAAATTGTATCAACGGCCGCATCAATTATTTTGTTTTCTTAGCGGGAAACTTGCAGATTTCCCTGCGTAACTGTGCCTATGTTTATTTATTAACCTTTATGAAACTTATAACATAAATATAATTCTACAAGGACTTTTGTTTTATATAATTTTCAAAGAAATTACTACAAAACATGGATAATTAATAAACTATTTCCTTAATTATAACAGGATTAAAGTTCTGACACCCATTGTTAGGCGGAGATATCGCTACACATTCACACTGCTTTCTCTACTTGTTTTTCCTCCTGTACTATTTGTAATTGTTTAACCATGAGTTTGCATAGTGCCATCCCCATGTTATTATATTCTTATTAAACCTACAGGCTTAATTCTTTGTTTAAGTGTATGAAGTAATATTTTTTAAATGTCTCCAAAGAAACACAAGGATATTGGTCAAGTACAACCTAAGTCTACAAGTTGTAGGGATAAAGTGTTAAACCACGAGCAACGCCGGGTATTTTAGCTAGAATAACACAAATACTACTTAGGTATTATATCATTTGGATCGATGTAACAAAGCTAAGTGTTAGTACACCAAATACACTTGCCTCGCATCCACTGACGTGCTATCAATACCAGAAAGCGTCTTAAATAAAATAACTGAAGCAGAAGCAGCATTCTACGTAATGTAATGATAAAACAGTAGAGATATTTTACCATGCCAGAATTTATTTCGCTGGCTGTTCAAACTAGGACCGTATAATTTTAATCCTGCTCATACCAGCGCCTGCTTACTTAGGCAACACGCACAAGAAGAAATTTTGACGTGAGGGGAGAAGTATTTTATTTTCTCAGACCCTCCCCTCCACGCTGCGCATTGCAAGGGACTGCCCATTGCAGTCAGGACCTAAACAGTTGTTGGTACAACGCCTACAGGGCTTAAAACCTCGCTACTGATGTATACTTGAATAAAATAATAACTTTGGACACATTAGGAGTGATATGTTATGGAAAGTCTTTTATAGGGAGAATCATTTCTTTATTAATTCTTGATATTTTTAAAGCTTTTCGTTGTCTTAAAATAATTTTACACAATTTTACATTATGTAACCTTGTACACCTGTTCCTGGGTTTCACATTTCTGTGCATTTTCCGACATTTTATGATTTCGATTTTGTTAGATACTTAGATATAAATGTTTCGAATCTCTACAGTTTCTTACATTCTTAGTAGATTTCGACCCTATTATTAGATCGCATCTATTTTAAAAGCATGTCTGCGGTGAAGGAGATCAGATTGGTGATGTTTTATCATATAATTAGCACTTTGGAGCGTGTATTTATGGCAAGCAACTTACACATAATAGTAATAAGAATTGGGATGTTTTAACGTAAGGCCATAGGAAGCATAGTAAGTAACTTCCTGGGAACATTATCGACTCACTAATTCTGAATCTACGGCAAATCGGAAATTGTAGGAGGGTTAAGGGGTTGCTCTCTTACTTGGGAGTTTTTCCTGAAGTATGTATAGTTTTCAAAATTGTAAATATGCATATAATCATACAGCTAAATTACATAACTATATTCCGTGTGCATGCTTAAACTCGATAAGTACCGCTTTGTACTCTTTCTACGAGATGGGATATGACAAGGTTCGGAGGGAGGACTATGGAAGATATTTTGTGCCTATGTACCATCGCTCCCCGACGGAGTGAGAAGGAGACAAATTGGCCAGACCTAGAAGACGCATAGCAGAGGGCAGGATCCCAATAGTTTGCAGGAGACTCCCCTGTTGCAGACCTCCTCCCCCCTGCAGGCTTACACATCCCATGGGGGGGGGGGGGAGGGGGTGCTGGTATTCGAAGACCGTCCAGATTCGGAAGACGAGGGTTTACAGAGAGCATATTCTCTGGCATCAACGCCGACACTTACAACCGTGAAACAGCCAAGCAGGGTGAACGTGAATGAAAGAAATGAAATAAAATGAAAAGTGGAGTGAAATTAGAAGTGAAGAGAAATAGAGTTACAGGAATTTCGGGGAATATAATTAACCTTTCCAGCATTCGCCTAGAGATCTGGGAAACCCCGAAAAGCATATCTGTCAGGAAAATTCGCCGTGGGGATCGAACCCACGACATTCCGAATGTGAATTGCACACGTTACAGTGGCACCGCCTCGCAATCCAAATGTTTGGAGTCTAGGCCGAGTGGGCAGAGCCATGGCAGGTATTTGTTTACTTATTGTTACATGTATTTGTACTATATTTATACGCAAACCTGAAATTTGCCTTACTTAAACTACATAATGTGTAAGCTACCGAGCGAGATGGCTCCGCAGTAACGTATGAGGCTCGCATTCAGGAGACCGTGGGTTCGATTCCGTTGCCAACCTTCCGGATTCATGGGTTCGCGGGTTTCCCCGGGTCGCTAGGCGAATGCTGGGAAGGATAATTACATCCTCTGAACGTCCTATTTTTGTATTTTACTTCATTAAACATTTCATTCATAGGTGGCGTCGTGGCTGAATGGTTAGACCGTTCGCCTGCCACCTAGGCTGCCCGAGTTCGATCCCAGGAAGCCACATGAGGTATTCGTGGGGGACGAAGCGGCGTCTGGACGGGTTTTCTCCGAGTTCTCCGGTTTCCCCCACTACTCATTCCACCAATTGCCCCATAATCACCTTTCCATTCATCGATTTCGCCTACACTTCATATCCTCCTCTTCTTCATTATCATACCTGGTGCTTGGCTGATCACTCGGTTCCAGTTCTTCACTCTGTCAGGTCCATAGGCTCGCCTGCTCCCCGACAGGCGTCTGGCCCTAGGCACTGGTTTGTAAATCCTACATAAGGAGAGGGTAATCAGATAGAGAAAGGAAAAGAGAAATCATTTCGTTCGTCCTTCATCCTGTTGGTTCTTTCAGGATCGCAAGTGTCAGCGAAGACGTTAGGTGCAGTTTGGCAGGGCTGATGCGCGGAGGGGAACTGTCGTCCCTAGTTGTCCCTAGCGAGAAAAAGAGGGAGAGAAACTCATGGCAGAGAGAAACTCATGGCAGAGAGAAACGCTTCAGCATTTGTCTATTGACCAGGGAAAACTACGAAAACCCCAACTCATGCTAGGTGGACAGCGAATAGCGGACAGCGGACGTCCCTAATATGAACGTCACATGTTACCACTGGGTCTTACCTAGAAATACTGAAGCTTTTCTGTTTCCACAAATGCAACAGCAACTGTTAGACTCATTTAAGGACTTACGTGACATTGTTAACAAGTAAAATGTTATTAAATGAATTTTACAGCACTTCAGAAACATTGGTGTAGCGTTTTAAGACGAAGTTTTTACTTGACTTTTAATACTGTCACGTCTGCACGTCTGCACTCCTGTCGGTCTTGGTGGCTCACGTGGTTAGACGCTGGGCTATTAATCCCAAGGTCGTGGGTTCAAATCTGGCCCAAATCGATGGTTTTTAACTGTGCTTAAAAACGACAGCTCCATGTCAGTAGATTTACTAGCAAGGAAAAGAACTCCTTCGGGACAAAATTCCGGCACAGCGTCGACGCTGATGTGATCCTGGCAATTGGCAGCGTCATTAAACAACAAAATAATTTTAATTTTTTTAAACGTGTACACTCCGAAACACTTCTCAAGCACTAAAGAGATCGACTGCAAATGAATTCTTGTTTTGTCTATTTATAATTAGATATATCTGTTAGTCCTTTCCTCACAATAACAAACTTAAGATAAGACCAGTTCACCCCTTTCAGTTCCTATATTCATCCCCTATATCCCTCTACATTCTTATCTAGTTATAACTTCCTGTCATCAGTAATGTGCCATACTATAAAAATGAGAAGCAATTGGAAACTTTCAGTAACATTTTCCTCATTAGGAGTGCTCAATTAATTAAAAATTATACACACCATTCATGTCGCAATTTTGCTGTTGACCAGAGTTACTTTTGTCACTTAGTTTGCTTTTTCTCCTGAATTGAGAGGTGTAGCCATTTGATAACCACTGATGGACGTTATATCTGTTTTCGAAACTTTACCCTACAACAACAGGTATTGAAACTTTCCCACTGAAAACTTGCAAACACGCAATTAAGTGAAAAAAACGGGTTGTTTTACTGAAGGTTTGTATGACTTTCAGCAACCTCACTCTACAGATATCTGTACCGCTTTATATCTACGCTGACAGCATAATGTTACGCGTATCTTGGAAACGGCTCTAACGATTTGAATCGAATTTTGCATTCAAATAATTTTAAGTTTTTGAGTTTATTTACATAGTTGTGTTTCTTGAAAAAACGCGATTTTACACAAAAATGAACATTTTTATTTCCTCTTCTACAGTGCAATTCTTGTACACATGTCATAGATATTTTGCGTATTTCGGAAATGGCTTTAACGATTTGAATCAAATTTTGTATTCAGACAAGGCCTTGTTTTTTTAAGTTTATCTATATAGGTGTGTTTTCTGAAGAAGCGCGATTTTACACCCAAAAATTCATTCCCTCTTCTACAAATAAGCCATACAATTTTCTGTTTCTGCATGTTTGAAATAGAAGGACTACATATTACATTCGCACTGTTTTCCGTAGTCACTTTTAGGTTACACATTCTTTCTGTACTCATCTACACACAAACAATTTTAGCTAAAAAAACGCAATTTTGCTCCCAAAAAATGTATTTCCTCTCCTACAAATAAGTTATACCCTTTTCTGTATGTTTGAAATAGAAATGCTACGTATTACATTCACGCGGTTTTCTTTACTCAATTTTAGATAACACATTCACACCTCTTTCTCAACCCACTCTTCTGGAATTTTCCTGACAAAAGGCGATTTTACACACATAAACAGTTTTTTATTCCCTCTTCTAAAATAAGTCATACAATTTTCTCTATGTTTGAAATAGAAATTCTATTACATTCACTCTGTTTTCTGTAATCACTTTTAGTTTACACATTCATATCTCATTCTCCACTCGCTCTGCTACAAACAATTCATCTCATCTGTATGTACAAAATGGATGTTGCTACATATGTAAGCATTAATCTCGAAAACTGCTGGACCAACCACCGCGAAATTCGGCATATAGTTGTACTTTTTTTTTCCATGGAGAAGGTTGTTATGCTTTCTATTTTACCACACCAGGTGAGTTGGCTGCTCCTTATTTTCCAGTTTTATGCAATCCGCATTTTATACTCTAACATGAAAACATCAGCCCCTATGCCAGATAATGTACAAGTATATAACATATACATGTTAAACGGAATATTTGTTTCTGAAGTTCTAGGTAGCTCAGTTCTAACGGGCGCACAATTTGTAAGTAATCCATGTGCTGTATGGTTCGAATCCCCAGCATGTAGCTTTTTCACCGTGTAATATTCACTAATAACATTGGTTGAACAATTATTGTGTTTAAAGCTGCTATTATTTCAATTCGTAATTGTTTTAGTTCCACTTTATGGTATTGTTGTATATGAGGAGGATACATCTCCTGATATAGGTGCTGAGCTGCTTGTGCTTGGCTTTTGCTTCTCCGTGGATCAAAAGCATATCAGTGTACCCGTCTGTCGAATTCATCGTGAAGGACTGTCACAAAATATCGTGTGACAGCATACACGTGGAGAATGGAGAGAGTCGGCATTCATAATAACACACTGCATTATGCTAGTCCAATGGGGCTGAAGTCATTATACCTATTCTATTACAAAATCTAGACAACCAAAAGCTATTTAAATTATGTCCTAACCCGCCAGGAACTTTAAAATTAGATTATTGTGAATTCGGTTTTTATGTTTTATGAGCAGAAAAAACAATTGTACGAGAGTGAGACGCAAACCCTGAGTTTAGCTCACCGGACAAGTTATAATTCTATCCAGCTATTTGGACGCTTGGCTGAAAGCGCATTCCGAGTTCTACCGTAAACCTGCATGACAGGCGCTATGCCATTGCCACCTCACGACTTTTCGTGCCTGATTTAGCCTTTTAAGACAGTTTTAACCCTTTGCTGGGCATTTTAATATTATTGCTTAAATAGTAAAAGCTACTATGTATGTTATTTGAGATGTGCGAGATGTAGTTTGGACCAAAATTTAAATAAACCGTTACTTAATAACATGTGCGTTTTGACTGAACGGATCCAAGGTGGATGGGGCCTGTCCCAAACTTCTTCTAAACTAACCCCCGCTCTAAGTACAAAAATCCGCCGCCATTTTCTTTTTATTTAATGTTGTTAGTGTATTACATGATAGGTCCATTTTATCAGAGACGTTTACTGAATTACGTTGCGATGTATACTCTAACAAAAGTTTGTAAAATTGGCTGGAAACAGGAATTCACTCCCAGTAAACGAGTTGTATGTTTTTGAGATGTACATTAGCCAGGAGTATGTTCTGTCCCTTAGACCACTGTTACTCTGAGTTTTGCACATTCCTCTCTAAGGACGTCAAGCAATACGTTTTAGTAAGCGCAAAACTGGACAGTGTATATGCCGTTTGATGGATGACCTACCTTTAAAAAAAAAAAAAAAAAAAAAAAAAAAAAAGTTAACATGGATGTCCTTGGTTACACACTCAATGATATTAGTAGGTACTAATATAGATGTTAGCAGAGGACCCGGGTTCGATCCCCGGTACCAGCATGGGGATTTTATCCCCTCTGGGAGGTCTGGCACGGGGTGCACTCAGCCTCGTTAGGTCCCGGGGGGACCAACTGAGGAGCTACTTGATGGAGAAGTAGCGGCCCCAGGTCTAGAAGACCGCATAACTGGCCGGGAGGGCTCGGGGCGCTGACCACATCCCACCCTCCAGTACTGCATCTCACCAATGACGCCTGTAGTGGGCAGAGGTGGGAGACGCAGCAGCTGGGCGGTAGGCCTTGGCCCTTCGTGGGCTGCCGCGCCGGGGTTTAGTTTAGTTTTTTATATAGATGTTAAGAGCATCGCCTTTTAATTAGACAGATGACGTTTGCAACTCTGCAAATATTCATTGGGACGAGCAAATACATGTTAAACTAGGCCTAGCATAAGGGTCGATGTTTTCATATTAGAGTATAACATGCGGGTTGCATAAAACTGGAAAATAAAGGGCAGCTGACTCCCCTGATATACATATATGTATGTATGTATGAGGTTGATAAACGGTTGACCGATCGACATGAAAATTGCCAACTCTACAGATTTGATTTTTCACGGAGAAAGTTTTTATGCAATCCATTTTACGTATTACATCCATATGGTTTTCTCCACAGGCTTTTCTTTTACATAACACATTCACATGTCCCCCTCTGCTCTCTCTTCTAGAAACAATTCATACATATTTCTATACATTTGAAATATAAGTGCAACGTTTAACATTCACACGGCTTTTTTACTCATTTTTCTTTTACGAAACACAGTAACACTTCTTTCTCTGTTCTCTCTTCTACAAGCAGTTCGTACAATTTCTATATGTTTGGAATAGAAACGCAGCATATTACATGCACACTATTTTCTGCACTCAGTTTTCTTTTACTAAACACAATCATACTTTTCTCTCTACTCTCTCTTCGACGAGTAATTCATACAATTTTCTATGCCATTTAAACAGAAATGCACATTACATTCGCATGGCTTTGTCTACTAGCTTTTCTTCTCACAGTATTTGTTATTGTGGGATAGTGCTTTTCCATAGTGTCGTTCCAGTGTTTTTATAAAAAATAAATGCAGTTGAACCTGATTTATGCATATATCAAGGAGACGAGGAAAGATTGTTTATAATTGAGAATTACTTACAACTGAGATTTTGATAATGCATCATATTTAAAAAAAAAAAAAAAAAAAAAAAAAAAAAACAATACTGTGGGCATACATGTGTAAAATTTTACAAACAACAAAGATATGCATGAAGAAAACATTATTTTGAACTTGGTCCTCCTTTAAATAAATCAGTTAATTTGCCTTGTTTCACTTTACTTGCATTAAATACATGTATCTCGTTTTGTTACTGGTGATTTTACATAGCGTGGTATAAACAATTTCTAAGTTGAGTAATTTTCGTTTTGGTTTTGTGTGGATTATGTTCCACCTCTTGTGTGACTTTTATTCTGTGATCTAGTATGTTTCCTTTTTCTGTTCTCCATTGCTGATTAAAAGCAACTGAGAACTGAAAGACAAAACCGCTGTTCAGCAGTAAACACCAGATACCGAAAATTTTTGTTTACTTCTCGTTTGTTGCTACGACATTGTCGCGCCGAAAGCCACCCGCTGAGGTTGAGTCTTTGTCAACAGAGATAACGAAAATACACCTCGAGTTTCTTTTACTACCTGGCAAAGCCATGAAGCGTATCGGAAAGAATGGAAAACTGCCCAGTTGTTTATGCGAGCTTATCGCATAAACATGGCTAGACGGTGTGCGTACACACTCTGTCGGTCTGATTGGCTCAGTTGATTAGACGCTGGCCTACTGATTCCAAGGTCGCGGGTTCAAATCCGGCTCAGACCGATGGTTTTTAAGTGTGCTTAAAAACGACAGCTCCTTGTCAGTAGATTTACTTGCATGTAAAAGAACTTCTAAGGGACGAAATTCCGGACGAAATTCCGGCACAACGGCGACGCTGATGTGATCCTAGCAATTGACAGCGTCGTTAAAAACAAAATAATTTAATTGCGTACACTCTGTTCAAATACAATCATATCTCCAGGACAGAAACGTCTCATATATCGGCAGGCGCGAGAGATCATCTATTTGTTTTTATCACTGACTATACTCCAAGTTACTGATATTTCGCTCTTCTAATAAACAAGATAAGAAGCGATCGTAGCGCTCAACCACCAACAACGCTTTGCCAGGTAATAACATAACCTGTGCCGTATGCTGATTAATGGCGTAAAACTCAGTTGTATTTCACTGAAATTTAATACGTATAACTGTGAATTACGTATAAATGCATAACATACAAATAAGGTTTTATTATTAATTTTCTAAATTACATTTTGCCGGGACCTACAAAAATGTACGTATAAATGCGAATTATATAGAACTGGGTTACCTATAAAACTGGTTCAACTGTAGTTAAAAAATCTGATGTGTTGCACTCACATGACTTTCTCTACTCTTGTACTAACCATTCTTACAAACTCTTATTCCTATATCTTCTTCGTGTTAGTTAAAATAAATATTTGTACAAATTATCTTATAGCTTATTTTCTTGTAGATGCAAGGGGAATATTAGAATACAATAGGCTTAGTGCGATAGTCAAGTCTTTTAAAGCTTTGAGATTCCGTTCTCTTTGCACACTTAACATATAAAAAAATGAACAGCGATGTTCCATTTCTCGAAAGCTAAGTTTTACGAAGCCCACACACATAACAAGGAATATCTCCGAAATTTGTTCAACCTACAACAAAATTTATTGAGATATAAATTGCGTATTTTAGCAAGATCTACATTTTTTGTACAGTATGATTTGGTCTATCTCTAACGGTTTACCAGTTATGCAAAAGTCGTCCAGAATAAATACGACTACAGGGGCTATAGTCAGAAAATTTAAGATATGCATTTCAGTTGTCATAAAAATATCTCAAACATATGGCATTTTAATCAAAATCGTTAGAGCCATTTTCAAGAAAATCAAAATTTTCGAAAAATTTTCCATGTAAAGGGTAGTTTAGGGACGCGCTGTTTTCTTCAAAATCTTCGTGTCGCATCCTTGAAAGACAATAACTTTGGTTTTTAACCGACTTTTCGTTTTTGAGTTATACACACACACACACACACACACACACACACACACACACACACACACACACACACACAGACACACACACCGACCTTTTTCTAAAAAGAATTTTTGGGTGGAACACAATAGTTCCCCTACTTACCAGTAGAGAAAGTAAAAATGAACAACGATGATCTATTTCACGAAAGTTTAAAATTTTCCGAAACTCACACATAACAAGGAATATCTCCGAAATGGTTCACCCTACAAGAAAATTTATTCAGATGTAAATTGTGTATTTTAGCAAGATCTACATTTTTTGTACAGTACGATTTGGTCTATCTCTAACGGTTTACCAGTTATGCAAAAGTCGTCAAGAGTAAATACGACTACAGGGGCTATAGCCAGAAAATTCAAGATATACATTTCATTTTTCATAAAAATATCTCAAACATATGACATTTTAATCAATATTGTTAGAGCCATTTTCAAGAAAATCAAAATTTTCGAAAAATTTTCCATGTAAAGGGTAGTTTAGGGTGGGGCTATTTTCTTCAAAACCTTCGTGTCGCATCCTTGAAAGACATTAAACTTAAATACCAACTTTGGTTTTTAACCGACTTTTCGTTTTTGAGTTATCCTTTCCACAGACACAGACACACACACAGACCTTTTTCTAAAAATGCTTTTTTTTTGGATACATACATTTCCGGTGAAATCTCGACATCAAATTTTTGGGTGGAATACAATGCTTCTCTACTTACCAGTAGAGAAAGTATAAAGTAAAGTTGTCACAATTCATGTTAGGAGTGCGACGGAAACCACGATATGGTGTATTTAATGAAACAAATGTTAGCCAAGATAAAGAAACTAATTCCGGAACACGACTGATGGAAAGAATATGTAAGCCAAATTGAAAAATGTAACGTCTGGAATAGAAAATTTGGAAACCCAAACGAAAGCCGAATTAAAAAATGTAATTTTCGGAATGGACAAGATGAAAACAGGAATGTCCGATATAAAGATGGGCTATCGAAGAAGATTAACGAGTAATTGGCCGGGGTGAAGGAAGATATGGAAGAACTTGGCGGAAAGACGAAGGACCTTGGCCAATCTGTTAAAGCCCTGGAAGTTAGAGTCGGCGGTAGCACAAACGAATTGAACTCCATGGTGGAAAAATGCTCGACGAAAAAGTCAAACTAGGTGGATATTTATGGGGGAGGCCTATGTTCATCAGTGGACGTCTTACGGCTGAAATAGTGATGATCCTGATGAAATATTTATATGTATCTCCATATCTGTTGTATCTCGGAAAAGGCTCTCACATTTATTACGATGAAAATATATATTTAGTTAGCGTTTTGCTTTTCAAGTTTATCTAAATATCTTCTAACGAAAAACACGATTTAACAAAAAATAAGAAATAAAACGTCAAGCAAACTTCGGCAGCCCAAGTACTGTTCCATTTATATGCCTTTAACATCGAAGGTCATATCGGCGGCTTTTGACCTTTGGAACAATTATTGCTCAACAGCAATAGTGTTCACTCGCTTAGCGGTGGTTTTTATTACTTTGGATGCATTACATGAAATTCACATTCACACTGATACACACACATTCACACTCCCATTCATACTTCCAGGCCCTAGGGAGGATTGATTGATTGATTGATGAAGTTTAGGGGCCCATCGACAACTAGGTCATTTGGTTCTAGGGAGGATGTGGAATAATCCTACTTAAAGAAAATTTCCTACCCTTCCAGCCGGGAACCAAACCCAGGTGCTCTACGAAGTGAGCTAAGGGGCCAGCAGAAAGCCACGTGCATATTTTGGACGCTAGTGCACATTCAGATTTTTAGAGCAACTTCTTGTTATTTTAAGATTTACACACATTGCGTAGTTTACCTACTGATTTGAAAAGTGTGATATGTACTTGCTAAGAGCATGTATCATAAAATGGCGGAAGATAAAAGGAAGACACTTGTGTATGTGTGTGTGTGTGTTTGTGTGTGTGTGTGTGTGTGTGTGTGTGTGTGTGTGTGTGTGTGTGTGTGTGTGTGTGTGTGTGTGGAAAAATTGTTGGTTACTTTAGTAAATAAACCGTGATGTGGACAATATTATCAGAGGAGCGATTACATAATGCTGAAGTACAGTTTTAAATATACCAGGTGACCTGCTTTACCCAGCATCGCCGTAAGTAGATATCCCTTCGTGCGTTAAAAGATTTGCAGAACACCAAGGGGCAATTCCAGCCAAAGAGAAGCCAGTTTTATGATTATTATTATTATTATGATGACGATTATTATTATTATTATTATTATTATTATTATTATTATTATTATTATTATTATTATTATTATTATTATTATTATTATTATTATTATTATTATTATTATTATTATTATTATTATTATTATTATTATTATTATTATTATTATTATTATTATTATTATTATTATTATTATTATTATTATTATTATTATTATTATTATTATTATTATTATTATTATTATTATTATTATTATTATTATTATTATTATTATTATTATTATTATTATTATTATTATTATTATTATTATTATTATTATTATTATTATTATTATTATTATTATTATTATTATTATTATTATTATTATTATTATTATTATTATTATTATTATTATTATCATTATCATTACTATTATTATTATTGTCATTACTATTATTATCATTATCATTATCATCATCATTATTTTGTCGGAGTAGGCGTGGCATCCGCACAAATTTCACTTAAACCAACAACTCTATGGCAATGATTTTGCCCGTACATAGTGCACGAGGTGTCGGGAAATACTTGTTTACACCCCTGACTTTCTTGAACGTATTCTTTGAAGCGATTAATAGTATTTCAGCAACGATGCCACTATGAAGAGAGACAACATACACTATTGGACCCTTCACAATCCTTCCTGAGTAAGAAAATGTTCGGTGTGGTATCCTTGGGGTCAATGTTATCGGATTTGTGTTACTCCCAGCCAGACTAAGAGGACCACGGTATCTGGAATTCTTGCAAGGTGAGCTTCAGGATTTTCTTGAGGAGGTTCCGGTACGACTTGTGTTAAAACACAGATTCCAACAGAATGGTGCTCCACGTTACTATTATGAACCTGTAAAGGTTCATTTCAATTAGTTATACCCTGGACGCTGCATCGGCCTAGGTGGCCCAATATCTCGCAAGATCTCCTGATTTTTTTCTTTTGGAGTCACATCAAGAATATTGGTTTTCAAAAGATCGCCTCAACGTAGAGGTCTTACGTCAATGGATCGTTGAAGCATGTGCCTCTGTCATACCCTCAGTTCTCAGAAACGTCCATATGGATACGAGAGCACCATAATGTTGGAACATTATATCAATTAACAAGGGCATCATTTTGAACACCTATTCTATAAATGAAGTCGGCTTAACAGTAGAATTTTACGATGATAATCATAACGATGAAAATAAAATAATATAATATAATAAACCATAACACTAACCAAAATATAATACTGATAAGATTAAATCTAATTATATAATAATATTATACAATAATAATAATAATAATAATAATAATAATAATAATAATAATAATAATAATAATAATAATAATAATAATAATAATAATAATAATAATAATAATAATAATAATAATAATAATAATAATAATAATAATAATAATAATAATAATAATAATAATAATAATAATAATAATAAAATAATAATAATTATTATAATTATAATAAAATACAATAACATTAATAAGAGACGAACAAATGCCAATGAAACATTACGTGCCCTCATGCCCTCGATGATAAGGACACCTGAAAAATACGAAACAGTAAGGCAGCCGATGGTGTGGCGCATATGTGCCTATATTGAGCCGATGGTGGCAATCTGAGCATCTTTTCTAAGAGTTTCAATGAATAAAAAAGTCATATTAGGTGTACATTAAACGCTATCTATAAACAATATAGGCGGCTGGAACTCAGAAATTAAAGTTGATCTTACATTTATACGAAACAAAGTCTTTGTAAATCTTATTTCATATTTTAGTACAGTCTATGGCTGTAAAGATCTATGACAGATGTCAGTCAAGGGGGCCGGAAGGGTAAGAGGGAAAAGCCGTTGCTATGAAAACATATACAAAGATTGCCACATTGGTTACACTGATGAATCAGGTACTCCCCAGGTCAGTTGTGTGCGAGCTTGCTTGGGCATTCAGTTGCATTGTATGTTGTTAGCCTACTTTGTTAACTCTCACATCAAAATATGTAGTAATGGAAGCAAGAGTTGATGGAGGTCGAGGTAGACCGAGGAGTTATTGCCCAAAACGAAGATCAACTTCCGGTCGGGGTGTAAAATTGTACAGCCAAGCTAAACAATTTGTTATCTTAGAGAATTCCTCAAACAGGCAGAGGAAAATATGCTCCGTCACAATGAACCTGTTATTCGCTTCAATCAGGTAAGAAACAGGGTTGTGCATGCTCACAAAATAAGTAAGGTGACCATTTTTAGAATCTCCGAATAGAAGCAGCCACAGCCAAGTCCTGGGAGAGAGAGACTAACAGCATCTCCAATCACGTAACTGGACACTTTTCAATCAGATGCTATAAGAAGCCACATCTATCGCTATTATACCTAAAGGAGCATTATACCATCACAGGGCTATTTGAGGCAAGCCTTACCTGCATGATCTGGGATTTAAGTTATAAAAACAATCTGATATTAAAAACAATCATATTATAGCCTTAAGGACTTTGTTTTAAGAGAAATGCGGAACAAGAACTTACGCGGAATATTGTGATATAATAGGCAAGCACATTCACAAATATATTTATTATAGGTACCTATAATATTTAGTTTCAACATCTGCGAGAGAGAGAAAGAGAAAATTCAACAATAAGGTAGGTATTCAGAATCACACCTGTGAAGACCCAGTAACGCAGTGAATTCATATTAAGAACTGAAGCGATTTATTTTATTTGAGGGATTTTAAGTATATGTGAGACATGTTTTAATTCTCTGCCTGCTTATTTGAACTGGCCGCTTACTGAAACGCAATTGTATCAAATTTATAAGAGCTGTTTGCAGGCTCGATTCAGCTGCAGTCGGAAGAACTGCGAGACTCCTACGTCTCTGGGCGTGGTATCCTATCGATGTGAAGTCTATAAAGTATTTGTTTCCTCAAATCACTCACAACAAGCTTTATTTTCTAATAATTTACTTTGCACTTAAATATCAACACATAATATTACAACTATTCTACATGTATATAATCTCTCTTATCAGTTGCTGTTGATGAAAAATGTGAAGAACGATTTATCAATGCTTTTGTTTTGCATTTTATTATGAGGTCTTAGAAAAGATGCTGCCTCAGAACAAATTACTTTTGTTCTTAAACTAGGCTAATACAGATGACATCTTCATGCTTTTGCTACCGTGAGATAAATTAACGCTTGTTTATATGTTCCGAATGTTGAAGAGGGTAAAGAGGGAGGGGGGGGGGGTATTGCTATATACCTACTTCTCGGCAGCATTGCAGATCTCATGTGGAGAAGCTGATGAGGTGATGACTGTCATGTATGTTCTTTTAAAAATCAGACCTTAATTTATGGAATGACATTTGGTGTTATTAGCTCCACGTTCTTCAGAACGAATTGGGTTTTTCAATAGTTAAAAATGTCATCTAAATTGGTTCAGTGATTTTGAAATTACCACACACACACACACACACACACACACACACACACACACACACACACACACACACACACACACATACACATACACACACACCCCACCTAGGCGGCCCGGGTTCGATCCTAGGGACCCGCATGTGGTATTCGTGGTGGACGAAGCGGCGTCAGAGCGGGTTTTCTCCGGGTGCTCCGGTTTCCCCCGCCATCTCATTCCACCGGTGCTCCATCTTCATTCCATGTATCATCAGAGTCACCGCCTGCGGTGCCGTAGTAATAGAAGCGGGCGTTAAACACTACTACAACAACAACACACACATCCATCCACTCACACAAGTATTCTCTTTTTATAATATGAGTATTAATATGAAATATTGGCTTGATTGAATAACCGCTGTCAATTCTCACAGGATTGACCAAATATTTAGCTATACCTTGCGATCCCCTTGGCATTTATTTTAATGTAAATGGCGCGTTCTCAATATGGAAACACATGGTGGCTTAACGTTTTATTCTTTTGATTAAATTTCATTGTAGATATGAACAAGAACTAAGCAAGGTAGTTATAACATCATACGTTTGTATGACAAAACCTTGAAGTATTAGATTCACACTTTGTATCTATTACGCTTGTTTTTCTTTCGTTTTACTATGAAACAAATTACTTTGTACCAGATTTTTCTTCCAACCCGAAAACCAAGAGGAAACACCATTAATAACCCTTCTGTATATGCACAGATGTAAGGGAAACTTCCCGGGTGCACAAGAGTTATACATAAACCAATAAAAGGCCTTTTAGGACAAAGAGGCGAGATTCTTCAGTTATCGTGAATTTAAGTCAGATAAGTTAGTAGTATAACCTATCATAAAGAGAATGTTTATTACTTAAGCCACGCAAATTCACTGCCGTGTTCTGGCTTTACATAGTCCGAAATGAGAGCGGTAGACGATGATAATCTTCAGGAAAGTTAGACACACAATTGATTGGACAATCAAAGTGATCGTTTGTCATCTCAGAATGGGAGGGGGGAAAAACTCCTTGGAAAAATCTCATCCAATAACTCACCCTAGCCGAGATATGATCTTGGGATCTCTTGGTTGTCAGACAGAGACGCTACCACCACACTACCAAGTAATGATGACCTTGTATTCACATACATTGGGGTGTACAAAATGATATCCATGCTCTGTGACGTCTCTATAGGGAGAAAGAAATAGTACTTTCGTTTCGAAAAATGGTACCTATGTAATTTAACATCACCGCCACCGCCGCCATCACCGCCACCACTCAGTTCAAAATTCAAGGGAATGAATTATATGAGTAGTTTATTTCAGAGGAAATGCAGCATTGCATATACTAGACATTAATTTTAAAATGATCCTGCCATAGTTCATTTTTGCTCTAAATGACGTCATTATTTTGATGCCAGTTTCATTCCTTAGAGACTTCAAAAGCGGAGTAAATCTCTGCCGAAGACATTGTCTAATTCCTACTTCATAAAGTTCTATAGCGGCACTCATACCTACGGCCTTCTCTGTCGATCATACAACGACGTCAACCTGTCAATTTCAATTCCTGTATTGCTAGACAGTTTATTAGCAGCTGCATCAGAACCACCACCTAACCTAAGAAGTCAGTCTTCATTACTGAATGCTATTTCAGTACAGGGATTGTCATTGAAGGGCAATATAAAAGCAATATTAACTATGTGAATTGATAGTGCAGCGAAATACCCGCAATTATAAGGATGTCTTGAAGGAATCTGGAGAGGATAATTAAGTGGTAACTTGTTTATCTCTTATGTCACTGTACACGAAAAAAGATGTTGCTGTACACAATTAACCCTCCGTTAGGAGCGCGCCCTCGTAGAACAGCATTAGTCGCGCGGGGCTATAGGCCGGCGGTATCGTTTTGTAATAATAGGCTTGTGTTTATTTTTTAAATTTCATCTTTCCTTCATTCCCACATTTAGCTTCATTCAGTTTCAATATCCATGGTTTTCATGTCGTAGACATGTCGTAGATAGATAAAAAATAGATAAAATGTGGTATGAATATAATATACCTACATTATAATTTACAGCCATGGAGCGCTGTAAATTTTGAAAGTGCCGCTTCGGCCTCACGGAAGTACACGAAGTAACCAGAGCATGCTTCACACATGGCGCGTGCACTATGCTATAAAGCAGGCTTGTACGCAGCGAGATAAGACACAGTTTATTGCTTACAACATAAAATAGCAACTAGAGTAAATTTAAAGAACCGTCCTTTGCCAACATGCACAGAAGCGCTCACGAAATACGTAAACCAAGCCCTGAGGGTTGAACTGTCTGTTAGAGTTCTCTATAAACGAGATGAGGTTGTCCGTGGTAGAAATGGCTCACTGCCAACATTCTGCGCTTGAAACTCAGTGTGCTATGCGGGATGGAGATTCGAATTCCCGGACCGAGATAGTTTTTTATTTATTTTTTTATTTTTATTTCACATTAACACCTTTTATATCGAGTAGATTACGTTCCGTAAATCAATATTGACTACTGTATGTGAAAACTTCATCAGCTGTTTTCGCAAACTAGAAAATAAGTAAAACTACAGCAACCTGAACTCTAGTTGCTTTTAAATGCAACAAAACGCTAGTAAAACAAGAGAAAACCAAGAAACAAATTCTGATACTCAGTGTGGTCTCCATTATTGGCTATCACTGGCCTCAATATTCGGAGCATGGAGTCCACCAACATTTTAAAATAATTAGCGTCTTCTGCTAATGACTTTGCCATTGCTAAAGTGTGAATAAACGCATCGCTGTAGGCTACGTAGTGACTGAGAACCTCTTTCGGTGTTGAATGGAACTAAACATATGTGTGACTGACACAGAAAACAACACAATGATACAAGAATCGAGCTTGTCGCCGGTAGTTGTAAGAGTTACATAGATACCTACATACAGATATCTAATATTCAATTCTTAACTAACATTGCGTAAAACTTATATTATGAAGTAGAACATGAAAATAGAGGAAGCAAAATAAAGGAAAAAAGTATTTTCTGTTTCCGAGGTGTGAACGTAAGTTCACCAGCTCTCAAAGCGCGTGCGTTACCTTTGAGCTGTATTACTTAGGGCTGAAAACGTCTACTGGGACATCCATACATACTCCAACATCGGCCACGTTTTTTATGGTAACATGACTAATTTATCGTATTCAGGGTACTCCATGTGTTATGAAACATGTCATTGGTTGTTTCGGTTGATTGGATATCGCTGCTCCTCCTATATGTAGAACTACCAATGCACGTAGCATCAGGCAGAAACACGTTTGGGTTTGTTAACAAATTGACTAACGAAGAATGGGAAGTATGGCGCTGGTTCTCACACCACCACATACAAATGCAGACCGATTCAAGAGACGGCCTATATATCTAGACGTTCGACAGACGATAACATATGCCGCTGAGACTATTAGCGCGGTTTAACCAGTGTAAACTACACTGTGATACGAAGTGGGACTTAAAAATGTGCTCTGAGTCCACTCAATCATTTTTTCCATGGCTGTACTATACTAAATGGAAAGATAATAAATTACGCTCTTCAGGTATACAACTTGCAATTTGAAATGTACGTACTATCAATAATAATAATAATAATAATAATAATAATAATAATAATAATAATAATAATAATAATAATAATAATAATAATAATAATAATAATAATAATAATAATAATAATAATAATAATAATAATAATAATAATAATAATAATAATAATAATAATAATAATAATAATAATAATAATAATAATAATAATAATAATAATAATAATAATAATAATAATAATAATAATAATAATAATAATAATAATAATAATAATAATAATAATAATAATAATAATAATAATAATAATAATAATAATAATAATAATAATAATAATAATAATAATAATAATAATAATAATAATAATAATAATAATAATAATAATAATAATAATAATAATAATAATAATAATAATAATAATAATAATAATAATAATAACAAGAAGAAGAAGCAGCAGCTTTGATGCGCATATGATATTACCTATAAAATGCAGTTACGAGTATCACATAGGTTGTTTTCATTCTTTTTTTCGTGATCAGTTCTACAGATCTCATTTTCAGTTTATCTTCAAAATTTTATTGGAATTATCTGATTCATACAAGTTGTCATCCACTTCTAAGGATTCATCATCACAAGGTAAATGATGCACTTCTTCCAAATCCTTGGGATTTTGTAGATCATGCTCCTGTTTGTGAAAAGTAGTGACATCTCCTACTTGCAATGGCAAACTAATATTGTACAAGTAACGAGGAAAACAAAATGTAAGTAATATGTAAAGTAGAGTAGGCACGCTGGGTTTGGTTGCCTGTGGTACACGTAACTACCGATTAGTCATCCTTGTAGCTAAAAAAGTAAACAGATAAGGTTGCTGCTGCAGCGAGCAATGGAGTAAAATGTAATGTTACTCTAGATGCCCTAGTCAGACAATTACGTAGGCGCGTTCGTTCGCAAATTGTAACATTTAGATAACTGTAGGGGCCTCTCAGGACTAGTGACCAACGGATGCTGAGGTTATAAGTAGGGTTAGGATATTTATGACCTAAAAATTACCATAATATGCACAAAAAATATGCTTTTATGACCAAACATTTACCAAAATATGCACAATAGCATAATAAATATGTAAGATTTAAAGCTTTCACGGCGCACGTTATTTATTACAGCTTCACGGGTGATCAGCCGTGTGAGGTTTAAATGATTTTTCATTCTGACGAAGGCCATAGAGTTTACAATGGCCGAAAGCTCAATGTTTTTAAACCTCACACGGCTGATCACCCGTGAAGCTGTAATAAATAATAAATATGACCTAACAGTATTAAAATGAGGTAAAATTTCTATTGTAAAATAAATTAGTAAATCAGTTTTGATAATGAACCATTTATTTGAGAATAAACTGCACATGAGAAGCAAGGTAAACTATGCAATTTGACATTCCAGTATGATTTTCATTAACATTATAGACGTCTTTTTCCACTTTACCACAAACACCCTCTAATTTACTCACAACTTTTTTTAATTGTTCTATCTGCTTCACTAGTGGCACTTCTGATTCCTCCAAAGGAGTTATGACAGCAGGAATAAATCCAAAATTTGATTTTATGTATGAAAGTTTGTCTGAAATTTCACCATTAGACATTAATTCTTGGGTTAGTCCAATTGAAGTAGCTTCACTGCTATCGAATGAATCAATGATGCTTTTCACAATGTTGAATCTCTGGCAGTAATAGTTGCATGCATCAATTCAGGACCCCCATCTTGTCAAAATGGGAGATGGTGGCAAGGAAAAGTCTGGAGCTAACAACTTGAATGCTGCAACACGTGAAGGGGCTTTCAAAAATACCTTTTTGACACAGCCAATAAATTTTTCAACGTCACTGAATTTACTACGAATCTCCTCTGCAACTCGGTGCAAGGTGGGATCTAAGTACTACTAGTATTAGTACTAGTACTTAGTACTAGTAAGTCACATGCACCATTTTACTGTACAATGCTTTTAGAGAATCGGCAGCTTTCACTATATAAGGTGCAGCATCCGTTACAATGTCATGCTTAACACCTTCGAGTCATATGGCACCCATAGATCTGTCGAACTTTTTCTAAATATTCAGTTTATTAGAAACTTTCTTTCTGGACCATCTTCTTCCAAAGTTCCCACAATGACATTTGCAATAAAACTTCCATAAAGTCCGTGGTTTCATCAATTGATACCCAAATTTTTTTATTTACAAGCTTTTGTCTGATTTTTTGTATTGTTTTTTCGTAGCTTCGGCTGGCAAAGTTATTACTTAATGTAGAAGAATCAGGAAGAGATTTGCCTGTGTATTTTTCTAAGAATTCATGAAATTTTGGATGGTTTAGTTTACTTAAGGGAATGTCAGCACAAAGAAAATCTGTACAAAGTTCTTCACAGAATGGTAAATACTCGTAAGACTGGCGGGATTCTCCTAGGAGCATTTCCTGTAGTGTTTCTTCATTTTCAATCTGTTGTACTCCATGTTTGTGTTTATCTGTTGCCACATGCTGCTGAACGTTAAATGACTTCTCCGCAGTTACTCCTACGTCGCACAGTTTACAATACAGTATTCTACCATCACTTGAAAATACTCGCACTTTCTCATCATATTGAGACACAAACTTTGTTAGTTTTACTTGAACATTGTGCTTCACTTTAGGCATTTTTTCTAAACTGTACTGCACACGCTTACGACTTCAATAAGACCAAATAACACAAAGAGTAAACTAGACACTTGTCTGCAGTCCAGGGTCCAGAATGACTTAATCATAGAGTAACAACACAAACTCACTGATGCGTAAGGCTGAAGTCCATATTGTGGATTCAAAGGAAACAGGGAAGGAAGGTAGATATTTGCCATTTTCCAGGAAACAAAATAAGGTGTGCAATTCTGAGAAATGTAACACGGAGGAAATAAATTGCATGAGCAGGTTCTTTTCTTCTTGAAAGAGTGAAAATATGACAAATATGACCATATGCTCTATCAGAGAGAAATGGCCATATATGCAAAAATAGGACTTAACAAATTAGGTTAATTCATTTCGCTGTTTCATAAGAAGTATTTATATGTATTTAAGGAGCACGTCAGTCCTACCAAAAAATATATGTCCTATCATAAAAATCCTAGCCCAGTTATAAGCAATATGTCATATTTCTACTTAATGTAGACGTCTGCAAATCTGAATCATCTATTGAACTTCATGCTTCAGGAGGTAACGAGAGGATGTCACGTCTGCAATGCTTAAGACATAAGTCGGTCAAGAGAGTGAGGGCATGCTTACAATGGGATGGTGGGCACGTTGAATCCTTTGTCTAAACTTTTATGATGTTGATTCTTGGAAAATGTCTTAACATTCGAGATCTAGTATTCTTTTGTTTCTTACAAAACACATGTAAAGCGATTTATTTTATCTTCCCTGGCAGGCGTTCTGCTATTTAATAACGTTGAATGCTTCAGGAAATACAAACATATTATGCAATGAACCCCAAGTTCCAAACTCCTTATCTTCCACACTATAGCCTACCATGTTGAGTCGCTGTCACCTGGCATACGGGATTCAGAAATATTAGAAGACTAAAGGATCATCCGTCAGCGCTAATGTCATATATTGGCTAATATGCTGGATAACGGACCCCACCCCCCCCCCCCCGTGGCACAACAGCCCATCCGGGCCAAGGCCTATCGCCCAACCGCTGCGTCCCACCTCTGCCCACCACACATCATGAGTGGGGTGCACTATCTACTGGAGGGGGGATGTGGTCAGCACCCCGGACCCTCTCGGTCGGTTATGCGGTCTTCTCGACCAGGGGCTACCTCTTTTCAATTAAGTAGCTCCTCAATTTCCCCCTCAGAGGCTGAGTGCACCCCGTGCCAGACTTCCCATCGGGGGAAAATCCCCACGCCGGTACCAGAGATCGAACCCGGGTCCTCCATGCCAGAGGCAGGTGCGCTGCCACTGCGCCACGGAGGCGGTCAATATGAACACTCAGTATAGGAGTATTAGTATACAGTGCGTCCCGCTCGCAGCCGGACCCATCAGTAGACGCGAGGTGTAACAGTACTCGGTGTCCAGAAGCCGGACCAAGGAAGATATGCTGGCCTAACCTCTTGTTTACATTGCCTTTTTTATTATTATGTATGTTCGAATAATAACAATAAGCACACCATTACACTTATACTTGACGAATATATTTTACTCTGTGGTTTGCGAATGATAACTTTATTATAGGTGATGTTGGATGTAGTATCTACCTACACGCATTCCTTACATCTACTGATGATATTTCCACATACACGCATAAATTGTGCCGTGGTTTTCCTAATTTATGTTCTCATGTCGCCTAGTTTAGGGCTTCGGAAGTTAGAGAAGGATTCGAGCATTGTGGCTAGGCTTGTAGCATCTAGTTACTTATGAATAAAGTGATGAGCTGTGAGTACCAACCGGGAAGGTGCAGACCTGATGACAGCAGCTGCAATGGAGCGGACTCCTAGCATTTCCAGTTTGAGCGTCCCCAGATGCTTCCTCGATGGCCCGTCCCATACGAACGGACGGGTTGAAGCAAAAGCTCCCATATCAGGGAAGAAACTGTTTTGTCCTAAAGGCGCATCCACCACATGCACCACACACCACAGACAACCACATCAAGGCTTGTAACCCTGGAGGATTAATGAAATGAGATGCACGAGAAGTCGTAATAGTATATAATCCATTAAACCGACTTGGATCGATCACGAAAAAGTGCTAGGTCAACCAAAGGTTGATCGTAATATCCAGGGAACGTGGTGACCACAGCCCTTTAGAAATGTCCGTCATCGAAAATTGGTTGTACGTCGTCCAATAAATTAAGCGCAGTATGGGCTGTACCAGAATCCTGTTGGAAGTAGCTATATTCTCCTTCATTATCTAACAACATTTCAGAAAATGGTATAGAATATTTGTGCGGTACCTGCCAGAATTTGCGGTATCGTTGAAAAATATAGACCCTATTATCCGTTTTGCTGTTGTACTACAACATACACCAATTTTTTTCATTATGTAATGAAACTGTGAATTAATCGTGGATATTCAGTGCTTTAATACCTATCGTTCTATAAGCAACATGATCATTCAAATGAAACCATGCGTTATTTGAGAAAACGATTTAAGGTGAGTCAACAATGCTGTCAGCATTTCGTAGTGAAACACGTAAAGCACTGTCTGTAAGGTTACAGTTTTAAAATGTGCATTACTGTATGGACTAAAACATTTAATAGCTAATTACTGTGAAACACATAAACATTTATTCCGAGTAGTTCAAATAACGCACTAATTTCGTAAAGGTTTTTCTTCCGTTAGAACCCTTCGTTTTCAGAAATATAGCATCAAGTGATACCGTTTCTGTGAATTTGTTTACAAGACATCTGATAGCCTCTTTATTAAAAACTGGAGCCCCAGGAACTTTCTTGAGAAATTGCCTGATCACCTATACCCATGTGTTATACACAAGCATGTATTTGACTGGCGTTACAGTAAGAACCCACTTAACTCACATGCACCCAGCACGCTCGCTTAAAAATCCTTCTTGCGCCTTCCCACGACATACAGGAAGCAGTTATCAAATTCCTAGAGGACGCTGGCTGACTTTGAGGCTAGTCAGCAGTTGTCAGACCGGCATGTTTCAACCGGCCGGTGTGGCGTGGTTCCTTAAAGTGCAGCCATCGAAAAATGATTGAGCGCATTAGGAGAGCAGAATATTAATTCTAAGTGCCTCGTCGTGTTGCAGCGCGATTTACACAAGTCGATATTTCCAACATGCAGCTTGAGTTTATTGATAGTGTGCTCCATATGTTATCACCTGTCGGACACGCAAATAGGCACTTTGCCACACCGCCACTTTCTTTATCAGGAACAAATACAAATCCCAGTGGTGATATAAAACACAACCTATTTGTGTGTCCGACAGATGGTAACATATGGAACAAACTATCCATAAACGCAGCTACCTGTTGGAAATATCGACTTGCGTAAATCGCGCTGCAACACGACATGACACTTAGAAACATTCTAGGTCACTGCTCACCTAATGCGCTCAATCATTTTCTCCATGCCTGTAAAACCTTCTTTGCTTCACTTCGCAGAGTAGGAGTAGCGTGTTTAATTTCCGCACTGGAGGGCATGACATTTTAATCAAAATCGTTAGAGCCATTTTCAAGAAAATCAAACTTTTCGAAAAATTTTCCATGTAAAGGGTAGTTTGGGGTGAGGATATTTTAATTAAAATCCTCGTGTCGCATCCTTGAAAGACATTAAACTTAAATACCAACTTTGGTCTCTAACCCACTTTTCGTTTTGAGTTATGCGGTCCACAGACTGACAGACAGACACACACGCACAGACACACACACACGCTCGTGCGCGCGGGCCTTTTCTAAAGAAGATGCTTTTTTTTTTTTTTTTTTTTTTTTTTTAAAAATTCAGGGGGTCTCAAAACATATATTTCCGGTGAAATCTTGACATCGAACTTTTGGGTGGAATACAATACTTCCCCTACTTATGCACTATCTTTCACAAAAGTAAATACCCATCTTCGGTGAAACGTGCGCGAATGGTCATCTAATTCTCAGGCGTGCTTGCATGGGTGCTATGAAAATTCAATTAGTCATATGCTTCCCTTGCTGTTCGGAGGACATGGCAGCCATGTCACCTCGCAACTCACCTCACCTCGTAGTTTTGAAAAGCAATATTTCTGCAATCCTTCTACATTAACGGGCAAGCATTGCAGATTCAACTTCAGTGCACCTGCAGAACATATGTTCTTATGGGGTTTCTATTAAGTTGTGGACTAGAACTAAAATGATGCCAGTGTTGGTGCTAGACTACAAAACGTGAGCCCTCTTAAGCCGTGTATTCGCTATAGCTGTGTTGGCAAAGGCTTGTTCTTTCAAATGAACAGTGTGGGCTGACATGGGTTCGAACCCCATTTAACATTTTCCTTTTGATTTCCCTTTTTCTTTTTTCTTTCTTAACGGGAACATTATTATTTATATAACCGGTGCGAAACATAAAACTATACAAACTAATGGAATCTATTTCTAATAAAGCTCCTCCTTTAGGTATTTTATTCCGCGTACCGTTGTAACCTTTCCCGACGTCTTATGAATGCTGTAGTATGATGGAAATTTTACATATGAATGCTTCTTAAGATATCAATTGCTGAAAATGAAGCAGGGAACACGCCTACCTCAATTGTCAAACATTCCCCTTGAAATTAATATTTCCCTTAAAACATTCACATTAAAAGTATCTATGAATTTCGTAGGCTATTACCATATTAAAATATATAAGCGTATAATAGTGTAAATTACCAGATCTGGATGGCAGTGAATGACACATTAAACAGAACAGAATGCAGTTGTTGAAGCAATCTTTGCACCCAGCAAGGTTGTCATGTCGTTCCAAGCAGATACAACGTTGCCATGTCCCCATTAACTCAATTTGTAGCAGTGTGCCTTCATCTGATTTTCCGTTCCTGATAAAAAGCTGTAGAGAACTAAACACGTTTGTTAATCTTGTATTATAGAAAATAAACATGCGAAAGACGAGGCTCGAACCCCCGTCAGCTAGCAGCTCTGAATTTCACAGCTGTGTGAAGTTTATTTTATTCATTCAGTTCAATACAGTGGAATACACAATTGAACCATATCATGAGTCAATACATAAGATGATATAAAAAGGTACCCTATAAGGGCCCATGTCATGAGAAACATAAATAGAAAGGAATTTAGTAATTACATAGTATATACAATATAATTAGATAAGAAGTTAAAAGTACAATTAGTATAATCAAAACATCATAGAAAATATCTATAAGTTTAGGTATTCTTCAATACTGTAAAAAGCTTTGGTTATTAAATAATTTTTATCCTATTTTTCAAGGTATTATAATTTTCATATTATTTTAGATTTTCAGACAAAGCATTATAAAACTTTGCTCCCATATAACCAGGGACCCTCTCTGATAAATGTAATCTGCTTCTGGGGAGATTTAGTAATTGATTATTCCTGGTATTATATGTGTGAACATCTGACATGTTTTTCATTGGGAATTTAAATTGAACTAAATATAAAATGGTTCTATAGATGAACAAGCTTGGTAATGTAAGGATTTTCAGCAGAATAAAAGTGCTTTTATATGATTCGTTATACCTTAGGCCACCTAAATACCTAATAGCCTTTTTTTGTAATACAAATATTCTTTGAAAATTTTGTTTAGATGTATTTCCCCATAATTCAATTCCACATGACAAAAAGGAGTGGATAAGCCCAAAGTATGAGGAACTTCCCTAAGCGATTTGTTGTGAGATATACGTTATTACTTCCCGTCAGCTGCTTGCTATTTCGCGCCAATGGTTTATAAGGATTGTAAACTATATGGAAGTCCTCCTCTATGACAACTCAAACGCATCCTTAAATATTATTACGTTTTAAACACTCCAGCATTATTATAAGGATAAGCTTGGGTGGTTAGTGAGAAGAGGATTGCAGAATGGGCTTTATTCATTAACATAGAGGTTAGTCTTTACTGCACACTTTAACATTACAGTTCATTACTTGCAAATACAGTTTATAGCTCCTCAAAAAGACAGTAGCTCGTGGATACTAATGCTACTTATGTAGTAATGCTGCTTCATCCTGAGCATTTATATTATGGCTAACAATTTCTTGCATGTAATTTCTGAGCAAGGATACGAGCGAAACTATTAACAAATATCTCAAATGCATTAGAACCTTAAGCGATAATCGACTACTTCTTGTTCTAAACTTTAATGTGTAGTGAATATTTTACGTTAATTGAAAATGAATACCGATACGCAGACTTGATTTGACATCTTTGGGAAAGGTGTAAGTGCCCTTTAAGTGTCTGGCTTGTTTTTTTAATGCAACCTGATAAACTCATGATCATAGAATATGTGAATTATGACTAAAATGTGCACCAGTTATCACTGTTGTTGCGCATATAGACCGGAAGGCAATGTATCTACGAAATTTGGCGAAAATTGCCGAAAACTTTTATTTTTACTTTTTGCATTTTTTATTATGCTCATACTTTTTACTTTAACGGCACACTTTAGTTTTCTTTATATCAGCTATTTTTAAAGCTCCAGGAGGGCATTTAAATGTCCCAGTGCTGGTGAACGTTTCTCACTAAACTTCATCGCTTCAGCTTTGAAATGCATTTTTCGTTTTCCCTGGCTTTGATTTTGGTATCTTGCAGGGAATTTTGCTTCAGAAAGGTTGTGAGTTTGCTGTGCTGAAATGAATTCAATATATCAAACTGAAATGCCATGAATCTGACACATGTTTTACTTCCAAACAGAGAAATGCCATCAGTGTTCTGTAATTCTGTAATCTTACCAGGTTATCTCAGTGTTCCAGTTATACATTAGGCATTGTTTAGGTAGTCAATAGATTTTAAGTTATTCATCAGTCTATAGTAGAGCCGTAACAAGCAGATATTTTATTAATTTTGTGTATAAATTTGCGAAAGTACATAGTGTGCACATTAGCTAAGAGCAATAAATTTCTAAATGTTGTGAACAATGCGAAGGCAAAAGAAAAGTTTTCATATTAATAAACAACCAAGCAAACTTAAAATTCTCAAAAACTCCTACTGAGGCCAAGAAGAAAACAACAGAGGGTCTCAAATCTGGTGCTGGGGAATTGTAAGCTGATTGGATTTACAAAAACATACTATTAAAGTTTAAAATTAATTTTTCTTAGTTCTTTTTTTTTTTTTCTTTCTTTTTTTTTCAGTGTTTTTCACTATTCAAAATGCTCCTTTGACCCCAGTTTATAACTTATTTGCTTGACATTTTCAGGAGATCTTCAGAGATTAAGGTATTAAAATTTTTCGTGCACTAATTAAAAATATTAAATAATTGAGCTGAAATTAAATATGTTTCATAACACATTCTGAAAAAAATTGAAAATATTGATAAATTGTATAAAAACCTTTTTTTCCTCTTGAACGTACTAAATCTAAGCAATTTTGGTATGACAATTTCTTTATATTTGTATACTGAGCTCAAATTAAAAATTTAGGGGAGATACAATAAACTGTAGGGTCCAAGGATCCTTTTATATGAGCATATAAAATGTGATTCATTATTAATAAATATATTAATAATTTAAAAATGGTTTGACATATGATATTCAAATTTTGTGTATACTACTTGCTTTATGTTCTGATTGTGTGGGAAAAAAACTCGAAACAAGCAGAAGAAAACTGTGGATTTTTAGTTTTCATAGTTATATTGCTGTACTAATCAACTCTGCTTTGATACTATTTCCTGGAGAATAAATTTCCCAGTAACTCTCATAACGTACAGGTACTCCTATGGTTTAACAATCGTATCAATATATTCTGCGCTTTGAGATTTTGAAATCATACATATATGCACACACGTACACGCACATGATAGATGAGTGAGTGGAGTTTAAGGACCCGTCGAAAACTAGGTTATTTGGGCCCGACACAAGAAACAGAAGCACCGCATCATTACAGTATTAACTCCATCATCTCACAGCGCTGCACTGTTAATTGCAAGAAGCAGTTAATTGCACTTATACAATGTTACATTTCTCATTTTCATCCCACATCTGTGTGACAGGCAGACTATAATATAATAATAACACGTATGGCATGACATGTAATCTCTCAAGTTACTCTAAACGTTATGGATGTTGGCTGTGAGATTACAATCTCTGTTGCACTACTACACCGAGCGAAATGACTCCGTGGTAATGTGTGAAGCTCGGGTTTGAGATATCCTGGGTTCTCTTTCCATCTAGCCCCCACAATATGACCTTAGGCTTTTCGTGGTGCATCCTGATCAGTAAGCGAAGACTGTGTTGGTTGCTCGTTGGTACCACGATTTCCTCCTTTCCAACATATCCGTTTCATTCTGTTTCCTTCTCACATTTCAGGACTGCTTCTAGGTTTCCTAGCGTATGGCGGTGTAGCACAGGTGGGAAGGACAATTGCTCAAAGGAAACAGCACAGGACTGCTTCTAGGTTTCCTAGCGTATGGCGGTGTAGCACAGGTGGGAAGGACAATTGCTCAAAGGAAACAGCACAGGGCTGCTTCTAGGTTTCCTAGCGTATGACGGTGTAGCACAGGTGGGAAGGACAATTGCTCAAAGGAAACAGCACAGGGCTGCTTCTAGGTTTCCTAGCGTATGACGGTGTAGCACAGGTGGGAAGGACAATTGCTCAAAGGAAACAGCACAGGGCTGCTTCTAGGTTTCCTAGCGTATGACGGTGTAGCACAGGTGGGAAGGACAATTGCTCAAAGGAAACAGCACAGAGCTGCTTCTAGGTTTCCTAGCGTATGGCGGTGTAGCACAGGTGGGAAGGACAATTGCTCAAAGGAAACAGCACAGGACTGCTTCTAGGTTTCCTAGCGTATGACGGTGTAGCACAGGTGGGAAGGACAATTGCTCAACGGAAACAGCACAGGACTGCTTCTAGGTTTCCTAGCGTATGGCGGTGTAGCACAGGTGGGAAGGATAATTGCTCAAAGGAAACAGCACAGGACTGCTTCTAGGTTTCCTAGCGTATGGCGGTGTAGCACAGGTGGGAAGGATAATTGCTCAAAGGAAACAGCACAGGACTGTTTCTAGGTTTCCTAGCGTATGGCGGTGTAGCACAGGTGGGAAGGACAATTGCTCAAAGGAAACAGCACAGGACTGCTTCTAGGTTTCCTAGCATATGGCGGTGTAGCACAGGTGGGAAGGACAATTGCTCAAAGGAAACAGCACAGGACTGCTTCTAGGTTTCCTAGCGTATGACGGTGTCGCACAGGTGGGAAGGACAATTGCTCAAAGGAAACAGCACAGGGCTGCTTGGACAACGGATCGTTCGTCCCATTCTCTAGGCAGCTCTAGCAGTGGAACGGGGCTTCGAGCCTCTATTAGGGACTTCCGCGCACCTTTGTGGCCTGTCGACCTTGAGTCATGAAGCGTCCTGTGATTCCTTCACTTGCTCTCTTCCTATTGTAGCTGCCATCTTCTGGAAGGAGGAGATGAACTGAAGAAGCCGCAGTTAGAGGCCACAGCGATGCGCGGAAGATCCTAACAGTTCCAGGTTCGAACAACGTCCCACTGCTGAAGTTGCCTGGAGAAAGCGATGAACGATATGTCGACCAAGTAGCCCTCTAGTGCTGAAGGGGAGTATTCTTTCCTTTGAGCAAGGATCCACGCCCCATGTCTGGCTCTCCTATACACTGTGAAACCTTTAAGCACAGCTGAAATATGAAAACGAAATGGAATGAAAGGTACTGATGAAAACAGAATCGTATGGACCAGAAAAACCACGAAAAATCCAAGGTCAGAATGCGTGGTCGACTGAAACACAGACACACCCGAATACGTTCCTCATACGTTACCACGCGCTTATCTTTCTCAGTGTATTTCAATAAGATAACAAATGAGAATCATTTCATTACCGTTGCCTTGTTGTTCCACACTTGCAGTTACAATTGCCATTTTCAAAAGAATGCCAGCTAGAACACAATTACTATGATATAGAAAGCATGAAACTTTAGAATATAAATTAAGTTTTAACGTTAAATTTGTTAGTTTTGAGTAGTTTGTCCAATCGTTACATTATTAGAAAATTAATAAACCACATTATAAAACATAGCTTTTGATAACTATTCTGAACTGACTTACACCCAAGGTGGAATGTGATACCTGTTTCGCCAGTATCATACTTTATTAATAAGATGTAATCTCTCAGTACCATACAATATTAACGCTTTTTATAATGTGTAAAGTTAAAAGTGGTATGTCAAATTAGAACAATGTATCTTAATTTAAAGTTCCTCTAAAATGTAACGCAATGATAGAATAATTTTGAATATTCTGACCTGCAACAAATGGCTGCTACATACAAGTTTTAAAGAGGGATAACTCTAAACAACCTAACAGCTTTGTCAGTTTTCAAACATTACCTATGATGAGTTCCCAAAAGTGGTCAAAATGAAAAGTTCTACTGCAGAAGAAAATAAGACAATTTCAGTAATCCCGTTCATTAGTCATCTTGTACTTCTTAAACTCCAAACAACTTATTCAGAAGAAGTCATCAAAGAAAGTTGAAAAAGACAGTGTTGTGACTAGTACTCATAAATTTGGTTGTAAAACCAGATCCGCTTCCAGATTGAATCTACAAGACATTTTTAATTGTATTGTTTAGTATTTTGCACTGTTAGCGTTGTGTTGTAATTAAAATTGACGTAATATGAATTAAAAGTTGGAAGGCAATGCTAAAGGATGGAAGGCTGTGAAGAAAGCAGCTGAATACTGCATGGCAACCAGTCGTTAAACATTTTTCTAGCTAAAATAAAAGAGATTTACACCTCTGTGGTGGGGGAGGTGGCGTGTCTGCCTCACAGCCAAGAGGGCCCGAGTTCAAAGCCCGGTTAGGTGAGTTACCTGAAGAAATTTTTTCCCCCTAAGATTTACCACTATTCTGAGAAGGTGACTGTTGGGTAACTGTATGTTCTAAGGATCCCGGGTCCATTAGAGCATCATTTCAACCGTTTCTTTCTATCACCGTCCGAATTATCCTATCCGGTTAAAGGACGTTAATTAATAATCCAAAAGGAAGCAAGAAATATGATAACCTGATGTCTGATTGATGGTTGATCAAAACTTACAGCTGGTTTAATGAATTCTTTTCAATGGCAATCAGTAATATGGATAACTTCATTTAGCACATATTAGAGAGGTGAAATGTGCAGTAGTTGAAATAATTTGACGTGATGTTGGCGATACAATTTTTGAATGTTGCAAAAACAAGCAGACTAGCGCTAGTGTTTTAATCATCTATTTCTCCAGGGACGGGCTTTCAGAAACAAGATCACTCATGTAAAATTAGATTTTGTTACCCGACTTTTGTTTAATTCAGTACTTTACCTAAATTACATATCCGTGTTTCAGTTATAAGTATATTTTAACTTGTATTGTGACGTAATACTTGCACATAAAAGAGCAAATAATGCCACGAAAATCTTCAAAGTGAAGAATTGGATGAAATGTTTAATATGATGACCAGCAGAATTTGTATTGCTTCTAAAGAAGTAAACATGAACTATGCCGTTCCGCTAAGAGCGAACATTTTCTCTCTTGAGTGATAAATACCAGGAATGTATTGTGAATTCACCACAGCTCTTAAACCAATTTAGCTAATGTTCGATATGTTTAGGTTGTATGTATAATAACCTAAACACCTTGAACATTCTCTACACAAACACACTCTAAATATGTAAATGCATGATCCATTTTCATATCTCTTACACGGAGAAGTTAGAAACGTTCTGGACAATCCATGACCAACAAGGCTCTTTGCAGAAACATCTTTTGTAACCGAAAGCGTCGTCTGTATAATCACAAATCTTTGTCACTAGCTGATGCATGCGGCTAAAGCTAGATTAGTAGTTCTGTTTTGTCCGAGTTATAGGCATATACTCATTGCCATGAGTATGTTATACAGTCCATACGTTTCTACATCTACCTCCTCGTCAAAATTAAGTGGCAAGTTGATCTGTCAGTCACATAGAGGAAATTGCTAACTTTATGTTGGAGGTAACGGTAATGTGCATATTAATTGCCGCATATAGAAAATGTAATTTCATATTAACATACCCTACTTTTTCATCTATTTCAATAAGTTGCCATAATACTTCTCATTCACTATTTGTACGTCGTAAGGTTTCATAACTTAGAACTGTTACTATTAAGATTAAATCCAGAATACTGTTTTGAGAAACATTTGGGATTTTTATATTATTCTTCGTAAAAGGAGACTTTGAGTTTCACTTTTGCCTCAAAATGTATTTTTAGTACCTACTCAGAATCACGTTCTTCCGTTATGAAACTTAGTAGTAATGTATTATTTCTTAGGGCTTAGGGCAATATTTCGAAGTTTTGAAATTATAAAGCAATGGCAAATGAAATTATACCATTGTCTGACTTAATAGAATATGGAGTAATTTTATTCACAGTCTTTTCAATTAAATTGACTGATAACTAGATTCATTTTGACACCACCATACTACTGCAGCGTTTTTCAGAAACTCTGCCAAAGTTGTTTATTTTCCCAAGATATTTCTATGTTAATACTCATTGTCCAAAATGAGGACTATTTGGCCTGTACTCTTCATCTTAGAGCATTATGTAATTTTTTATAAATACTTAAATGGCCTATTGCTTGTTAATTATGTTGATAATCAAAAAATAAAGCGAGCTCAAGGGTGTAAAAAGGTGCCGGAACATCGAATATGCCTCAGTGTAAAGTCTAGGAGCCTCTAGCGCTCTCTGGACGACTGGCGGCCAACTTTGTCATAATAGTATGACCTTACTCAATCGTTTTTTGCTCCGATTAGAAAATTGCTTTCATGTCTTTTAACTGCATGACATAACGTAGCGGAGCACCCATATGTAGCTTCTAGAGGGTGCCCCATAATCCATACCGGAGGTAAGCTTCCTTCTTCAGGGCATGCAGTTCGTCCCTGGCAGCACTGTCTATGGAGTCCAATAGCAACGACCATTCAACTGTCTTTTAAACACATAAAGTAAATATTACACTAAATTAAGTAAGAGTTATAGAATCGTATGTATGTCCACAATCCCTATACGGTGTCATTCATAAGTCTTGTATATCCACGGCAACTACTCAGATGCCTGTTCCCACGAGGAACAAATCTGAGGAACACTATTAATTATTATCATCATAATAACAGTCATAGTAACTTTATCATACTCTTCCTAAAGCAAAGCATAGTTGAAATTTATTTCATTGAAAATGCAAATAAATAAATAAATAAATAAATAATAATAATAATAATAATAATAATAATAATAATAATAATAATAATAATAATAATAATAATAATAATAATAATAATAATAATAATAATAATAATAATAATAAAATTAAATATTTTATCAGCCTTACTCCTAGTTTCACACTTCGTTTTAGTTACTGCTCTACTATTTTAATCTACATAAACTGATAATGCCACTATTTAAAAGGGCACGCATTAGTATTTTGTTGAATCTTTAAATCGCATTAACTACCTTAATTTCACTTGAAAATCAGAAATTTGCGTTATTTTTATAACTTAATGGACAACTAAGTAAATAATTACCTAGGATTTTTTTTTATTCCAAATTAGATTTTTTTTTTTAACCAAATATTTCATTTTCACTTACAAGTTCGTCTCAAGAAGCACTTAGATAAAATAAAAAGGTTAGGCTTAGAATAAAAAATATATTCGTTAATAATGACTCAATGTGCAGGTACCAAATTTTAAGTGTAACATTCGTATTGCGTTTTCAAGACCAAGTCAAATTCAAGGTTCTTAGGTTAGAAAGAGCACATGTATTTTAGAATTTTCACGGATGCAGTGTAACAAAAAGTATTATATTAACGACTTGCAAGGAAGCGAAGATTATGCTTTTTGGACAATAAGATGAACTTCTAGTACTTATTAATGCTGTCATGGATGGTAAGTTGACAATCTCACAATTAATACGTATTTTAATAAAGTGAGAAGTTCAACGCCGAGGGTGTTCATTTTCCCGACATTTTAAATTATATATTACTTCTTCGACTACGTATAGAAGTAGAACTATTGTTTCAAACAAAAAAAATCGATATCAATACTTCACTGGAAGCACTTGTTTTGAAACCTTCCGAATAAAAAAGAAGCAATTTTAGAAAGGTTCGTGTGTGTGTGTGTGTGTGTGTGTGTGTGTGTGTGTGTGTGTGTGTGTGTGTGTGTGTGTGTGTGTGTGAGGAAGAGAGAGGGAGAGAGAATGTGAGAGAGAGTTAGAGAGAGAGGACAGCATACATAACTCAAAAGCGAATTTGGTATTTAAGTTGAGTATCTTACAAAGTTGCACTCCAAGTAAATCCTTCCATCCTAAACTATCCTTTACTTCAGAGGTGGGTAGATACGTGAATCCGTGTAATTCATGAACCTTTCGCCGTGTAACCATGCAACACAACGGTACACACCCCTTCAATAGTTAATTTTCATTACAAATTAAACGCGTATCTTGAATTTTCTGGCAATGTCCTATGAAGTCCTTGGATCACTTTTGCGTATCTGGTAAACCGTAAGAGATAAACCAAATCTCACTGCAGAAAAAAATATAGGTAGTTCTTGTTAAAGCACACAGTTTATGTGGAATGCATTTTTAAGTACTTCACCATCTTTGAGATAGTTCTTGTTATTGGTTTATATTTTAAAATAATTATGCTTTTCTCAAATGGTAAGTCGTTTTCCGCTCAAAAGTGTTACTACATATATTATTTTGTTGTTTTCGATGTGCAGTACTGGTTTTCCTGCTCTGTTATTATACATTTAATGATCAGTGGGGAATAGATTTTTATGTGCTAAAAACTTTAAACTATTTCATTTTCATGTAGGGAAAATATAACAAATATGCATAAAATTGTAAAAATATTTTACTTCAATATTACAAAACTGTAAATATCTATGTTAAAAAATCACAATCATGGTGAGACCGTGGGGATTGGAACGACTCGCTGTTGCAGTGAACCACGAAAATGTTCTCCGAGTTTGCCATCAGAAGCTGATCTCGGTTCTCTTAAAACAATGTGCGATACCGGAAGAAGGACCCTTCAACATCACATGAAGATAGTCTTGCATATTTCACCAAAGGGCACACATATTTTTAATTTCACTGTTTTCTGTCCAATTTCTCTTCTAAAACCTTAAGAATTTTACACATAGTTGAAATCCACCAGTTTTTTTCGAACACACTCCTAAATTTCTGTTTAATAGCTTCCACTTTGGATCTTTGAGTGAATTATATTTCTCAACATCATACACTTCATTAACTGTCTCAGTTAACAAGCTGGTTGTGTTTATAATTTTTACTTTCTCTACTGGTAAGTAGGGGAAGTATTGCACTCCACCCAAAAATTCGATTTCGAGATTTCACCGGGAATATATGTTTTGAGACCCCTGAATCCCCCCCCAAAAAAAAAATCATTTTTAGAAAAAGATTCGTGTGTGTCTGTCTGTGGACAGCATAACTCAAAAACGAAAAGCCGGTTAAAAACCAAAGTTGGTATTTAAGTTTAACGTCTTTCAAGGATGGGACACGAAGATTTTGAAGAAAATAGCCTCACCCTAAACTACCCTTTGCATGGAAAATTTTTCGAGAATTTGATTTTCTTAAAAATGGCTCGAACGATTTTGATTAAAATGTCATATGCTTGAGATAATTTTGTGACAAATGAAATGTATATCTTGAATTTTCTGGCTATAGCCCCTGTAGTCGTATTTACTCTGGACGACTTTTGCATAACTGGTAAACCGTTAGAGATAGACAAAATCATACTGCACAAAACAAGTAGATCTTGCTAAAATACACAATTTATGTCCAAATAAATTTTATTCTAGGGTGAACCATTTAGGAGATATTCCTTGTTATGTATGTGAGTTTCGGAAAACTTGAAACTTTGGTGAAATGGAACATCGTTGTTCATTTTTTTTTATATGTTAAGTGTGGAAAGATAACGGAATGTCAAAGCTTTAAAATATTTGACTATCGCACAAAGCCTACTGTATTCTAATATTCCCCTTGCACCTACAAGGAAATAAGCGATAAGATAACTTGTACAAAAGTTTGTCTCAACTAACACGAAGAAGATATAGGAATAAGAGTTTGTAAGAATGATTAGTACAAGAGCAGAGAAAGTCATGTGAGTGCAACACATCAGATTTTTTGATAGAGTGAAACAAAAAATTCAAATTTGCAGGTATGTAAGGCAACTTATGTTTTTAGTGTACAGTCTTTGAGTAAGTTCTGAAGAATTTCAATTGAAGAGGCGTCATCCTTATTTAGTTCATCATTCACCTATTTGAAATTTTCAAAATTGTTTGCATAATACACTGCTACTTCGAACCATGTTTCCCAACGAGTGACTATGGGTCCGGGTAGAAGTGCAAGATCTGGGTTGTTGGCTATGAGCAAATCAGTTCTTTTTGGTACTATCAGAAACACCTTTTGGGCATTTGAGATCTGTTTGTTTACTTTAGGATGCAGTGTGCGTATCTGCTCTGTTATGTGAACCATGTACTATATAAGCTACGTTTATCAAGTGTGGTAAACTTACAGAAAGACTCTTGGCTGCCTTCTTCATATGTGGAGCATCATCCGTAAGTATGAGTAAAACACTATAACCCCATTCGGCCATAACAACTACAAAGATTTGCTGAATAAGTGAGCTACTGTTATACGATTCGATGCTGATATTTCTCTACATGGTAATAGCAAACCTGGTCTAGCAGACCTCGTAACCGGCCGAGAAGGACATGAGCTCTGAGCACGTTCCACCTCCAGTACTGTACCCCATTCATGACGTCTATGGTGGGCAGAGACGGGGCACGCAGTGGTCGGGCGGTAGGGCTCGGAGATGTGCTGTTGTGCCACGTTAAAAATATAGAAAACACCGCTTGGGGATTATTTCGTCATTCTCTAGCACACCCACCACAACATTTCCCACATTTCTACCCTTAGAGTCTGGTGATTGGTCTGTGCTCGTCCACATGTTTTTATTTTCACATACTACTCTGATCTTTCTTAGCGTTTATTCGTAACAAGCAGACACATACAATTTTCCTAATGTTCTTCTGGTGTTTCAAAATTGGTGTATTTCGTAAGAAAGTTTCCGAACAGTGGATTTCTCAATTTATGTAAAAGAACATCACATGAAAGAAAGGTTTTACATAAATCTGCATAATATTCCGAACTTTTTAAAACTAGGGTATGTGAAGAGGAAGTTGCTTCATCTAAAGAACTTGTCTAGGAGCTGTACGTAAAGCGGCCATTCTGTTTATTACCTGCTAAATGCTGCAATATTTGAGATTACTGATCTCCGTTTATTAATTTCTCAGATTTTTATCAGCTAGAATTCTTTTATCATAATTAAGATGTCATTAAATTCAGCAACATATTGTTGCAAATGAGAGCGCACACTTTACTTTACTTTCGGCATTATATTGCCAATCACTTCACTTATGATACTGTACTGTATAAACTCTCTGCTTTAAATAAGACAAGGACAGTGACTGAAAACTGTTGTGTACATTATGTCAGCCGTCCACGTCATAAATAGGGAATTCCCCGTTCAGATAATGAAGCTGCACGTGTAGTAGAGGTTACAGATTAAGCAATACGTTAACGAATATAGTTCATTCAAATTGCGTTCTCACAATATGATTATGATAATGCACGCGATTTTTTGTTACATTTAGAAAGTATAACAAAGAAAGTCATTTTCCAAGTATTAAAGGGTACTTCACAGAGAATATAGTTTGTTGTGAAATCCTAGAACCAAATCGTAGTTCATATAGCTATGCGTACTAGCTCTTGCAGAAAAAAGAATTATAAGAGAGCGTAAGTACTTACTAACGTCTCTTTTGCCTGTACTTTTATGTAAGCGTATATGGATGTTATACGAAGTAATAAATCAAGTTGTGAGGTGACATTTACTCGTGTTTTAAATACTTTGAAAGTTAAGTGCATTAATATTCTTGATAAATACATTTCCACTTTCAACAATTTCAGTCCTTAATATGCAGCTAAAGTTGCGATAGGCTACTAGTGTGTGCATAAAACTAATAACACAGCCGTGCACATTCAACGCTGAGCAATACGAATGCTCAATATGTAACATTTCTGTTTAACAGAGCATAAGGAAAACAGCCAACGACTCAAATTCTGGATCCTTTTACAGCTTTATAATAAAATGTTATATTTATTTCTTCAACCAATATTTTATTAAAGTAATGCAGATGTGCAGCATTTAACTCAAAGCTTTATCATAAATGTTTATCCTAATATTATAGACCATATTGTAACGGATTAATTAGTGGGAGCACGAACGGCAGTTCGAAGAGCCAAAAAGAGAGGGTGGCCGGCAAAAGATGGAACAGTTTGAAATGACGTCAGAGACAAAAGCCGGTTGCCTGTGGGATTCTACTGCGTGGTGAGTATGTGTTAGGAGTCTACCGTGAGATGTGACCAGCTGTGGGTCAGCTCTCGGCAAGGGGAAGTAGAACCCGGGCACCATTGCAAGTGGTTGGCACGGCGATCAGCCGTGGTGAATGCAAGACAGGCGCATAAGCCTAATCCTGCTAGTTACATGTACTTCAACTTGGTGCATGTGGTTCCTTTGGGAAAGGAACGGTATGGACTTCTGAGGTGATTGTGCCAGTTAAGGTTGGTAAGAGACGTCGCTTATGTGGAAAGGAGGATTCGATGAGTGGCTGTGAAACCAGAGGACACAGTTGTACACTGTCGACCAGGGCGTGGCTATTCCAGGCTGAAAGTTCTCCGAACATCCTATATCTTCGAGTGCCGACATCGGGATGAGTATCAGTTTAGTTAATAATACTTTGTAGGAGTGGGAAAACTCCAGAGGGACAGTTAATAAAGGGGGATTGCTCTGTATGAGGCCCTTAATCAGTAAACCGGAGAGCAACTCGGTATAGGTGGAGATTGTCACAGACTGTAAGGAAGACTTCCAGTTAGATAGTATTTTCTCCGTAATTTTCTTGATTTCAAATATAGGAAAATTTCTTGTTTTCATCTTAAAATTTTCATGTTAAGATTTAACAGAGTCCATTATCAAATTTGTTGTTTCATTTTAATATTTATAGGTTACTATGCAATGGAATCCATTTTCAAATTTATTGTTGTCTTTAATAATTGCTTGTTAATGCTTAACACTGTTCATTATAATAAATGTTATGTTATGTTGTAGTTTGTTGTGTTACTTGGTAGTATCCTGTCTCGATCCTGCGGAATAAGTTATTAAGGAAAGGGAAAGGGAAAGGTAGTAGGTGTAAGTAAAACGCCTCCTTTTGGAATAGCCACGCCCTGGTCGACAGTGTACAACTGTGTCCTCTGGTTTCACAGCCACTCATCGAATCCTCCTTTCCACATAAGCGACGTCTCTTACCAGCCTTAACTGGCACAATCACCTCAGAAGTCCATACCGCTCCTTTCCCAAAAGAACCACATGCACCAAGTTGAATTACATGTAACTAGCAGGATGAGGCTTATGCGCCTGTCCTGCATTCACCACGGCTGATACCGTGCCAACCACTTGCAATGGTGCCCGGGTTCTACTTCCCCTTGCCGAGAGCTGACCCACAGCTGGTCACATCTCACGGTAGACTCCTAACCACACACTCACCACGCAGTAGAATCCCACAGACAACCGGCTTTTGTCTCTGACGTCATTTCAAGCTGTTCCATCTTTTGCCGGCCACCCTCTATTTTTGGCTCTTCGAACTGCCGTTCGTGCTCCCACCAATTAATCCGTTACACTCCCCCCCCCCTTTAATCTATTGTGAAACAATAGCCTTGAAGAGGTGAACCCTTCAGCCTACCCCGGAGAACATCTCAGTTTACAATTCCTATTCCTATTATTTCTTCAATTGAGACACATGCGCAAAGCTTGATTTTCCAGTACCGCTCTCCCTCAATCGCACTGAGACTGGAGATGTGAATTCTTCTATAAGCCACGGGCCCTTATATCTCGGGGCGAGTTTAGCCGTGTACTTATTACTTGCCTTACTCTGGGGGTGATTCTGTACGTACACTATATCGCCAACCTGAAAGTGAGGAGCTTGTCGTCCCGCATTATAGTACTTAGCCACTTTATCTCTAGCCTTCAATAAATTACGTCTGACCCGTTTCCAGGTCTCCCGAATCTCGGATTCGCTTACTTTATCCGGCAAAATATCCTTAATCCCCCATAAATTAGATAGAGGACAGTTAGGCTGGAATTTAAACATTAACCTGAACGGGCTCTCGCCATGGCTCTCGTGCCTAGCCGCCTTAAATGCAAATTGCAACCAGTACAAGTTCTGGTCCCACTTTGTGTGATCATCTGAGTGATAAGCAATCAAAGCATTCTTCAGGTTTCTATTAACCCTTTCACTTTGGGACGCCTTAGGATAGTAGGGTACCATGAATACGTTACGAATGCCACTTCCCCAACAAAACGATTTAAACGCCCTTGACTTAAAACACGTGGCATTATCCGAAACGACTTCCTCCGGTACTCCGAAGACAGCAATTATGCCTTGCAATTCCTTAATCACATTATGGGTGTTTGCTTCACGAACTGCTCGTATCCAAACATATTTCGTAAATGCATCAACTATCACCAGCACAGTAATAATACACAACGTCGAAGCCATAAAACCAGGCACCGATGAAACAGGTTAGTTGTAACTATGCCACAGGTTGTTAGAGTCAGTGCAGAGGGAGCTAGTGGCAAGTCAAAACAAACTGATAGGTATGGATGCGAACCAACGCTCGTACAATTTCAGTGTTCACGCTTCGAAATGTTTCAAAAATAAAGTTGGTAGTTTTCCTGATGCACTCATTTTGGTTGAATATTTCACTCATCTAGAGAAACAACTTATATGTATAATTAATTAATAAATATATAATTTCTACACTTTCAAATTATATAATGGAGTGGTACCGCAGTAACGTTTGCAACACCCAGGTCGTAGGGGTTGTAGCTTCTATCCCAGCCACCCACGCACTCTGACTTGGGGTTTCCCGCAGTTTCCCCCTTATCACTCAGGGGAATTTTGGGGTACTCGTTCTAATATCACGGCTTCCCTTCCATTACTTCCCGTATCCATCATCCCACTTTCATCCATGTAGGACCAGACGACTGTGTTTGGCTCGTTGCGGCTGGGCGGTGCCTTGCTCACCGTAAAGGTTTCACGTTCGGCGTCGTTCCGTGCCAACCCTGCTTAGGCCTGTAGGGTTGGGGATGGACTGCTTTGGATGCCTTCCCTAGTATAGTCTGGAGCTGCGCCGGAAAGGTGTGGCCCTGCCAGGCTCCCAAAGGTGAAGGTTTCTGTCTAATGTAGGATGTGTTCTAACTAGAAACGTTAGAAACCGCTTGCGCCAGTCGTTCATCCGAAACTAGTCGCCCGCCGGGTATTTGTGTCTTCCTCCGTGGTCTAGGTGTAAGATGCTAACCTGAGGTTCCCGAGGTCGCGGGTTCAAACTCGGCGAAGGGCGACGGATTTTTCGGGCATAGCTAAGATGGGAAGTAAACCCGGTGGTACAGTGTCGTAGATTTACGGCATGTAAAAGATCCTCATGACCTCAAGAGGTCTCTGAGCAAAATTAAGAGGCCTTTCATGTCCAATATAGAATAGGACGCTGAAAACCACACCAGCTAAAAACTCCATCAATAAAAACTTAATTTTTGCTGTCTTCTTACAGTACTTAAGTAATTTCCCTTTGTGTTCATTTATTACAAAAAAAATCATTAACCAAAACATAATCCGACAATCCTAAATATATAAAAAAGAAGGTATATCTAGATAATTTCTGAACTGGGCAATTGATATTTAAATCCATCATTGAGGATTATTTGTCCTGTAGTTGCTACCTACACAGTACCTATGTCCAAAATGTTTAAGTTGTTGAATGAGGGCGTTCAACATTCTTTTAAATATGCCCCTTATTTTGTTAAATGTTAGTGTCATGGGTTTCTTCCTCCAGTCGAGAATTAAGAGACCGTTACATTATAGAATAACTGTTAACGGAAACAAAATGCTTTAAAATGTGATACTTAATGCCGATCTATTTAATTATTTAATTTTAAAAATGACCGATATTGGTGTCGAATCCCTAGCTTTTAAGCTCCCAAAGAGTAAAATAGACAGTCCCGATTACATGAACAAGTTGAACCCCATAAGATGAAGGGGAATTAAAAATGTAGAAAATTATCAAGATTAGTATCGAATCTATATTTTCAGTCACTGAGATAAACACATTTCCTTGCAAGCAATTTAAATCCAACTTACACACACACCCTAGTCTAATCTGGGGTTAAACCTGAAACCAGAGGATCCTATGGCTTCACTACGTCTCGCTATGATCTGCTGGCCATGTGCTAATGATAGCAAGATACAAGAGGCCTAACTCGCATTGGTAAGAGATTACCCGCAAAACAATTTATTTGGTTTTTGTTCGTGTGGTTTTTACATGTTGCGGTGCATACTTTCAAGATCTTTGTACACATTTGCGTTCATAAGTTACTATTTGAATGTACACACAAAGCCGCGCTCTACTTATTCCCTGTTATTTTATTTATGCATAAATCTTTATTCGTGTTAACGTTTGCACTGTCATTTTCACTAACATCTTCAAATTTTCAACGTAAGTTTCAGATTTGCTTATTTCCTATCAATATCACTAAGAGGTTCTTGGCATAGATATAAAAATTCCCCCATGACTGCTCAAAATGTCGTATTTATTTTATCACAAAATTTATTTACCTCGGAAAGTAGAAGATATGGGTGGCAAATATGTTGTTGTTGTTTTCTAGTGCCTTGCATCTGGCAATGAAGCCATTAGCATTCGTGCTTTCCAATACTTTTGAACTGTAGTTCCTTCTGATCTTAATGCTTCACAGGTCTTCAAGTGGTCTTCGTTCATTTCTGCTGGATCGTTACACAGGACACATTGGTGAAGCTGAGATACCTATTCTGTAGAGATGGCTTGCTAAGCAGTCGTGATTTGTCAGTAGACGGAAGGCTGCAACCGCTGTTTTCCTTGGTCTCTGGGGGATTATATCTGGGTTGGAAAGTAGTGTAATCCATTTTTTATCTTTGGCATTTGTTTCTATTTCTTGTAGGTATGAATGAGAAAATTTTTTAATGATCAAGCGTTTTGTTGAGAAATATGAGAAATTGAATTTAGACTTTTGTTTTATTGTTGTGCCTTTCTTTGCAAGTGAGTCTGCAGCTTCGTTCCCCATGACTCCATAGTGTGCTGGAATCCATTGGAGATGAACAGTCTTATTAACTTTTTGGAGTTGTGTTAACATTTTGTAGCATTCTCTAATTTTTGTTGACTTCATTGTAGTATTTGAACATATTCCCTGAATTGCAGCTTTAGAATCCGAAAGAATTACTGCCTTGTTAAATTTATTTAAGGGAAGATTTAATCATTGTCGGAGAGCAATGTGTATAGCCTCTGTTTCTCCATCATAATTTGTTGTGTCTCTGCCAACAGAATGATAAAAGGAAAAATGTGAACACGTAACTCCAGCTCCAGTAAGGTTTTCCTTGGAGGATCCATCAGTATATATGTGCAGCCATTCTTCTGTGGGATACCTAGTATTGATTGTTTCCAGAGCTAGAAGTTTTTGTATTTCTTTTGGTGTGTCTGATTTACTTATTTCCTCTATTAATTCCAAATTGAAGGTAGGCTGCAATAATTCCAATGGATTTTCTCTTATAAGTAGATTTTCTCTGGTGTTAGGAATGTTCAATTTGGATTTAATCTGTGTTACCTTTTCTAGGAAACTACTATGAGTTTTAAGGATTGAAGGGGGGAGGTTCTCTTCTGTCCATTTAGAGTTTGGCAGTCGTAACATTTTCTCGTGTTGGAGCAATGCTTGTTCTTCTATTTTTGTTGTTATTGATGGGGTCCGTGTTAAGGCAAGCATGGCATCAATAGGTGTGGATTTAACTGCTCCAGTGATTAGGCGAAGAGCCTGATTTTGTATTTGTTCAAGTTTATTGATGTTAGCATTTGCTGCTGTTATTAAAGCTTCAGAACAGTACAAGAGGTTTGGTTTAACATACATTTTGTATGTTGTGTTAAGGACTCTCCTTGAGCAGCCCCATTTAGCACCAGCTAACCTTTTCAGGATTTGCAGTTTCTTTTCAACCTATTCTGAGATGTTTGTTATATGTTTATTCCAAGTTAGCTTTCTGTCGAAAGTGATGCCTAAGTATTTGGCATCATCAACTGCTTTGAGTGGTTTACCATTATAATTTATGTTAGTATTAACTGGTTTGTATTTTAGTGTAAATAATTCATAATTTGTTTTTTCCACATTGATAGTCATGAGGTTTTTGGAGCTCAATACATGTACTTTATTTAGGGCTGTTTCTATTCTGTATTTAATTAATTCAGGTTTTTTTGGAGAGCCTGAAGTCCAAATGACTACATCATCAGCAAATAAAGCAATTTTGGTTTCTAAAGTTTTTATTATTGATGGAAGGTCATTTATATATATATGTTAAAGAGTGTTGTGCTCAGAACAGCACCTTGTGGAAGTCCTCTGTGTGTTTGTTTATATTTGGAAATGTATGTATTATATTTTGTGGCACAAAATCTTTGTGAAATAAACTGAGTTATCCATTTAAGCATGTTACTTTTCACACCTATTGATTGCAACTTCTCAATTAATTTGTTTCTCCAGACTGAGGCATATGCTGATTTAAAATCAATGAATACTGCTAAGGTATCCTCCTTTCTATTGAAAGCTTCCTTGATGTCTTTGCTTAGTAGGAGTACATTTTCACTTGTACTATGATTCTGTCTGAAGCCGGTCTGTGAACTATTAATTAAGTTGTAATATTCTAGGAACCAGTTAAGTCTAGATGCCACCATTCTTTCCATCACTTTTGCAATAACACTGGTCAAAGATATTGGCCTGAAACTATTCATATTGTTTGAGGGTTTGTTTTTCTGGGTGACAAATATTTTCGAAAAGAAAAAGCTTCAAAACGCAAAAGTACGTCAGTTTATGATTTCAGTCCCTTTACGTCAGTCCTATTGACAAATAAAACTATATTATTTATTTGCGGTGTATTTTCTTGCTGAGTACTATCTTTCACAAAGGTAAATACCCAAGTTCAGTGAGACCTGCGCGAAGGGTCACCTAATTCTCAGGCGTACGTGCATGGATGGTATACGAATTAAATTAGCTATATGCTTTCCTTGCTCTTCAGAGGACAAGGCAGCCATGGGCTCACCTCGCAGTTTTGAAAAGCAATATTTCACTAATCCTTCTACATTAACGGGCAAACATTGCACATTCAACTTCAGTCCATCAGCAGATAATATGTTCTTTTGTCTTTCTATTATGTTGTGGACTAGAACTAAAAATGACTCCAGTGGTGGGTGCTAGGCTTACAGACGTAAGTCAGACTAAGTTTGTGAGGTCGCTGTAGTGGAACTGGCTAAGGCGTGTTCGTTCATATAAATAATAGAGGCCTAACATTAGTTCGAATCCCATTTAATGTCATTTTTTCTTTCCTAACGAGAAAAGCATTACTTATACAACACGTGCAAAATATAAAATTATACAAACTAACTTTAGGCATTTTATTCCTCATAACGTTGTAACTTTTCCCTCCGTCTTATGAATGCTGCAATATGATTGCAATTTTACAGCTGAATGCTTTATAAGATATTATGTAATTGCAATTTCTGAAAGTAAAGCAGAGAACAAGCTTACTTCAATTGTTAATCATTCCTCCCGAAATTAATATTCCCCTTTAAATATCCACATTCAAAAACATCTCTATAAATTTCGTAGATATTACCATGTTAAAATATGAAAGCGTTTAATAGCGCATAACACGATTTTAATGGTCAAAAAAATGCATTCTTACAAGATCTGGATGCCAATGAATAATGTAATTAATAAAATATAGAATGAAAAAGAGCTGGAATCAGGACTGAATAATTCAATGCCATAGCCGCGATTTCAACCACGGATCTCCCACTTATCGAGCGGCTGCTTTACCCACTAAGCTACCATGGCCAACTTGCCAGTGCGATATTAAATTCCCCAGCTAATTAGTAATTTTTCCCGGCTAACCACAAGGGAATCTCACATCATAGATAAATACCCCAAGGGCGATTTACAGTTGTAAGTACTTTATGTCCCGGGTTTTAAGTAACCTTTAGAGGGTAATTATTATTTATTTATGCCAACAAGCTTACTGCTGGTGTTCTTAAACACACAACCCGTGTGTGGGCAATGATAAGAGATGGAATCAGGACTGAAAAATTCAATGCCAATGTCCTTGTGGTCTAACCGGGAAAAAGTGTGAATCAGGTGAGGAATTTAATGTACTGGCAAGTTGGACATGGTAGCTCAGTGGTTAAAGTAGTCGCTCGATAAGCGGAAGATCCGTGGTTCAAATCCCGGCTATATCTGATGTGAGATTCCCTTGTGGTCTAACCGGGAAAAAGTACGAATCAGCTGGGGAATTTAATGTAGTACTGTAGTACTGGTAGTTACTGGTAAGTTGGCCATGGTAGCTTAGTGGTTAAAGCAGCCACTCGATAAGCGGAAGATCCGTGGTTCAAATTAAGGCTAAGACATTGAATTTTTCAGCTCTGATTCCACCTCTTAAACATTGCCCACACACGGCTTGTGTGTTTAAAAACACCAGCAGCAAGCTTGTTGGCATAAATAAATAATAATTACCAACTATAAAATGAACATTCGGGCTTGTGGGCCGTCAGTGGTGTGACCGCAGTACTCTGCCACTGATGATGTTCGACACAGTTTTGAACGAAACGTGTAGAAGAAGAATTTCAACTAGACCACGGCCCACAAGCCCATATTTTCATTCTATATTTTATGACACCGGCCGTGAAAGCTTACGAAATTTTATCAATATAATTACTGATATATTAAACAGAACAGAATGCAGTTCTAGATTACTTCAGCGTGAAGCTACCTTTGCACCTTGCAACGTTGCGATGCTGTTTATTTCCAAACACTACACAATGTTGCTATGTCCCCATTAACTCAACTTTTGTGACAGATAGTACATTGATGAGATGGAATGGAGTTTTCTCATGATATTCAACTACAGCTACTATGAGAGCTTAGTACTACATTTCCTGATTCATTTTCTTTTATACAAAGAAAATGTGTGTGAAAGGAAAAAGACTTAATGGACGTCCGTTGTCTAACAGGATTGACTAATTCCGCGGAGCATCCTACACAGCGAAGCTTGTCATGCATTCTCTCATTGGAGTGACTCATTCTTCCCATGGGAGTTCATCATCCTCTACAGGCGCGTTTTCATGGACCATAACAGCTTTGTAGTCATAATCTTTATACGTGCCTATTTCTGCATTCGCACTAATGCACGAAAATGAGACGTTTACAAGTATTGGCAGGAAAGCAAGGCTCCCAGCTTATTTTTCTCACACGAACTGCAGTTGCTAATTTTATGACATGTTGGAACTGATCTTGTATCTTTCATGAATCTTCTTTCAAAATATCAACTTCTTTACATTTACACCAGCGATGAGCAAGACACCATTTGTATCAGTGAAGTGTGTTCCGAAATTCCAGAGACGGAGGGGAAAATCTCTTCTCATTTCTTTGATTTCAGCACAGTATTCATTTGAGTTGTTTAAAATAACACATTTTATAAGCTGTAAGAAGTTATGCAGGTGATTCACCTGTTCCTTATTATTTTTGGAGATAGGCAACACGTCATACTGTGAAAGTAGGAATTACCGTGCTTGTCGACCATTTTGTAGCCATGTAAATCTAGCCTGCTCTTCATGGAAAAATGGACCTTAGACCTTACCAGCAGTCCATTCCAAAAGCATGTGCTGCTAAGGTCTGTTTTCCCATGAAGAGCAGGCTAGATTTGCATGGCTACCAAATGGTTGACAAGCACGGTAATTCCAACTGTTGCTTTCGGAGTATGAAGTGTTGCCTATCTCCAAAAATAATAAAGAATAGGTGAACCACCTGGTATAGATATATATGGTTCAGTAACATCGTCACACAGACTTTCTCTGGACCACAATACTTTTTCTACAGCAGAGTAAATTTATAAGTATTCCAATCAAAAATTCGTACCGAGATTTTGCCTGAAATACACTTAGATCCCCAAAAAATGTTTTTGAAAAACGCCGCTATGTGTGTGAGAGGGAGAGAGAAAGAGAGCGAAAGAGAGACCAGCAATACTCAAAAGCAAAAGGGCAGATGTGTACGAAGCTTCTTCTCATATTTAACATCAGTAGTTTTTAAGGACAAAACATAAATATTTACAGAAATTCTTTCTTTGCAAACCACCCTTTCTAATATGGTAGAAATAAGATATCGGCTGAAGAAATGAAACAGATTTTGAATTTTCGGTGAATAAACTGTGAAGCCTCATCATTTTGATTGGGTTTGGGCATTTTATATAAATGGACACCATGAAGGGGAAAAGGGAGAGGGGGTGGGGAGAAATGCTTAAGGGCAAAGAAAAATGAAAATCTTATTCATTAAGTTTATAACTTATTTATTTTATCGATATAGAATATTATCTCAAATGTTAATAATTAACGGACTTAGAAGTAATAAAGGAAGTAGAGGACAGTTAAAATCTGTCCTGTTAAAAAGTAAGGATCTTCATTGAGACGCGCTCCAATTCATGTTAAAAGAATTACAATTGTTACTATGATCAAACTAAAATATTACTTGTGTCAAATATCATTTTCCAGATGTTAGTTGAAATATTCCATACTGAAAGTTTACATTTTTCCAATGCAGGAGCTTCATCTGATGGAAAATGCTGGAAAGTTTGCCACCTTTATTATATCTAATTATATCAGTCAAGAGAATAAGACTATGTTCCAATTGCATGCAACCAAAATTGTAATACTAATTCTTTAGCATGAAATTGCACTCTGGTTTATAGTATAACATCTGTTTAGACTAATGCTTCGTTAGGTGTGACAGGACTTTAACTACGATATGGACGAACCTGTGGATAACCTAAAGTGTCTTCCCTGTGGCATTCAGCATCGATATTACAGAAAGTGCAGTTACGTTATGTGACCTACCTGTTATACTATTTAACTGGATATTTTCTAGTCTTTCATACTGCTCTGAGACTTGTATTGAGAGTCCTCACTTGCATTTATAGTTTGGATATCCACATTGCGTATCACGTCCATAATGGTTTCTGCAGTAATATCTAGTGAACTTTTGCAGAATTTTGCAGAAAAAACGACGCTCACTAGCAAGTTCAGAAGTGCTTAAAGCTGCAGTACTTTCATACTATAGATATGTTTGTTCGAGCCCAAATACTTTTGTTCTTTTGACTTATTGTCTAATGCTAACTCATTTCTTTGTAAAACAAAATGGCATGCACACAGTTGAGGATAAGCAGCGACTGCCTCGGCGGACTGTTGACTGTGTACGGCAGTGTATGACTTGTGGCTAGTCAGTATCATGTTAGATTAACAGGTTTACCAACCTACAAAATTGTTGGAATTACTAATTGTAGGTATTAACATATCCCCATTTCCCAAATATTTTTACCTGCTGCGATGTTGAGCAATGAACAAGTGACTCGCAGTAAATTATCGCTATTGATAACACTAGTCTGAAAAAAAAAATCCCCCGCCCGTTTGAGATTTGAAAGGTGCGCGCGAACCTTTTTCTAAAAATGCATTTTTTGGATTCAGGGGGTCTCAAAACATATATTTCCGGTGAAATGTCGACATCGAATTTTTGGGTGGAATACAATATTTCCCCTACTTACCAGTAGAGAAAGTAATAAAGAAATAGAAATGATAAACATTTTCCGGAAATCGCACTACCGATCACCGCGAGTTATAAGAAGCACCTGAAGTGCAGATATATCTTAAGACAGATGTGTCCCTATATAAGGGAGAGTATTTAACGGATGTTTGTCTAAGATTCAATGATTGAAAGCTTTATTGCCTGCACATGGTCGCTCAGGGATGAATAAATAGCTCATCACGGAAGAACACAAGGGGTGGCTTATTTTGTGAATATACAGTATTTATACTCTGAAGATCCACAATGAGTGTTATTCATCTTAAGTTATAAAATTATAGACCTATAATGATCATAATTATATTTTCATACATGCATATTACTGTATAAGTCTAGTTTCTAGCTCAATTAATACAATTTCGAATTGCATAAAAATGGTAGGTAGGTGTTATGAAAAACTATCATTTTTTAAATCAGCGCGTTTTTTTTCATATAAATGCCCAATGTACCTCAAAACCGGGAAACTGTTGAAGGCTAGTGTAATCAGCGCCACTTCTAATTTTTCTCTCTGCCCACATACATTGCATCACCGACTTATGTAAAGTATGTCGTATATATGGTGTAAATAAAGTCACCGACATTTCTATGCTGCATAGTAACAGTTTCATCCAACTTTTCAGACTTAGAACTGACTGACATTACGCAGGTGTGGTTGAAGTGTTAGCCTCATTTCCTTTTCATCAGCACATTGTTTTAGTATGACGCGTTCTTGAGAAAATCGAAACGGGACTTTTCATTATGCATTAATGGCTTGCATAGGGGAGACGACTTATCATTTATCATAGCTGCTTCTCTAGTGGGTATTGTTGAATATATATATATATATATATATATATATATATATGCACTTGTTTGGAATTGGAGAAGTATATCCAAGAAAATGAAAATGTTGGGAGAAGCGCGGTAAAACATGGAGTTATATTTTGCATGAAATTGTCCTATTCCATTTGTTTACAAATATTTGTGCCGCGCTTTACATATATTTTATTTAATTTAAAACTCAGGGTTAATCGTGATGCACAGTGCACACACTCTAATTTATTAATTTTCTTTTGGCAAATTATCTCGTCTATTATTCACTATTGTTGAAAAAAATCGGTGTATTTGTATTACGCCGATGATCAAGTTAGACAAATAAGACCCCAGTTGCAAGGATGACCAAGTCTTCGTAAAACATTAGTATAACTACTTATTTCTGTAAGAAAGGCGTATATACACATGCATACCAACGTATAAAAATCAATACGAGAAGAAATTAAGGAAAACAGAAAAGATGTCAACTTGTTTTAGCTAACATTAATACTTGTTATTTAGGAACAGTTTTGCGTAAAACAATTTGTTACTTCAATGAATTCGAACAGCAAAATGATGAAGTAACTCCTGAAGGACTGAGAGACGCGCAGGGGAACTTGCACGATTCTCGAAATACGGACTTCTCCCCGTCCCGTATTTGGTGACACTTGTTGCAGTTTCCTGTTTGTATGCCATAATGTTCATGAAATAGATAATTTAAAAGAACGTGTTCTTAGAAATTATGTTTGAGACATTTTTTAAACACGAGCTGTTCCTTGCGATGTACCTTATCAGTATGATATTTTCAACTGCTCTGCGGTCTACCTATTGATTTTATCTTAAGCTGCTCATCAAATGTTTCAGATTTTATAAAGGAAAATAAAATGCATATCTTGACATTTCTATGAATAGCCTCTAAGGCCATCTCTACTCTTAATGAATTTAGTGCAACTTGAAAACCATAAGGAATTAAACTGTCTACGAAACAAACAAACAAAAAAAAAAAAAAGAAGAAAGAAAGAAAAGATAAGTTCAAAACAATTTCTTTACTTATGTTTTAGAAATATTTCATCTCTGTTTACATTTTCACACATACAAACAGTGGGAATATGTAAAAGCTGCACTTTAGCAATGTATTGTCCAAAAGTCTTAGAAAATTCCTTCGAACAAAAATCGCATTTCCTTGTTTACTTAAATAACTTTATTGCAACAAGTGCATTACAGTTTTAGTTTTTTGAGCTAAATGTGTTATGTGTGCGTTTCATGTCAATCGTGTGTCCAGGATCAGATCTAGTTATCTAGCTATTTGGCCCTCTTATATGGTTTCTGTTCTGGAAAGCAGAATATTGTTTAAGGTGCCTTTTTGTGTGTAAATTTTACTATTTTAGATTTCAGAAGGTTCATATTGACTTTACGAAACATAGATGACTCTTAGATTAGGTTAATTATTGTTTTACTTCATTTATTGAATTTTCGAAAGTTTCTTTGTTCAAAATAGCTCATCATTGGCAAACAGTGGCAGAGACAGGTAATGTGGGAGTATATACAAGGTATGGAAGGGTATCAAGAACAGTTCCCCAAGGAACACCAGGTTCTATTTTGTGAGATATTGATAAAGAATTTTCAATTTTGACGTAAAAGTTATATTAATGAGATAGAACTGAAAAACTTGAAATGTATATCTGAAAAGCGAGTTGTCATTTTATAGAGCAACCTTTGATACCTAACTTTCTCGAAAGCTTCCGCGGTATCCAAAACTGCTCATAAAGTTAACTTTCCACATATGCATTTAGGATAACATCAGCTACTCGATCGAGGTGTTGTGAGCATGAATGAGATCGTCTGAAATCAAATTGAAAGACAGAAATTAGTGATGATGTATAATTGTTTAGTCGAGAAAGAGAAAGCAAAAGTTTCAAATATCTTCGAAAAGAAAAGAATGCTTTCTGACAATAGTGTGAAGGGTTGTCTTTAGGCCTGTCCGCTTTTGGTATCATAATTATATTTGTATGTTACCATCTACGTGGAAAACAAATGAGTTGTAACATGGCATTATATATTTGGGTCGGTAAAATCACGGTTCTTTTCAGAAATGCTTGCAACAATTATTGTTGAATTTTCAAGTTAGGTCCCGGAGCTTTCTTCTAACGTGTCCTCGTAACGACGTTCTCAATTTGTGAAAATGATAGAAGGAGATAGCTGTAATAATTGTGACTTGTTTTCAGCCACGATGTGTCTATGAAGCCTGGCTAATAAATTGATGTTTAAGAATGTCACCAAATATACTAGATTTTTCTGTGTGGGAGAGTATCATCTATTATTTATTTTCGGGAGTGGTATTTTTGGTATAATTTTGTTAAATGTTTTGTCTTGTTCCACAAAGCTTTCCCTCGAATAAATAATACAAGAAGTTGGCTTCTTCCACCCTCAACTCTACTATTATTAATTAGAATTAGAGTATAAAGAGTAGGAACAGGTTTTGCTGCATTCAGTCTGCTGAGCTGAAAACTGGTACTACCTTAACTGTTCAGTTGTTTAAGCGCATTCTTAGTTCATGTTGCTCTGTTTTATAACATGGTATGCACAGGATATTTAATACATACATTCTCAGAGCCGATGATATTTTTTCTTCTGTTGCTTGCTTCATTTTCTGCATAATTAATTAAATAACTTGACTAATCTATCTAGCTTATCTAATCTATCTATCTGACTCATCTAATGAAAAGCTCTTCATTTCTTCTAAAGTAAGTTTTCCCTATTTCTTGTTTCCTACTTATTGAAATGTATATAACATTTAACAGGGAAGTCGTAGGTTATCCAAAGCAAATTCAAGATATTAATTCCTTTTGTCAAAATACTTAAAGGTATTTTTGGTAAAAATCAAAAATAATGAAAAGGGTTTGCTTGAGGAGGAGATTTCCTTTTCTCTCCCTTTTTTTTCTAATCTTCGTGTCACATCCTAGTAAAATTCTGGACTTAAATTTAAAGTTGATACTTCATTCAATTGTTCGATTCTGAATTATGTTTTTCGCGTGTGTATAAACCCACACACACACTTACGCGCACACACAATTTTCTAAAGAAATGATTTTTGAATTCGGAAAATCCCAAAACATCGTTAGCATACCAGCTTCCAAATCCAGAGGTCACGGGTTGAATTCCCAATTGGAGAATGGGAGTCTTTCTTTAGCTATTTATACCCTTCTTAGAATCTGAAAGTATGAGTGAAGGTGTAAATGTAATGTTTATAAAGAAAACTCAACGTAAACAGACTCAAATATACACGATAGTAAATATTGTGAACATAATGAGCAATTGTTCCAAAGACAAAAGCCGCAATACAATAAGTACAATAAGTATGCCAAAAGTTTATTTCCGGTGAAATCTCGATGTTGAATTTTTTGATAGAATGCAGTACTTGCTCTATCCGCTACAGAGAAGTATGTCTAGAACAAGAATTGTGTACTTTCATGAGATCTACTTTATTTCTCGAGTAATTTTCTGCCATACCGAGCGGGATGGCTCAGGCGGTAACGTCTGTAGCCGCTTCTTTGGCCGATCTTCCTGACCCATGCGTTTTTTCGGGGGTTTCCCCGGGTCGCCAGGCGAATGTTGGGAAGGATTTCCATATATTCCATTTCATTACATTAATGGAAGAGTCGGCGAGCGTCGCAGCAGCAGCACGGCATGGCGAACATACTGTTTTCCGGGCCTCCCATAGGAGGTACAAGCCTGAGAGAGGGAAGGGAGCCGGTTTCCGAGTCCCGCGCCCGCCTTAGGGGATTCGTTGTATGGTTTCATCCACGCCTTTCTATGATAGCGGCAGACAGCAACGAGCGCCGAGGACACGGACAGGCATAACACCGCGCAGTCGGTTTGCAATTTTTTTACTCTCTCGTTATTATCCTGTTTTCTTGCTATATACTGAATGTGTAACTTTACTAAACCAACAATGATCTTTTGGTAAGACCGACTAATCCCTACGTCTTTCGCATAGTCAAACATTTAAGTTTAGTTGACAATCTTAGTAACTGTAACCATACCAAGACCTAAAAGCTTTAATAATTCTTCATGTAGCTGTATACCCACACGGGTAGCAGAGGCCGTTAAGGCATGGATCATAAATCGGAGTTGCTCAAATCCCATTAGGATCGTCCTCCCTAAGGTTTTTCCAAGTTCTCCCCAGTCCTCATAACTGCAAATACCGGAGAGGAACGTGGACTTAGGCCTGAAATGTTTCCTTTCTAAACCCCAATTACCACATCATTTCACATATCATGAAATGTCACGCGTGTTGATCGCCTGTGGTGCCAAGTGTAATAACGGGTGTCAAAAACACATGCAACACACACATACACACACAGACACACACATTGAGAAATAGTATTAATAAAATTAATTTAATTATGTACAATGTTAAAAGAGTAAACAAAACTTTTTCACTGCCTCCAGATTCGTTCTTATTTAACACTTATACTTTAATATATTTAATTCCCTCTGCGTCCTTTTTTATTCGTACACGGGCCGCAACATAACGGCAGGCGAATGAGTCGTTGGCAAAGGAAACAAGGAAATAAAAGGAACGTGGTGAACATATGCAGCGTAATAAACAGTTGTGACGTCATTCAGTTCGCCGGGTTTCCCCTTTGGCCTTGCGAGTCGCCTTTAAATGGACTTTTCTGCAGTGTTTTAGGATGCACTTCGTGATCTGAAAAAAACAATGCATACTTCTTCTCTTCATTGGGATTAACAAATAGAGTTTTGAACAATTATATAATTGCCCTACACACAGCTGGGCGACCGAGCTTCGCTAGGCCTTTTTCTTTTCCTTTTTTTAATGGTGTTTTCTTTCTTTTTTGGGAGAAGATACTTATGTAGATATATTTGTAAAGTAAAATGTTAACTATAAATTTTCATCCCAATTGGTGGAGCCGTTTGCGTGACGAGACGTTTAATATTCTGGCTTGTTTGTTGAAATTCACCCATTAACAGAGAAATTATGGCCAAAATAAGGTTTCGACTAGTTGTGACTGTTACGCGTAGATTAAGATAGCTAAGTCAACTTTCTTTAGGTTTCCTGAAAGTTCTTGACGAGATCTTTAATATCCAGCCTTGTTTGTTGCAATTGGCCCATTAACAGAGAAATTATGGTCAAAATAATGTTTAGAGCAACTGTGACTGCTACGCGTAGACTAATGTAGATAGGTCAACTTTCTTACTGATAGCTCTGGAAGAGGACTTTAAAACGCTACTTCATTTGTTTGAAATCGGTCCATTAGAAGAGAAGAAAAAGCCAAAAGAAGTTCGATTGCTCTTTAGAAGCGGGAATAAAAAAATGTTATTTTTTATGTAAAATCGCGTTTTTTTTTTCAGGAATGACACGTATATATGAGTAGATAAACTTAAAAAGCAAAACCCTGTCTGAATACAAAATTTGATCGAAATCGTTAGAGTCGTTTCCAAGCTGCGTGGAATATACACAAGAATTGCTCGTTTAAATATATAAGATCACCTGGGTGACCGAGCTTCGCTCGGCGTTTCTTCCCCCTTTTTGTGAAATCTTATTTTTTGAGAAAATACTTATTGAGATAAACCTGAAAAGCAAAACGTTCACTAAATAAAAATTTTACCGCAATTGTTTTCCGAGATACAAGAGATATGGAGATACGTATAAATATTTCATAAGCACCACAATTTCAGCTGTAAAATGTAATACTTGTATTTCTATTTCAAACATATAGACGGGACGACCTGTAACACATAAACTAATATAGCTAGGTCAACTTCCTTACTGTATTCTGAGAGCCCTGGAAGAGGACTTTAAAACGCTTGCTCGTTTGCTGAAATCGATTAACAGAGAAATTATGACCGAAATGAGGTTTAGAATAATTGTGACTGTTACGCGTATACTAAGATAGCGAAGTCAGCTTTCTTTAGATTATCTGAAAGCTCCTGACGAGACCTTTAATTCCTGGCCTGTTTGTTGAAATTGCCCCATTAACAGAGAAATTATGACCAAAATAAGGTTTAGGGTAATTGTGACTGTTACGCGTAAAATCGTGTTTCTTTTTAGGAATGACACCTATAAAGATAAACTTAAAAAGCAAAACGCTGTCTGAATACAAAATTTAATCGAAATCATTAGAGCCATTTCCGAGTTGCGCGGAATATACATACAAGCATTATTGCTCGTTTAAACATATAATATTAAGTTGATTGTCCTTATAAAAACGTTTACCAATTTAGATTATTTAAATAAAAACCCGGGACATAAAGCACTCACGATTGTAAGTCGCCCTTGGGGTACGTACGTATCTCAGAATTGAGATTCCCTTGTAGTCTACCAGGAAAATTCTAATCAGTTGGGGAATTTAATGCCATACTAGCAAGTTCCATAGTAGCTCAGTGGTTAGAGCAGGCGCGCGTACAGCGGAAGCTTCGTGGTTCAAATCCGGGGTATGGCATTGAACTTTTCAGTCCGATTCTACCTCTCAATTATATCAGGTGTTTGAATTTTCACAGATTGCAATAATATTATCAAAGACCGTGCTTTTTTAAATTTTATATTGCATTTCAAGCGTTAACTCTACAAAGATATGGACATGATACATAAGTATTTTATATTTGCTAATGTTATTACTAAATGAACACTGATGTATGTGCAAAAGTGTTAGTAGCAAGTTTCGTTATCGAGTGAGATGGCTCCACGGTAAGGTGTACGACTCGCATTCGGAAGATCCCGGGTTCGACCACGGCAACCGCGCACTCTGACTTGGGTTTTTCCGTGGTTTTCCCATTTCACTTAGGCAAACGCTGAGGTGCGTTATTTCATATCATGATTTCCTTTCCATCATTTCTCTTCATTACATTTTCTTATAATCTTTCAGGTGAGCTATCGGGCACATGGTATGGCGAGGCGAGGGAGGTCGGCAGGCTGAGGGCAGCCTGAGGTGTGTGTGCGTGTCCTTGTCAGGGCTTAACCACTAATATGACGGGAGGTGGGGTTTGCAGGATGGCGGCTGTAATTGAGGTTGGGGCAGTGACAGGAGGTAGCAAGATTTGCTCCTCAACGGCTGTCGGTCCTTGTGCATCGCTGGTGATATAGCTATAGGTACCTAAATAATAACGGGTTGGACTAAATTTTAAAATCCAAGCATATCTTGGTAGTACAAGCTCAGGTTTTGCTGCTGATGGAGTTGCTGCGATGTTACTGGATGCGCCCACAAGGTTTGCGGGGAAGCCGGTGACGCCTCATGCGGCAGGCTCTAAGGTTATACGTCCACGTCCCGTGGAGTGGCAAAGATTCGTAACTTTTTGTGGCCCGACGCTTAATCTTATCTTCGTTGTGAATGGCGATTCCGGAAAGATAGGGGGGATACTTGCACATTGTAACTGGTACTCTCGGCGCTAAGTGGCGTTGTGAGGTACCTTCCTCCAGTGGGGGGAGAGGGACCTTATACGAAGCCGCAGGACGGTAGCTGCTCGACTAGGCTTGGCACCGGATGAAGATATTTCAGTACTTGTTAGGGACTTCCGCGTATCGTTGTGGCCCGTCTGCCTGTGACCCTGTGGCTTCTTGTGCTTCCCTCACATCTGAACTGATCTGAAATGGTGTAGGTTTTCCCAAGTGTATATATTTTGAGGTTCCTTGTATAGAATTCTGTATTTTTAAAACGAAGATTTACATGCATGTCAGAACAGCGAAACCCAAAATCGAAACGTTCAATATAAACTTGACATGCATTTCTGGCATTGACAATGCCAGGCAAACATGTTCGAGGAACTTAGGTCTGTAACACTTTCTTCTAAATGTAATTTTCCAATATTATTTCATTTCATGTACGTATCATCAGTGTCCACATCTGTGAAGATGTATGTAGTAAGAATGGGCGTAAAACGCTACTAAAATAAATACATTTAAAATCCAGTTTTACTGTTTCAATATGGATCTAACGATTCTATAAAGAAAACCATTATAAATGTTTAGAGATATTGGCATGGTAAAATTTATAACTTGAGTATCTATATTGTAGATTCTGGTAAAGACCTCTTCATTCTCAATGGAGACAGACAAATGCTTACAAATGAGACAGACAAATGCTTATCAGGGAGAGCGCCAATGTGTGAGCTTCCGTAGCTGAGTCCACCCATATCTATTTCGAGTACTCTTAACTCCTACAGGAATGAAAATGAATGTTGTGTAAATAATTATTATGCATTGTTTATTATGTATGTATTATTATGATAAAATACTTGTTCAAAATCATGTGTAGTAATATCGTCATAATGGAAACAGAAATCTGGGGTCCTAATCACCTTAGTAAGCTATGTAATGATTCCGCTTCCTTGTACCCTGAATGAATACCGTAAACGTAAACTAATGTACGATATGTACAGAACATCGGTCGCATGGTTTTAGCGTTTTACGACACTGTAGACCAGCGATGTCCAACGTTTGCGAAAGAGGGGAGTGTGGGTTTACCTCCTTCCATCATACGTGAACTTTGCCTCTCTTTAACTTCCCAGCCGTGCATTGTGTTGCAGTGGCAGGTTGGTTACATGTACGTTGCGTTTGATTTACGAAGCACTCTCAAATCGTATGCGATAAACATCTGCTCATTAGTAATCTCTTTGGTACTGGTTACGTTTAAGAAGTCTATCAATATTTGAGATACCCTTAGAAGATACACCAAGTGATCGTCGCGTAACCTATTGCGATACAGACTTTTCATGTAGTTCAATTTGGAGAAACTGTTCGCATATACGAGTGCTTAGCTCTACTCACTTTTGTAAACGCTTATTTCTCTATAAGAGTACATTTTAATCGACATAGCCTAAGCATTTTCAGAAATTACCTTATTGCGAATTTTCTTGTGGGTGCAAGGGAGACATGGGAATACGGTAGACTTTAAGCGATAGTGAAATGTTTTAAGAGCTGATTGCTATTCGATGCCTTTGAACTTCCGTTCTCTTTGCAAGGCCAAGGAATGAAAAAACGAATAACGTGCTCCTATTTGAAAAAAAGTATAAGTATTGGCAAATTCAAACAAATAAGAAAGAATATCTCGGAAATGGTTGTCTCAAAAGAAAATAGAAGTATTTGACATAAACTGTATGTTTTAACGAGACCCACATTTTTTTAATTTAGTAATGTTTTCTCTGTCTCTTACGGTTTACCATTTATGCAAAAGTCATCCAGAATGAAGAGGTCTTCTGAGAACACTCCCAGAAAACTCAAGATATGACTTAGAAACTTCCTTGGAGTCACCTGTTTGTGCCGTCACTGGGTACTGGCTGTCTGTCTCTCCAACTGAGGAGTGGAGTGGGCTATTGCAGCTCACTGCGTAAGCTTCTCTAAAGAGAGAAGTTTGGACATCCTGCTCTAGACTCTACAATAGGCTATGCGAAATCTCTGATTTCCCTCAGAGACGTATTACCATGGCATCCGATGTCTAAGTAGAAAACATTTATTTTAATAAATGGGAGACTAAGATCGTTAACTACAACACAACAACAAATATTTTTATGAATGTTTAAGGGGAGTTAGGGGTGAGATTTGGCCCATTTGGTACAAAAAGTTGATTTTTAGATTTTTATGTTGAAAAATTGTTCAATGTTTTGTCTATTAAAAAGTGCAATGATTTTGATGCCAGCGCCATTTTTAAAGATCTGGCGGCCATTTTTAAATAGTGGTGCATAGTGATTAACCGGCTGGTGGTTAGGCGTGCGCACCCACCGAGACTGAATATCGACGGATTAGAAACTCAATCGTGTAAATTATCCTCAATCTGCATCCACAAAATCACAAGTTGTCTCCAGAAGTGGTAACTAAAATTCTACGAGTATTTCCGGATCAGCGACTTGGTTCTGACCAGCTGCTAGAACGCTATGCCAAGGGTACGACACAGAACTCGAATGTATCTCTTCACAATGTTGTGGGAGCTATTTGTCCAAAATAGGTGTGTGTCTAGGAATAAACTTGAACTTGCAGTACTGAAAGTTGTAATGGAGTTTAATATGGGGTGTGTGAAGTCAATTCAAGTGTTGAATAGTCTTAGGAATGAAAACATTTCAGTTGGAACAATATACATTCGTCAGAAGTACAATGCTGGAAGATGTATTCAGAGTAGAAAATGCAGTGCCAGGAAACAAACACACACAAGGAGAGCCCATAAATTGCAGAAATGTTCAGCACAGAAGAGGATACGAGGTCAGAAAGTAAAACCAATGCTGCAACACACCTTTGATGGTGTTAGAACGTTTCAGAAGTTTAATGCTGTTTTTCTCAGTTTCTTTTTTCTCAGCATTTTCACGCATCTGAAAAACTCCTTGCGACAGAGTTCTTAAGGGATTCTTTTGAAAATTTCAGGATGTGTTCTTATTCATATAAGGCTCAAAAATTGATCTGGGTTTTGATATCAGTCAAGTAATATTGAACATATTCACATTCAAATGCCGATGGAAAGTTAAAAAAACGTGAAATCTGTAAATAGACATATTAAAAAATTTCCAGATACTAAAGTACTGGTGTAAAATAAAAATCCAGAGCAATTATGACTTTCAAGTGCATGAAACATCAGATCACCAACTTTCATATCAAACATATAAGAATTGTTACGCAAGGAGCTTTTTTAATCAGAGTATCTTTTTAATCAATTAAAAGCTTTTAATTAAAAAACTATTTGACTTACATACTTCAAATTTTGTACAGCTGCATATCTAAACACTATATTAACGTGGTTAAAATTTGGTAATGCTGGCATACAAATTGTAAAATTTCCTAAACTCACCCCTAACTCCCCTTAAGAGGATTTCAAGAGAGTCGAGAAGGGTGATTTACAGCACGGTATTTTCAAATATTATGCCCATTTCATGGTCATGCGTGGGTATTCTTTACATTTTATTTTGAGCATATAACATGTTCAAATCATAAACCAGCCTGCTTAACTGCCAGTGTAATTGTCGCAGGAGTCTCTAAGGACAAGAAAATGCACGAACTTTAAAAAATGTGCGATTAAATATATAATGTATCCTAGAAGCCATAGGAATAGGAGAGATACGGAGGGGGTTCGGCACTGAAGTTAGGCTTATTATACCTATACCCCCAAGGGTGCAGCACCTGGAGGAAGGGTGAGGTGAGAGGAGACACCGGAGGCCAGATCCAGACTAGCGGTACAGGTATTGACAGAGGTCCCCAAGTTTGACGTCACCTCAAGGTCTTAGGTCTTCCGGAGCCTTCTAGGGGAACCCCAGTGGCGTCCAGCGCCTCCAAATGTCGCCCCCTACCCAGATCCCACGGACTGCGAGGGACGGAATGAATTCCTGTGCGCAAATCATCCCTGCCAAGCTGCACCTAACGCCTTTGCTGACACTTGCGACTCTGAAACAACGAACGGTGCGAATGAAATTATCAGTGAAGTGAAATGGAAGGACAGAAAATTCAGGAGGATATAATTATCCTTCCCAGTATTCGCCTAGCAACCCCGGGAAACCCACGGAAAAAGCTCACGGGTCAGGAAGGTCGTGGGAATCGAACCCACGATTTCCGAATGCGAGCCTACCACTTACCGCGGAGCTATCTCCCTCGGTTCTAGCAGCCATGGTTATCAAAACCATTGTAAGCTAGACTAGCAGCTGGCGTTGTTGTGCAGAGAAAAATGACAGCAGTTAATGCATGTCTATGAAAAGAGCAAGAGGGGAGCGTCGTGCACTTGAACACGTGTTTTGCAACTGTTGAACTGCATGCAAGAAAGTCTCCGTTTTGTGTGACGTTCCAGTAATGACTAGCGAGAACGCTTGAACACTTTACATTGACTCTTCAGATTTGTTTGGCCTTTAGCACCAGTCAGTTTAAATGAATGACGTCATTATTAGTTCAGCAAGCCCCTTACCTTAAAGGGGAGATATGGAGCTGCAACTCGGACAGATTGCGTTTCAAATTTCGTGTACAGGTTGATAAATTGAGGCGATGCTTTACTGTCGTTCGCTACATTTTGTGTTCTTTGCATGTAAGATGGAGGTGACCACCGATCACAGAATTTACATGGTTAAATGCTCCTTCGAACTGGAAGGGTACAAGGAGGGAGTCAATCATTATGATATTGGCCGTTGTGTGAACTATTTTCTCTATTCTTGTCCAGAACTTCATCAAGTGGGAGACAAAATATGATTTTAAAAAACAAAAGATTGGACACGCCTAAGATTACTGATCTGAAATTAAATTTTCGTGTATTCTCATAAGGTTTCAACTGTTTTGTAGTTGTCATTACAATCCCGTTATTTTGCTTTGATATGTTGTTTTATTAATTTATTCTGCGCAGGGCAGTTTTCGTTTACTGCTGTACTGCCGAGCTGAGTGACTATCATAGAGCTGCAGTTTGATCGACAGAAGGGAACTGTGATTAAAGCCAGAAATGTTTCATTCAACTTACTGAAAAGAAAGCTATAATATCACGCTGCTAGGAAATAGAACTACTCCATAGCGATATATAATAGCTTCATCTTATCGAAATAACTTAATAAATAAGCTATTATCTCAAGCGAACATTCCTAATTAACATTTTTTTTCTAAAATGAGCTCTCTTTAGTAACACTGCTCTGCATTTTGAAAAAAAAAAGCGTTTGATTTAGTTTTGAGTGCCAATTGCGCTAATTTTGGGGTGCTGATTCTAAATATATCATCAGATTTCCTCCATCACGTCCAGATTAAAAAAAAATAAAAACAGACTTTTCATATTAACTAGTTACCAATATATACTTGTATTTATACCCCTCTATAAGATAATTGTGATGCTTAAGAGCGTGCTGTACAATAGATTTATGTATTTGTAAACATAATGTACATATATTTCACAAATACTATCAAGCATTAATATAACTGATTTTATTTTAAGGAAGAAATTTTCTTCTTTTCACACTTATTCCATAAGTATCAGAAGTACTTTTCCTTTTCAGGTACCAACAGTAGTCTGCCATCATGTTAACTATCCAACCATCATTCTATCCTCATTCAATGTCTTTCAAAACTTGATCAAAACGTACATCCTGTTCCTTGCTGTAAAATCCATGACAACAATCTGGAAAATAGTCGATGTGAGCATGTAGGAACTTTAACTTCAAACTCATGCTACAACCTAGTTGTTTTTAAATTTTTCAACATGGTGTTCACAATGATTATGTATAATCTGGGCATCTTGTGTTTCCAAGGAAGCGTTTTGTAACATCTTTGTAGCTATGCCGGGGCTTGCTTTTCTATTTGGCTCAGTGTAACACTGAGCCAAACAGAGTATCCTCAAATTTGATGTCACACATTAATTTTCTTGTCATTCCAGTAAAAACACTAGCTTTCAGCTTATTTAGGGTCATTCTGTGATAAACATTACTTAAAACACTCACTGCCCTTGTCTAGAGCACATACAAACTGGCTCATAATAATGGATCTTGATTTGTTTGAAACTCTGACGTGATAAAAAAATAATTACACCATTCAACTCAGCACAAAAAAATTGTTTGGGAGCATGCATTCGTTTAAAAACTACATTTTTAATACAAAGCTAACCGTTTCTGTAAGTTTTCTCCCGTTATTTTACTTCTTAAATTTTCTTCGTCGAATTCTTTAAGAAGGTTATCTTTTTCCTCGTGATGTTACTGCCAAAACTGTTCTCCTTTAATTTCTCGCTTCTTTACATCCACATAAATATCATTGAAAAAGTCTGATTATTTGGTACCAAGAGAATTAACAAAGAAAGTTTGTAACTTGTAAATGTACTTAGAAGGTAATGGAATAGTGTGCCAAAAATGAAGATAAAATGTTATAGAATATCTCTAATGGAAGTAAAAGATAGACTCTCGTGAGATTTATTAAGGCATTTATTGTGTTAAATTCAATACCAAAGAGTACTGTCAAAGGACCTGAAATAATTTTATCTCCAGTAAAAATAAACTACTACATTTAACAAATGGATTTTTGAGAGCTAAAATTTGATACCTTATAACGAAGCTTGAAGGTAGGTTAGGTGCTTTGTAAATACAATTGAGTTTAAAGCGGAAATGAAGTTCATTTCTTCCTATAAGAAGCATGTTCCAGCATAACATATCCCTTAAACGACAATCAGTGAACACTCTGATGAGCACCTCACATGATTCGCAGAAATGCCGAGAAATGTGTTGGTGTATTACATTATTCATTGGAAAGGGACAAAGAAATTAGGATAGAACAACAATAATAACAACAAAAACAACAATAATGATGTTCTCTTTTTTTATCTGATTATCCTCCCCTTATGCAGGACTTACACCTCCTAGGACTTAGTGCCCAGGGTCACATGCCTGTCGGGGAACAGAATGAAGACCTGGAAGCGGGTGGTCAGCCAAACAGCAGGTATGAGAGTGAGGAAGAGGATGATATGAAACGCAGGTGAAATCGATGATTGGACAGGTGATTAAGGAAGGGGTGGTGGGGGAAATCGGAGAACCCGGAGAGAACCATCCCAGACGTCGCTTCGTTCACCACGAATACCACATGCGGGTCCCTGGGATCGAATCCGGGTGGCCTACATGGTAGGCGAGCGGTCTAAGCACTGGGCCACGCCGCCTCCAAATAATAATGTTTTCAAATGCACAATTAGCAGAGTAAAATAAAAAAAATTATAATGACTTAAGGGAAGCACCCAAATAACCGAGAAGCGCTACGCGTAGATGACTTTTGTTACAACTACGAGATTTTTGGAAACCGATAGAGTTATTCCTGTTACTGTCATAAAAAGGTATTTAATGCCCATAGATATAAAAGTGACGCCTGTTTTTAAAAAAAATGTTAAAATAAATTTATGACTATTGTAGTAAACTTATGCATTTGAAATCTAAATTTCCCATAATTACTGACGCGAAACTGATAAGAAAAATAAATTTTATATAAACTATATTAGATTGCAAGCATATAATGAAATTATGAGAAACTATTGTACTAACCGAAATAAGAAGTCTGGAAATGTAGTGCTTTCTTGGAATCTATAACATGTCAAACTAAGTTGAAATAGTGATATTGTGAATTTTCATGGAAAGCTATGAAATGTAACATGTCAGCTTTTTGTCCTGCTACATGGACTTCTTCACAGAGAATTTTCAAGCTGTTATTGATAAACAGAGTGAGCGTTTCCACCAGAATATTCCTAAAGTCAAGAAGAGGCACAAAGACAATCAAAGCTCTAGTTTATAATCCAATCACTTAAGGACCTCAAACCCTATCTTAATTCGATCTTAGGAAGTTTATGGGTTTATTAAACGCTATCTTTCAACAAGGATTACTTCATATTTCACACTTATTTATCACCCAGATAAAGAGTGCGTGACTGATTGCTCGTAAAGATAACAAAAGTTTTACCTTCTGCAAGTATTGGTATGTAATCGATTTAGCACCTCGAGTATTACAGTATACTACGCTTGAACAGTGATTAGTGGGAAGTTACGAAAGTTCAACAAACACATTCCACCACTGTTGTCATAACCCTATTTGAATAGCTTCTTTTAATTAGACTAAACGTAAAGCATTTTAATAATTTTAGATGGAGGTATACGTTGGCGATGGAGGAGAGTTTCAATAGTGCTATTAGTGGAAGGCCTATTGTACCTTCGTGACTTCCAGTGGGGATTGAGGAGTTGAGTTGAGGATGGTCAGAAAGCCAAATCTAGTAGCGGTAGGTATAACGTAGGCATCCCGTGGTCATCTTCCTCATTGCATGGACAGGCAGGGTATAGGCCAGGGGAAGACAGTTATCGCTCGACGCTTGCGCGAAATACAGGCTACGGCCCGATTGCGTCATCTTTGGAACAGCTGATTGAAGAGAACCGACCGAAGCCGAACGTGAATATGACTTCCCCGTTTGGAGGAACAGCGTAAGGAAGTAATATCCATTGAGTTGTCACTCATTATTGAAAATAAAAACACGTAACAAAAATACCCGTACAATATTATAATACGTTACATAAATAATAAATCACATATCAATATAATAAAGATTTACTATCTATCTCAATAGCAGCTATATATATTTGTTATTATCATCAAATTTTAAACATGAGGCACGTGATTATTGCCAAACTTAATTCCAATGAAACTGAATATATACATGTAAAGGGAAATATTCCATCCTCAATATTTTGATTTTTAATAGCCCATTGTGACTAACCGATATATTATTATAACTAGTCAATCATATTAAAATAATTGTAATATTGATATGTTGCCTACCCCGGAGAAGCTGGAAGACTTATTTTTCAATATCACTTGTATAAAGTACTTACCAATGTATCCTCTTACCTTACATAATATTTATTAATGATGGAATCTATAAATGTTAACTTATTATCAGCGGGGCATATATAGTTTTCTCAGTTTCAGTGTCGGTCTGGGTGGCTCAGTTGGTTAGATGCTGGCCTACTGGTCCCAAGGTCGCGGGTTCAAACCCGGCCCAGGCTGATGGTTTTTAAGTGTGCTTAAAAACGACAGCTCCATGTCAGTAGATTTACTGGCATGTAAAAGAACTCCTGCGGGACAAAATTCCGGCACACCGGCGACGCTGATGTGATCCTGGCAATTGACAGCGTCGTTAAACAACAAAATAATTTAATTTTTCTCAGTTTCAGTTTTGTTTATTGAGAGAAAGTTTGGCCTGGTGCCGGTACAAAGGACCCGGCTTACAGGCTACAATTAACATTAACTTACAATTATAAATATTTACAAAGTTTACAGTTTTGGGGTTTAACAAAACCCATACGGTGACCATACCAAGAAATTTTTGGGTGTGGATTTGTCCTTTAGATAGGCATCCCAGAAATTGAAGCAAAATACTAATTAAACTCAGTCTATCAACATTTACCATGCTGGTTTGGTAAATTTGCACATAAAATAGCAATTATCAACAATAGGCTAATTACCTGTGGTAATTTGTAAAAGTGGAGAAAGAGTTGAGATATGATGTTATAAAGTTAGGTTAGGATTGCATATTATTATTGATGGCAGGTGTGGATGTTGCCTCTGATAACACAGGCTAAATTTTGATAACACGGGACTCTGTCGTCCTGTTCATATAGGTACACATTAACCTAGGTGTCGTTGCCTACATAATTCCATCATGTGTGAGTAAAGACAGGGGACAAAATTTGGCACAAGTATACTAGTTTTCCCTTTTTGATGAAGGTGGGAAAAATGTAAATGACCTAGCTACTGCCTATTTTCTAAATTTATTGATTAACTTTGTAAATGTTTTGTTAACATTCATTGCATTTAACTGTTGCCAGAATGGTTTAACAAAAACCAACCCATACCATCTTTAGTTCAACAGTTTTTGGGTGTAGATTTGTCCTTTCAATGTCCTAACTAGTTTTACATCGATACACACTACAACGTCGACCCATATTGTTCAATTCTACACCTAAAACAAAAGTAGAATTACACACCTTTCAGTACCGGTATCACCATGTTACAATATGGGTTATGGATTCTTGAATAACTTCACAGAAGAATTGACCATTTCTTAAATCACTTAAAATTACACACTATAAATGAAAATAATCATTTTAGTTTAATAGTTCAACTATATAACAAGTAGAACTTACGAAAACCAGGCGAAAAACTGTTCAATTGCTCAAAAGAAACCGTTAAAAAGTGCAGCGAAAAACATCTGTTACAATCTGTTATAATTCTCGTACTACAACAAGAAAACTACTGAAAAATTAATTTTGATTAATTTACAATATTTACAAATAAACACAATCACAGAAACAGCATATACCACCACAATTCACTTTCAATTAAACAAAACTAACACGTGTTGCCCCATAACATTCTACACTGGTAGCCATGTTTGTTAGCATGCCAGGTTCTCGGCTATCAGCTGATCGGCCCGGGCCATAGCCTGAGATTCACGCGAGCCTCGGGTATCACTGCTGTGACGTCAGCTCACTCAGCTCACATGCTCCCATCGAAAGCCAGTTGAACGTGTGACGTCACAGCGGGGAAGAGGAAACGGCGTGCGCGAATCGTAATTTTAATGCTGACTGTTTCAATTACGTAATAGTCACAGATTATAAATAATTACATTTCGGCTTTATGCCATATATATGGCATATATGTGAACAGTCATGTTATAACGCAAATTGAACAAAAATTATAACGATTTTGCCTGAGCTAGAGGAGAGCTATACAGAACAATTAGGTGAACATTTTCCGACATTTGCCGTTTCACTTTTCTTTAACTATTTTGTCAATGTTAGGGCGTAATGTATGGCACATTTGCAGCCGAAGACTGCATGTTAGATTGTGATCTGTCAATATGCTTCGGGATTTTGACTTAGAAAGGTTCATAACAGAAAAGAATTGTTCGCACACATGCGTAGAACCAAACATACATAATATCCATGCAGCAAGGGCATACAACCTCAGAAATCTGGTTTGAGGAACATTCTTATAAAAATCAGCCAAGTCTTCCTTGTGTTTATATTTGTCCCTCAGCAAATCGTCGCACTGTAAATGTATCAATTCAATTTGCTACCTGCTAGAAACATTGTTAACATCCAATGAATCAATGAATACGGGGTTGCAAACATCTAAAACGTACTTGACAATGTTTCTACATCTTGAAGCCTGGTCTCAAACTGGAGGAAACACGGGAAACTGAACACAAACACAAAACCACTACACACAACACTACACAACGTCAACACAAAATAAAAACAAAGCTCGCACTAACGCCGTTAAGATCCCTCACACAACAAATAAAAACCTTCAGACTAGGCTGAAGAGGGTTCTCCCTAAACAGCCCGGGCATGTGTAAACATGCCCAAATAACATTTTTCATGTTCATTCAGTTTCGTGCAAGTAGCGCCGCTGATCTAGGCAGCATAGCAATACACCGCTCTCGCTGACGTCACACGAACGTAAAAGCTGGCTCTTCGTTTAAATACGTCACACGGCCCGAAGTTGTCTTCTCCTGGTATAGGCAATGGATTGCAATGAAAGACCCAAGGGAGAAGCTTTTCCTGTAGCATTTCTAACGCTACAGGTCGCACAAACGAAATGGAATATAATATGTACCAGAATAAAGAAGGCGATAGCAGTACTTCAAGATAAGCATGTGTAGGAAATCAGAACTGCTTACTACAATGCATGTCTAGAATATTTCAACATTCAGTTTTCTTTTCGTTGTTGTAGTGTTTAACGCCCGCTTTTACTACTACGGCACCGCAGGCGGTGACACTGATGATACATGGAATGAAGATGGAGTACCGGTGGAATGAGATGGCGGGGGAAACCGGAGCACCCGGAGAAAACCCGCCCTGACGCCGCTTCGTCCACCACGAATACCACATGCGGGTCCCTGGGATCGAACCCGGGCCGCCTAGGTGGTAGGCGAGCGCGCTAACCGCTCGGCCACGGCGCCGCCTAGTTTTCTTTTCACTGACATCAAAAGGTCCTTTCCTTTCGGTAATGCACGTAAAAGGCAAATACAAAAGATTTCAATCAGTTACGGCCGATCACGTCTTATGTATTTAATTTGTTTTATTCTTAATTTTATTATCTTTTATACCTAATTAAATATATTCCAGGTATGGAACGGGTTTCTTATTTTACTCAACATTTTACGAGATTTTGGCTTAAAATTACAATTATGTATAAAGAAAATCTCCTGCAGGTTTAATACAAACTAATTCTGTGAGGTTGTGAACAAATTAAGTTTTAATATCTATATTTCAGATTTTAGAGTAGCTACTAAATTATAAAAACTGTTTAATGAAAATAGAACATGGAAGTATCTTCAACCAATTTACACGCGAGGTTTTTACTATATCATTCTTGAGCTTCTATTGACAATTTCAACAGCTAATTGGTCATAAACTGACACGTGCAGTAATTTAAATTACAAAAAATGCTGAGAACCTTTTTTAAGAAAATTGTACTAATACTGGGTTGCAAGAAAGCACTTAGAGATTTCTTTAGCGCTAAACTGTTCGTTTGCCTCTGAATTAAGCGCATAACCGATCTACAACGCTATTCGATCGAGTATCACTAAAGATCAAAATCTCGGATCTATAAACAGAGAATGACCGCCATTATTGCTTTCATCGCATGGTTTCCTCTTATTTTTTTTTCCATATTATGACATCCTCAGGTACAAGTAAATAAAAACTATTGCTGTATGCATTATTGTCGATTGATGTGTGTAGAATTGTAGTTTTATGCCAGGAAGTGTTATATTTCTATTCCGTTCTTCATTAAACGATCTTGTCTGACAAAGAGGTTATATTGGATCTTTCGTTTAAGATTGCATATGTCCTGAAAACCCTTTTCGTCACAAAGTACTTTTTATCAGTATTATTAACAGTGATGCATGTTTCCAATTTCGATAAGCTACCGTATCCAATATCAATGAAGAGGTTCCTCTCAATCGCAGAACACCGGTTTTAATGTTCGCGAAATGAAGTATTTTAGCAAAATACGAAATCTTAACCCTCATTTCTATTGACACCGAGGAATTTTATATATAGTTCAATACCTTTCAGGAATATGACAGCATAGAATTTCAAGTTATAGGCATTTAGGTTCTCCAAAAAAATCTTGCACGTGGTGGAGTTGCAGAGTAAAAAGCTGACTGCAAGAAGCATGTGTGTATGTGTGTGTGTGTGTGTGTGTGTGTGTGTGTGTGTGTGTGTGTGTGTGTGTGTGTGTGTGTGTCTATATATAATAAGACACGTGAGTCCCAGCATTGCGAATGAGATCAAAATACATAAATATGCCTGATGGTCAAGGCAATTATTTACGAACTGTGAGACAAGGGTTCTATGATCAGTAATTTCTCCAATGTTATCGGTACTATAAAGTACAGTTACACGAAAATTCAAAGGTCTGGTGAAATGTTCAGAAACAGGACAGGTTAATTTTGTACTAACTAAACACTTTTCTATTGAAGTCCAAGAAGTCTGCACTCTGAGGACATAGTTCCACGTTGCCGACTTTCTCACTTCAATTTGTAACTGTGTCCATGACTTTACTTTATAATATTCTTATTATCTGAAATTAATGCTGATAATATGTTGCTTCTTTAAGAGAAAAGTTTACTTCTGTTCCTTTTATTTTACATTTTGACTTGCAGAAAACACGAAACGACTTTATCAACAAAATTAGAAGTACAATCCTGAACACGTGGCAATTGTTTGTTGCAGCATCATACGTGTGACTGAGATAACTGTATATCCGGCTATGCCGGCTCTGTCGAATTGGATCTTCTCTTCTTGAAGACGAGAACAGTAAACGAATGGTCTGATTTCTTTATTGCAACTCACTGAGGTTTAGAGACTTCACTAGTCTACCCAGTCATTAAGTAAAGAAGGGAGTAGCTACTTCCATGGCAATTTTCTTGCAACCCGGCATTAAAATAACAGCATCTAATTGGATGCGTGGACTTAAAATGTGACTAATAATTAATAAACCAACAGTATCACACGCAAAACATAACTATTTACGAGGAAGAGTGGAATGAAAACCTTAAAAATGTAATAAAAATTCGAATCTTTACGCTATTGATCCGTTAGTCGGCATTATGTTACCAGTTCTTTAAAGAATGTCCTACAGGTCGCAGCATACTGCAAACGAGCGAATCACTGCCACAATATACTTTTATACTCGACCATGGGATAATGTAGCGCTTGTAAGCCACTGTAGTGGACCTCATATCCACCTCCTCATTAGGACAAAGCTACACAAGTTCATAACGACACTGCTAATCCACCAACCAAAGGTACACCAGTCCATAATGCTAATAACCAATCAATGGTGCACCTATTCATCACGATACTGCTAGCCGCCAGTCAATAGATCTGCATGTAGCTATTAATACTCCGGTGTCTGTGCGCATTCCCAAGCAGCTGAAATCGTATACGACTATACGGAACAGAGTTACTCTGTTTATTTAATAAATAATTTGTATTAATATTGTAAATTACATTGTAATAAATTCAATTTGTCTCTCTGTTTTGAAACTCTGCTGTTTTAAAGATTATAGCATATTTGCTTATACATAGTATCATTGTGTTAAGACCAACATAACAATAAAAGTTGAAGGCGCTACTATCGATTCTCGTACATACAATCGAAAAACAAACAGTTACAGTGTTGGACACCAGTGACAATAACATGCAGCGTAGAATATTAAAAATACTTTATAAAACATGTGGTCGAGATGAAACTTGTGGCAATTAACATGCTCGCTACTGTTCGTTTCATAAAATATACTCGTACTTTAATTAATGTCATTATGCTCTCGTTGAATAATATATGTACTAAATGCCTGCCCGCTTCCGATACGCGCCAACAAAGAACAACGTCCTGCCATACGTTTTCTGAGCAGTGAAGGTATGAAACCTATTGATATCCATCGGCGAATGACGGTTCGTTATGGCGATTTATACAATATTGAAGCGAGGAAAATCCGGTAAGTCTGTTTCAGCTTTTCAGAGCAACAAATGCATCAATGGAATCCGTAAGGTATATATAACAACCTGCTTAAATCATTTAGGAAAGGTTCACAAAGAATCCTCAACAAACACAATTTTCACTTTTTGCTTACAAGAATCGGAATATTTTTATAAGGCAATTCTAAGATGTAGGTTCTGTAGATTATTTAGAAACAAAAATGTTCGCTTTTTTAAATATTTTGTGGTATGTGTATCAATATATTTGGTAATTTTATGCACCGATAAAGTAGAAAGAGTGGATGCAGAAGTGAAGTTATCGTGCCGTCACGAAATCAAGGTCCGTGTAATTATCCCGTGTATGCCATGCCGTGCGGCCGTCCACATGTGGTCATTTCAAAAAGTGCTCCTCAGCTTGATTACCCGCAGCTATAGCTTTATCTACTCGGCTCACAAGGTTACAACACTTATCAATACAGGGTGGAAGTGAAATGATCCGCGAAATGAACAGCGAGTTTCTCATGTTGTGAATAACAAGAAAGTCTAATACCAAAATGTTGAAAAGTTTAGTTTTCTAGAAAAAAATATTTTATCAAAAACATTTATCATCACCTGGCTGAATTATTATTGATTGAAGGTTTTTGAGTTATGGCTATATTCATAGAAAATTGAATAAACAACTTTTTCTTTTAGCGTATTTCAATAGATTCAACGGTTTTTGTGTAAATTAAATAAAGGAACCCACAATTTCTTGCCTTTTTGAAGAAATAAATTGTGGGGTTTTAAAGTTTAATTTACACAAAAACCGTTGAATCTATTGAAATACGTCAAAGGTAAAAGTTGTTGTTTATTCTACTTTCTATGAATATAGCCATACATCAAGAACCTTCAGTCAAAAATAATTCAGCCAGGTGATGATACATTTTTTGGTAAAAATATTTTTTTCTAGAAAACTATAAAATTTTCAACATTTTGAAATTAGACATTCTTGTTATATTCTTATATTCTGATTTTGAAATCCCATTCTTTGCATTAGTATCAGAAACCAATAAGTTTACAAAAAATATAAGCACCTATTTGAAAAACCGAAGAATATGTCGGAAATGCCTAACGTGACACACACACACGCACACGCACACGCGCGCACACACACACACACCATACTTATTTTTAATTTTTATTTATTTTTTTATTATTTTTATTCAGGGCACCAGGTGTATTTTCGGTGAAATCTCGATATCGAATACATACCTACTGCAGGTAATTAGTTGAGAAAGAAGTAAGAAGAGGTCATAGGTTAAACATGAAGTTTTCTGTAGTCAGATGTGTTAATTTGCTACTCTTCATTATGCAGCTCTTTGAAGCATTGCGTCTTGGCTGGTAGAGTACGACTACTATCGTTTAAATGTTTTGTATCCCTGGAAACAATAATGCGGCATATTTGTCTTCTCTTTCCAGCAGTAATTTCCCTCGCTTTGTGACCGCATATCGCCCTCGAAGGAAGTAAAATGATGCTAGTAGAACTGGGCCAATCATCACCATCGTCCGTTCATTTATTTTTAGGTGTGAGAAAGTCGAGTCACGGGATGTTTAGCTCGTGTCATTATGGACACGATTAAAATGCCTACAGCTTCTCGTGCTACGTCACTGGAATTGGTCAAGGACCTCTGTATGCAACAAGTGCCACCTCCACGTTGTGCAACATGGCAGGTCAAACACGGAATTCATTATTACAATCAATGTCACTGGCAGGCGGCATCAGCAGGCTTCAACCTCCGCACGTAACACAATGGTAACAGGGGCTGCTAGTATGCCTAGGTATTTATTTTTATCTCGGGGATTGCAAAATTGCGTGGTTTAATGAAAGAGGCTTATTAGCACTCTCTGTGACTTTTCTATTGATATATGACCAACAATAATTTTTCACTCACTTAATAATCTTCTCACAATTGACTTTGAAAGCATTGGATACATATTTCACGTTGACGCTCCTTCAAATCGGATTACCGCACATTCTATAGGCAGTTTTGCATTTATGGTCCTTGTTCCTTGGGCACATGCAACATCTTGATTGCTTCTGAAGTCTGGAAGGTGCTTCTTTATATTCAACAGGCTGTTTGTGCCATAGAAATGAACCTATACTCGAAGAAAGCTGTCGCGGCAAAATTTTCGCCAAACGCTCAGCCAACTAAGGCCTGATGAGTTGGGTTCTTCAAAACTGAAGTCTTCAAACGTCTTTGCGTTTCATCTTCTACTAACGATTGATTATTATTGATCATAAAGCTAATCAATGCATTAATGTCGGCTTGATCCGATGTTCCATGCCATAAAACATCCCAAACTGGCCGTGAGGAGTGCATCCAGAAGCAGCGTAGCCATGGACCATTTTGTCAAATGTGTTCATACTATCTTCAGTGAATTATAGAACTCCATCTACAAACTCTTGAAATGCAAAGTCCCATGCGGTGGGTAGCTCGTACTAGCAAGTATAGAACTCCATCAAATTCTCCATTAGATCATTTATACCTGGTTTTCTGTACATCAGGGGTGCTCAACAGACGAACACACGCTCGTTATTTTCCTCACACCACTGACCTGCTAAAAGCAGAGGCGGGTGGTGCTGAGTATCGTAGTACATACAATTCAATAAGAGGACGAATATTTTTATTTTCGAGATGAAGACGATCGTTAAGTGCTTCATTTTAAGACTAGTAGTTGCAGATTTATACCATTTCCCTTGCTTACGTTTCGTGTTCGCGATAAACATTATTCTACTCGAAAAATACAGTAATCTTTTCAAACAATTGTACGACACGTTCTCTTCAAAATTTGAAGACCTAAAAATATTTGGAACCAAAATCCAATTATTTTACACTTTTGAAGTTTCCATGTAGTGAGGCTTCACACGACCTACAAAATATGAAACTACTTGCATTGTAGTATTCCACGACCGTAACATGTTCTGAGAAAGAGGGAGTTGGAATTATTGGGGTCTCTGCCCTGCTGTGAGTATCCAAGATTACGTTTATTTACATCTAGTTTAGTGGCAGTCTTTGGCTTCTCTTATATCTGCGAATAAACCTTTTCAAGAATGAAGTACATTAAATGCAATTATCACAGCAAGATAAGTGAAAATCGCCTTGCTTGTCTTTTGAGGTTGTCCACTTCATCTTTTGCGCTAAATATTGATGACCTTCTGAAACGTAAATCGTGCCAAAAAAGTATCCTCAGAAACATCGTGGGTTAATCAGGAGTAGAATATGAATGTGTACGCCTTTGATTTCCTGTACGTAAGTGCCGCCACTGGAACTCAGTAACTACGGATAAATGCGTCATTCTGTCCCAGCGGGTGGAAGGAGGTGATTTCAACCTCCCCAACTTGACCGGTTGAGCATTGCTGCTGTACATAGTTGAAAGCAAAAGAAATGCATTTGGTTATTGTGATATAAATGAAACTAATGCCTTTTTCTTATTACATCAAACTGTGAAGAAAGAACATGTTTTTTTTTTTTTTTTTTTTTTTTTTTGTCAGGCAGAAAGTTTACAGGTTTTCCAGCTCTAGTTTTTCTCAAGGTCCCTGCAATGGTGAGATTATATTCATTTCACATGGTTTCTTATAAAAGAGCAGGCGAAAACCAATTATCAAATATGATGTTTCGCTCCGAACCCCTGACACTTTGTCACTGTTTAGCAGAGTAACTTGGCAGGTTATCTGATGTATTGCGTTTCTTTTTCAATGTAGGATAAGACTGTAGCACATAGCAAGTGCTACAATTTATTTTTCTTCCTTTTCTTTTTTGGCTTCTTTTTTGTTGCTTCATTTGTGGAGCCCCTTTAATTTCTTTGGTCATATCGGGGGCTTTGACTTAAGAAACAACTTATAGCATTATTATTCGCTAAACTGTAGGGTGTCTTAATGTTGCTTTTTGTCATTTTTAACATTGCAAGAGTCTTGTGGTGTTCGAAGGTGAGTCATTCTGCTGAATGAAGAAGTCCGGCGAATCTCGTAAAGCAAGTGAGGGCGACCGGAAGTGCTGTTCTCTGAGAGAGTTTGCGACGGCTATGGTGAAATACCATTAGAGCAATTACTGCATGAAATCAGAGACATCTTGTGTCCTGTGAGTGAACCGTCCGAAAGAAGAGGTACACCGAGTGTATCTTTATGCCGCTACGTCACAGAAGAAAGTAAAATAACATTGAACAGTGAAACTAGTTCACATTAGTGAAGTGACGAGTGAGCTAAGCGAACTCTCGGTGAAAGTTGAACTAGATAAGTGTTAAGGAAAACTGAGTAAAGTGACAGTTTGAAAAAACTGGAGGAAATCACAATATGCAGTAATTTAAACATTTGCTATAAATACAATTTGCAAGTTAAGGAACCACTCTGGGAAAAGAAGTAATAAACTATTAGTAGTCTTGTCCCAGTCATAATTCTGGAATCACTCTGACATCCTGCCTAACAGTCCAGCCACCCTTAGTATCCTCTCAGCTCACACCTCCCTCTCGGGAGCTCCCCAATAGGGACAAAGGGACGACGTGTTTCATTGGTCGAGGTGCTAAGTGCCCCCGCCGAACCTTGTTATAATAATAAAGATAGTCAACACCAGAACTACTACTGCTTGTATTGATGAGTAATTCCACGTGAACCCATGGGGTCCAATCTTACTTACTGCCTACTATGTTACAACACAGCAAACTCTGCTTATCTTAGGTGAGGGACAATGGCTAAAGAGTACTTCCCCCAAAATTGTACTTGACAAGACGATTGCAAGGAAGACGACCTTCGTGTGGTACTTTCCTTGAATGTGTTAGTGTGTTGTAATCAGCCGGAGCGCCAGCACATCACACACACAGTCCGCCAGGTGAAGCCGTGAGTAGAACATGGACCGGCGGAGTCGCTACCTCAAGTATGGTAGGCATCACTTTCTTTTACCTTGCCGCGCTTATCTCTATCCTATCGTCAAAAAGTGATTAGTACATCAAAAATTAACATTTTTATCTCAAATATCTTAATAGCTAATATTATTGTTCTTTTTCAATTTTATTTTTTTAAGGTCGCGTGACTATGTTGCTTATCATGAAGACACTGAGGTGTTCATTAAGCTTTTCAAACTATTCCCCACATACTCTGTGTTGTGTGCTGAATTATACCCCATAAATTAGGCTGTACTGTGGTGTATTGAACACAGATACATGTAGCAATGTGTAGTGACTCACAAACTAATAAATAATTTGAATCCAAACTCTGTTCAAATTAGAAACTGCATCAAAAGCTACATAAAGTATTTGTGTCTATTTTGGATACAGGGCATCAGGAAAATGTTCGAAATTAACCTGATGAACAAATGGCTAAATCAGTTACATTTCCTAGTTTACATTATTCATATAAAAGGTGCCCCATATCTTATGTTAAACATAAAGTGTAGAACTGCACCTTTGGTTTCTGGAATGATCTTTGGACTAAAAAGTGGCAGCGGTGCCTTGACTAAAGAACTCTTCTTCCCTACAGTAAGTACTCTGCTGGCTAAATGTAAGATATTTCACTCCAACTTTCAATTTATGACCGGCCATGGAAAAGTTATTTCACGAGATTTCATATTAATTCAGACAATGGTTATTATTGTTAATGCCAATCTATACAAGCTGTACAAACTGTTTTATTTGACTGTCTGATACTTAAGAAAAATCTGATGTGTTGCACTCACATGACTTTCTCTACTCTTGCACTAATCATTCTTACAAACTCTTATTCCTGTATCTTCTTCGTGTTAAGATAAACATTTGTACATAATTGTCTTATTGCTTATTTCCTTGTAGGTGCAAGGGGAATATTAGAATACAGTAGGCTTTGTGCGACAGTCAAATCTTTTAAAGCTTTGAGATTCCGTTCTCTTTGCACACTTAACATATAAAAAAATGAACAGCGATGTTCCATTTTACGAAAGTTGTTTTTCGAAACTCACACACATAACAAGAAATATCTCCGAAGTGGTTCAACCTAAAAGAAAATTTATTTGGACATAAATTGTGTATTTTAGCAAGATACACATTTTTTGTATAGTATGATTTGGTCTATCTCTAACGGTTTACCAGTTATGCAAAAGTCGTCCAGAGTAAATACAACTACAGGGGCTATAGCCAGAAAATTCAAGATATACATTTCATTTGTCATAAAAATATCTCAAACCTGACGCTTTAATCAAAATCGTTAGAGCCATTTTCAAGAAAATCAAAATCAAAATGTTCCATCTAAAGATAGTTTAGGGTGGGGCTATTTTCTTCAAAATCTTCGTGTCGTATCCTTGAAAGACATTAAACTTAAATACCAACTTTGGTTTTTAACCTACTTTTCGTTTCTGAGTTATGCTGTCCACAGACTCACAAACTGACAGACTGACACACAGACAGACACACACACACACACACACACACACACACACACACACACACCACACACACATACACACGGACCTTTTTCTAAAAATGCTTTTTGGATTCAGGGGGTCTCAAAACATATATTTCCGGTGAAATCTCGACATCGAAGTTTTGGGTGGAATACAATACTTCCCCTACTTAACAGTAGAGAAAGTAAAAACCTGATGTGTTGCACTCACATGACTCTCTCTGCTCTTGCACTAACCATTCCTACAAACTCTTATCCCTACATCTTCTCGTGTTAGTTGAGATAAACGTTTGCAGAAATTATCTTATTATTTATCTTCTTGTGGATACAAGGAGAATATGGGAATGGAATAGACTTTGAGCTATTGTTAAATCTTTTAAAGCTTTCAAATTCCGTTCTCTTTGCACCCTTAACATATAAAAATGAATAACGATATTCCATTTCACATGTATATGTTCTCCAAAACTCACACAAATAACAAAGAATATCCCCACAAAAAATTATTTGGACGTAAAGTGTGTGTTTTATCAAGATCTACATTTTTATATACCTAGTAAGATTTGGTGTATCTCTTACAGTTTACCAGCTAAGCAAAAGTCATCCAGAGTAAATAGGACTGCATGGGCTATAGCCAGAAAATTCAAGATATACATTTCATTTGCCATAAAAATAGGTCTAACATATGACATTTTAATCAAATTCGTTAGAGCCATTTTCAATAAAATCAAAACGTTTGAAAAAATTTCCACGTAAAGGGTAGTTCAGGGAGGAGAAATTTTCTTCAAAATCTTCGTGTCGCATCCTTGAAAGACATTAAACTTAAATACACACACCCACCCACCCACCCACACACACACACACACACACACACACACACACACACACACACACACACACATACCCACACGAATATTTCCGCTGAAATCTCTACATCAAATTTTTGGGTGGGATACAATACTTCCTCCACTTATGTAGTAGAGAAAGTAAAAAGACTTCACCTGAGATTACTTTTTGAAGAGTGTGATAATATATCCATAAATGAAACAATATTCAAGATCCAATACCATTAAAAAGTTTTATGCACTTATAACACACATTCATAACCGCTCGTAACGTTTACATTTTGTCAATTCACTGCACCTATTGTGTACTTAACTTGCCCTTCAAGCGAAATAGGTTTTTTAAGTTTTGAAGGTTCAATAAATAAATAACTTTGTGGCTATATTGCGAGCACATTATACACATAAACCTACAATACAGAGAACCAAACAGTATTTCATCTTAACATTTTAACATATATTGGTTGATATTTGCCACATTAAACACATCTGCTGCATAGAGTAATTAGAAGTTTATTATTATTATTATTATTATTATTATTATTATTATTATTATTATTATTATTATTATTATTATTATTATTATTATTATTATTATTATTATTATTATTATTATTATTATTATTATTATTATTATTATTATTATTATTATTATTATTATTATTATTATTATTATTATTATTATTATTATTATTATTATTATTATTATTATTATTATTTTCTTTCTTCTTTTTTTTTTTTTTTTGAATTAAAATAAATGGCATACAGTAATGTTTGTAAGGCAGTTCTTCACTGCTGAAATATATACAGTCGTTTAGTGCTGTGGATAGGTCACTTGGTAAACAAGTTTCTTTCTAGCTGAATTATATTGTGGACAATGTATGGTTATGTGTTCCACTGTAAGAAGATAAATTGCACGTATCACATGTAGGAAGTTTGTCTCTGGAAAGTACTCGTATGTAACAATGTGTTAATTTGTATAACCGTGTTAGACGAATTATTTTAACCTGATCTGCTGTTTCCTATGAGAGTGTCGTGAGGCTGGACTCTGTTAGGATAGTGTGAAATTGGCTAAGGAGGTTCTCAGCCCAGTTATTGGAACATTCTTTTGTTCTCTTGTTTAATGAAGTAAGATCTCGGTGGAGCACTGGAATTTGGCTAGTGTTAGTTGTACATGCAGTGTTTTCTTGGCTGCAAGGTCGGCTTTTTCATTATCTCCTACTCCACTGTGTGAGGTAATCCAGCTAGCAATCGCTAATTTCCCACTTTCTTGAAGAGTGTGGTATAATACTTGTTATTATGTATTATTATTTATAATTATAAATTATTATGCGTCATCTTCAGTTGGAGCTCGTGAAATCAACGTAGCGTACATCACCACGAGTGTCAGCTCTCTTTTGATTTTGTTTATTCTTGCATTTAATTCTTAATAGGGTACACATAGCTGGACGAATTAAGTAATACTCTCACTTAGAACCCCGATATTTCTTCAGGAAAAGCCCCGCTTGAGTTACACATCTATGACCAGCAGAACTCTAACATCCGCGGAAAATGCTGAACTTAAATACCAAGTTTGGTATTTCACTGACATTTCGGTTTTGAGTTATGCTGTCCACAGACAGACACACACACTGGGACATACACACACGCACACACACATACACACACACAGAGGCAATATATTTTGGATTAAGGGGCCTCAAAGTATGTATTTCAGGTGAAATCTCTACATCAAACTTTTCCTTGGAATGCAACATTTCCCCTGCTTACTGTAAATACGAAATAGAGAAGGTAATGAGCATTTTTATTTCAAATAGTTTAAAAATAAATAATTAGTATTATAATAATTATAATAGCAATACTACTACTACTACTACTACTACTACTACTACTACTACTACTACTACTACTACTACTAATAATAATAATAATAATAATAATAATAATAATAATAATAATAATAATAATAATAATAATAATAATAATAATATAATATTACTACTACTATTCGTCAGTTTCATTTGGAGCGTGTGAAGTAAGCGTATCCCTACGAGTAAGAGCCTTTCTTTTTAAATTTTGTTTACTCACTTATTTAAACCTTAATAGCATTTACATACCTACGCCGTGGAAGACCCGGGTTCAGTTCCCGGTACCTGCGTAGGGAGTTTTCCCTCGCTGGGAGGTCTGGCACTGGGTGCACTCAGCCTCGTTAGGTCTTGGAGGGGCCAATTGAGGAGCTACTTGATGAAGAAGTAGCGACCCCATGTCGCGAAGACCACATAACTGACCGGGAGGGCCCTGGGTGCTTGCCACGTCCCACCCTCCAGTACTGCGCCCCACTTATGACGCCTGTAGTGGGTAGAGGTGGGGAACACAGCGGCCGGGCGGCAAGTCTTGGCCCTTCATGGGCTGTTTGCGTTGGGGGGGGGGTTGGTTTTTAGTTTAGCATGTATATAACTGGGTAAAGAAAACAATGCACACCGCCCAAAAATCATATTTTTACTGTCTCTACTGGTCAGTAGAGGAAGTATTGTATTCCACCCAAAAATTCGAGATCAAGATTTCACCGGAAGTATATGATTGGAGAACTCCCTGACTATGGATTTTTTGACTATAGCCTATGCATTCCTGCTTACTCTGGATGGCTTTTAAATAACTCGTAAACCGACAGACAAAATCTTACTGTACAAAAAATGAGGATCTCGCTAAAACATACAATTTATGTCTAGATAATATTCTTATAGAGTGAACTATTTCGGAGATATTCCTTGTTATTTGTGTCAGTTTCGGAAAACTTTCGTGAAATGGAACATGGTTCATTTTTACTTTCTCTACTGGTAAGTAGAGGAAGTTATTGTACTCCACCCAAAAATTCGATGTCGAGATTTCACCAGAAATATATGTTTTGAGGCCCCCTGAATCGAAAGAAGCACTTTTAGAAAAAGGTCCGCGCGCGCGTGTGTGTGTGTGTGTGTATGTGTGTGTGTGTGTGTGTGTGTGTGTGTGTGTGTGTGTCTGTGTGTCTGTGTGTCTGTCTGTGTCAGTCTGTGGACAACATAACTCAAAGCACAAAGTCGGTTAAAAACCAAACTTGCTATTTAAGTTTAATGTCTTTCAAGGATGCAACACATCAGATTTTGTTATATGCTAAGCGCGCAAAGAGAACGGGATCTCAAAGCTTTAAAAGATTTGACTATCGCTCAAAGCCTACTGTATCTCCATATTCCCCTTGCACCTACAAGAAGATAAGCAATAAAATAAGTTGTACAAATGTTTATGTCAACCAACGCGAAGAAGATACAGGGATAAGAGTTTGTAAGAATGGTTAGTACATGAGTAGAGAAAGTCATGTGAGTGCAACACATCAGATTTTTTCCAGAAAGAGCCCGACGTGAGTGAACATATCTAAACATATCTATTAAACCATAAGTAAATATCCGATCACTCACGACTTTCTCTGCCCATTACACTTCGTATATCATAGTTATTTATTATATTATTCACATAAACGTGATTCTTCCATTCCTATTACTCTACTTAGCATAGATTGTTACCAAGATTATCTCAACAGAAGCAATATTTACTTGAAACAATACTTGGTTACGTGCACAAGGTAAAAACACAACTGTTTGCATATACCTAGTCATTCTTTTTAGTTCCTCTAGCATGTAGGTACCTAGTGTTTGTGTGTGTGTGTGTGTGTGTGTGTGTGTGTGTGTGTGTGTGTGTGTGAATGCGTGTGTATGTGTGCGCGTATGTGTGTGAATGCGATCACGGAGTTTTCTGGAAAAAATCTGTGAAGTCCTCTTCATTGGGAAATAATGTTGTATTTGAATAACCGTTAAACTGTAGTAGATGACACAAAACTAAAGATTTCTTTCAAACACCAATTAATTTCGAACCAGCGTTGGTGGCATCGACTATTTTCAAAGCAATCGTTATTGTTGATTGGAATTTTAAACTACTTTGATTTTCTTTACTACGTACAATTCGATATAAAGATGACACCGAAAAAAACATGGTTTGAGAATCTGAATTAAAAAAGAAGCATTTTTAGCAAAAGGTCCACACACGTGTGTGCGTGTGAACAAAATAATCAAAAACGAGAGGAAGTTGGATGCATACCGAACTTGGTATTGAAGTTTACTACCTTCCAAGCATACGGTACAAAGGTTTCCAAGAAAATTCCCCCACACCAAACTATCCTTCCTTTACATGGAGCATATTTCGACATTATTTGTTTTCATTTTCTTAGAAAAGGGTACAATGATTTTACCTTAAATACAATATATTAAAGATATTTACATGAGTATATACTTATTATATACTTACTGAATTTTCTAGGAATAGCCTGTGAAAAGGATTTAGTATGCTCTTCTGTGACTGGTAACTCTTTAAAATGCACAGTTTATTCAAAATAAGTATTTTTTAGCATAATACATTTCCGAGATATCCGTTATTAATGGAAATCCTGTTGATTTTTAGCCGTTTGCATAGAAACAGTACGGAATTTTAAGGTCAAGATAATACCGTCAGCTCTTAAACATTTGGCTATCATCATTCCCTTTGTATCTATAATGAAATGTGTAATATAGCTATTCCTATCTAGGTTTATCTTGACTAAAATGAAGTAGACAGAAAAATAAACCTTCCTAAGAATTATTTGTATACCCCAATAAACAATGGAGGGTAGAGAAAGTTATGTGAACGTGACGCAATAGCTTTTTCAGTTTTGACGTAGTTATTCATTTGTTTCCCATAGTGCCTCGCAGAGTATAGAGGCGATGCATTTATAAAGGAAGCTGCGAGACGAAACTACGTCATAAACCCTCTAGAGTCTAGTTGCAGCCCATAATCTATGCGCTTATACTGCCAATCTAGTTCGGCTGCAGGTGTCATTAGTAGCATGCTTAACTTGGTGGCCCCGGTTTGGCAAATGTTCAAATTCACCAGTTTTACTCCTATTTTGGATTAGGTTATATTAATGTGAGAGGTTTCTGTATTGCGTGAAATATGTTATTGATTAATCACGGAAGCAAAGACTAAGATTAAACATTTCATGCATTATGATTATCTAGTAACTTCTTGAACCATTCCGAGAATTGTTTCACTGTGAAAATATATTCAAGACACTTGCAGAACTTGGAACAGTGTCTGGATGAGGTAAATAAAATCATAAATTCAATATCCAACAATATTTTATACTTGTTTCCGTGAATATAAGGGCTTTTTTCATCCATTAGGAACACACAGGGCTGCTCCAGACTAGCCTTATAAGGATTAAATGGATTTTCCCCCCATAAAAATACCAGGGAAAAGAAAGGAAGTGAGTGACGAGTAAATAGGTAATCAAAAATAAACATAAATCTTCACAGGCTACCAAATATCGTTAAAATTAAGTTTAGGAATGTGTAATTAGGAATTTAGCTTTTGCAAACTGCATTTTATGATTACCTATAGCTTATGTTATAAACCAAGTGGAACACCTCATATACTACGACCTACACCAGGCCTAGGCAACTGGTGCTCCCTGAGCGCAGCCTGCTCACGGCCTTGCTTGGATAAATATGTTTAAGAGGTAAAAATGAAGGTCCCTGAAGCTATTCCTCGAGTTGCCCAGGCGTGACCTACATAAATCCATTGTGATTACCACTCCCGAGAAGGAAGGGAGGAGTAAAGGAGCCGCAGGAAGCTACAGGCCACGACGAAACAGGCCACACAGACGAGGGAAGGTCCCTAACATTTCCAGGCTCGATGGAGGGGCCTAGAGAGCGCGATGAACGACCCATTGACCAAGCAGCACTCTAGTATCCACGTGGAATACTCTTTCATTTGAGCAAGCACCCACGCCGTCTGTCCAGCATCTCCATACTCACGAAACCTAGAAACACACCTGAAACATGACAAGGAGTTGCAATGAAAGAGAAATGATGGAAATCCTATTAGATGAGAAACCACCCCAACACACACACACACACACAAACACACACACATATACACACACATTCATTCCTAGGCATACCAAAACTATATGTCCCATCACATCCACACACACTTTCACTGGGCACACCAAAAAATATGCGCCTCAGCTCATCCACTGCACTATATACACTTCATTGCAGTATGTACACTATATACACTTTTCCGCTGTTTTCCTGAGCGGTCAGGTTGCAGCTCCTGTGCGGTTCCCCAGGCGCGGGCCTCTGCAGTAGTGAGTTTGTGGCTTAGGGCCGGGGTTGCAAGGGCGCGCATTAGTCGGCGAGCTGTGCCGCGTCTAGAACATTTTTATCCTAACATGTTTGCGTATTGGGACTTTAATATCTGGGATGAATGGGATCTGGGTTTCAAGGTGAAGGGTTTGGTTAATGATTCGGAGTGGAGCAGAAAGGATTTTTCGTAGCGAGAGGTGGTCATATCGACGGCTTTTAAACTCTTGGAACAATTGTCCAAGAGCAATGTTGCTCACTCGCTTAACAGTGGTTTTGAACTTTCGATTGGGAGGATGGGGAATAATCCTAGTGGAAGAACAATTTCCATCCTCCCAGCCTGGAGTCGAACCCAGGACCCCTTGTGCAACAGACAGGCTCTGAGCTACGGTTAAACTCGCAGAAGAATTATAGGAAAGTGATTGTATTGAAGAAATAAGTTGGGAAGAAGTATTAGATCCTATTGTGATAAATTTAAAATACAGTGCTACAGAGGACGTAAGCAGTGCGGGAGGTGACGGCGACGATGATGATGAGAACGCTTGCTAGAGTGACGGAGAGACCTTAGCCATCCCTCTAGAATAATCAAAAACGTTAATTTCTATTGCCATTTATTTAGTTTAGCTGACTAGCAAAATGTTACTAAGTTTTGACCTACAGTTCCACTTAATAGCGCTCTGCAAAACGCACTAACTAAACTAAACCCCGGCGCGACAGCCCACAAGGGGCCAAGGCCTACCGCCCAGCCGCTGCGTCCCCCACCTCTGCCCACTACAGGCGTCATTGGTGGGGTGCAGTATTGGAGGGTGGGACGTGGTGAGCGCCCCGAGCCCTCCCGGCCGGTTATGTGGTCTTCTAGACCTGGGGCCGCTATTTCTCTATCAAGTAGCTCCTCAATTGATCCCCCCGAGATCTAACGAGGCCGAGTGCACCCCGTGCCAGACCTCCCAGAGGGGATAAAATCCCCATGCTGGTTCCGGGGATCAAACCCGGGTCCTCCGCGCCAGAGGCAAGCGCGCTACCAACTGCGCTACGGAGGCGGTCCTGCAAAACGCACAGTGAAACGCTATTCTTACTGCTATATCTATCTCTTTCACGCTCAAGCACACGATATGGCCACGTTGTAGCGCGCTCCTATTGGCTACTGCCGTATTCAAGAGATTTGACGCCGATAATACCAGTATATTTGTTTACTGTCTTAATTTTCAAATACTTTTTTCAAGTGGCAAGTCGCTATTCATTTTTGCTTTACCTACCCGCACATAGAAGCTAGAGAGAACATTCTCGATAATGAGCCGTCACTGGAAATACATGTTTCGAGGCCCTCTGAATAACAAAAAGCAAAGCATTTTGAAATATCGATAACCTTCAGTTGCATCTATCAATATAATGGAAAGAGCATGGAACTTCAAGGCCAGAACATAGTGACACAGGTTTTTTAATATGTACCTATCTTTATCTCCTTGGTTATCTCCTATAACGAAACGTGTAATGAAACTATTTCTGCAAATATTTATCTCAATTTATCTTAATTGAGTGGTCAGAAGGATAGGCTTTTACAGGAATAGCTTACAGAAATTATAATAACCGATAGTGGATAGAGAATGTACCACATCACCTTTTCTTTTTAAAACTATAAATCCGTGCGAAATATAGACACCACCGTGAGCTCAATTTTTGAAAATTCAACATTTAATATTAATTCAAAAACGGTCTAAGCTTGTAGGAAAAGTAACTTGACTTTACAAATTATTAGCTTCATGTTCTCTACATTTTTCGTGCAGCAGTGGTGGCTGAAGCATGAATGCACTGGTAGTGCCAAAATTACTTCGCCGATATTTTCTTAAGATGATTAATTAACGTTCTTCAACATATGGAAAGGGAATATCCGACGGTGAATGAAAGAAATGGTTGAAATGATACTCAGCTTTATGGCATATTTATCTACATAAATGCCACTAGTAGTAATATTTTTAATCGTCTGCTACACTGCTGGCACTGCATGTAACATTATTAGAAAACGATGATTAATTTAATTTTAAGTATGAGCAATGGAAAATGAATGAAGAATGTGGTAAAACAAAACGCAATTTTCCGCTAATATTTATACTGCAAAGTAGTGATAAGTGCCTTATTTCTCACTTCTGTCTTAGGTATATGTATTAGTTGGTATTTCTGATTAGCATGTGCTGCCAATGACAGCCCTGATAGATACTAGCTGGCACGGTTTTGGCCTATCCCCTTGCCCCTTCACTTATGTTAGTGTCAACAGTGAACTTTCACAATGGACCCATGCCAAATTTATAGTGGTACGGATCCATAGAATAATAATACAAGTTGTAGCTGCTTCCTTCATCTTCTGTGGTTCTCTGTCAGGCCAGACACTTCATTGTTCCTAGGTGGATTCGGAAAGCACAAACAACTTAAAATGCTTATTTATTTCTTCATTTTAGAACAGTATCATTACAAGGAGGCACTACTCCCGGAGTGTTTGTCCCTCTCTTCTGATATGCGATGTTCATTTAGGAAGAACATTCACAGGCTATTCAGAAAAAAAAAAAAAATGTTATGTAACGAATGTTATGTAGGACATTTTCAAGATATTCGTTTTATAGAAAATTTATCTCTTTTTATTCCTTTAACTTTCCTTTTTGAGTTACGTGTGTTCACGCAAACAAACACACAAACGTGGGTGTTGCTTTACGAATTCCGATGCATCTCAAAGCGTGCATTTCCAGTAAAATCGCAATGCCCAATTTTGGATGGAATGCTTCGTTTTACTACAGTTAAGAACAAGTGAAAATAAAACCGTAGAGTTCATTAAAATATACAATTTGAATGGAGCGTTTTTTTTTTTTTTTTTTTTTTTTTTTGTTTTTTTTTTTTTTTTAATCATTTAAGCACTCTCGAAAGATACTGTACGAAACTTCTTAAATGTAATTGCTTACGGTCCAGATTCTTCTTTTTATTTTTTCTACTTCTTACCCATGACAATACTTTAAGGAAGTATTGTAATAATCTACCCAGAAAATCAACATTTATTTTTCACCAGAACTGCATACAGTTTTGAGATCCCTGAACACTAAAAAGGTATTTGTAAAAAAATCTGATGTGTTGCATTCAAATGACTCTCTACTCTTGTACTAACCATTCTTACAAACTTCTATTCCTTTATTTTCTTCGTGTTGCTTGAGATAAACATTTGCACAAATTATCTTATTGTTTATTTTCTTGTAGGTACAAGGGGAATGTGGGAATACAGTAGGCTTTGAGCGATAGTCAATGTTTTAAAGGTTTCAAATTCCGTTATCTTTGCCCAGTTAAGGTATAAAAATGAATAACTGTGTTCCATTTGACAGATGTTCTCCGAAACTCACACAAATGTGAAGGAATATCTCCGGAATGGTTCACTCTACAAAAAATTCATTCGGACATAAATTGTGTGTTTTAACGAGATCTACATTTTTGTGTAGTAAGATTTACTCTATCTCTTACGGATTACCAGTTATGCAAAAGTCGTCCAGAGTAAATAGCACTACATAGCTTATAGCTATAAAATTCAAGATATGCATTTCATTTGTTATAAAAATATCTTAAACATGTCATTTTAATCAAAATCCTTACAGTGATTTTCAAGAAAACCAAAATTTTCGAAACATTTTCCATCCAAGAGTAGTTTAGGGTCGAGCAATTTTCTTCAATTTTCTTGAAAGACATTAAACTTAAGTACCAACTTTGGCTTTTAACCGACTTCTCGTTTTTGAGTTATGCTGTCCACAGACTGGCAGACAGACACACACACACACGGGCCTTTTTCTAAAAATGCTTTTTTTTTATTCATGGGGCCTCAAAACATATTTCCGGTGAAATCTCGGCATAAAATGTTTGGGTGGAATACAATACTTTCCCTTCTTACCAGTAGAGAAAGTAAACAACGCGCGCACATGCGTCCAGTCACGTAGAACTGGTTCTTCACGGTGAACGCTTCGTACCTCTCTTGCTCTCCAATCATACAAAACACTCGTCTCAAACGAGTCTCTCTCTCCTTCTCCCTCCCTCTCCCTCCCTCTCTCTATCTGTCTCAAGAAGTGGTGGATTCCTGAGAATGTTCCTGAATAAGTTAACAGCCTGTTGGGTTAACTTTCTGCATAAAGCTCACGCGCTCATGATGTATCCCATATGCAAGGCCATACATGTATAAGTTGTCTCACCCTTAGATGACAGCATGGAGTTAAATGGGATATATCTGTCTCTAACTAGCGCATGCGAGTTCCCGTTAGCTTCGTCCTTTTCCACTCTTGCGCTGTTGCCAGGTTCCTAATAGCATGGTGTAGATATTCAGTTGTTATAAATTTCAAGCTTGAACATATTGTGACTTTGGTGGGTGTAAAGTAAAGAAGACAGATGTAGTCGAGATAAAGAAACACTTTTATTTCCGTAAACAGTAACTTTGTGCACTCGTTGCAACAGCAAGAAAGTCTTTACCGATTCACCAACAGCACGGCTCCGAATTCGTAACACAAAAACTGTCCCTTCTCACACTTTAGCGCTATTTATATCTCCCAGGCACTATTCTGGAAACTTCAGGAAAGTTCAGTTATTATTGCGGTGAAATACAAAGCAGAAAATTCCAGAAGTCTCTATCCCTTTCTCTCTTTCGGCAAGCGCCCCAACAATGCGGCCATTCTCTGTCTCTTCCCTTCGGCTCCTTTGCGGTAGTGCCGACAATAATGCGATGGGCGACACTGCTCCCTCCTCAAGGCTGGTCGTCCCGAACAGCACCATCGTAACGGGCCAGACGATCCAGGTGTACCACTAACATCTTTCCTCGGGGCACCTTCTGGATGCGGTAGACTACGTCGTTAATCCTCTTTACCACTCGGTACGGTCCTTGCCACGGTTGTTGAAGTTTTGGGCAGCGTCCCTTGGTCCGGGTAGGGCGGTACAACCAGACCATGTCACCTTGCTGAAATCCTCGGCTGTTGGCTTGCCTGTCGTACCGAGTCTTCATGCGGTCGCTCGCCATCTGGATGTTTTGACGAGCCATCTCGTGCATGTCGTGGAGTTGGTCTACTAGATTCTCCACATACTCGGTTGCCGGCTGTTTCGCTTCCGGGGGGCTCCCAAAAGCCAGGTCACAAGGGAGGCCTAGCTCTCGGCCGAACATTAGGCTTGCTGGTGTCATCCCGGTGGTGTCGTGTGTCGACGAACGGTAGGCCAGCAAGAACAGTGGTACCTTGAGGTCGCAGTCTCGCTGATGGCTGGCCACGACCTTCCTCAGGTGCTCCTCTAGGGTCTTGATGTATCTCTCCACCATGCCGTCCGACTGTGGATGTAGGGGTGCTGTGCGGGTCTTGTTCACCCCAAGTCTTTCCAATGCCTCCTTCATTAGGTGCGACTCAAAATTGGTGCCCTGGTCGCTGTGGAGCTCTAACGGGACCCCAAAACGGCAGAACAGCTGTTCCACGAGGCAGTCTGTAATCGTCTTCGCCTCTTGGTTCGGGATGGCATACACCTCCGGCCACTTGGTGAAGTAGTCCACAGCTACCATCAGGTACTTGTTGCCTCGATCGGACACTGGGAATGGTCCAGCTATGTCAACGGCGATGCGTTCGAAGGGCGCTCCGACGTTGTACTGCTGCATGCGACCCCGGCTCCTAGTCTGGGGGCCGCGACTCGCCGCGCACACTTGACATTGACGGCACCAGTTCTCAGCGTCTGCTCGGAGCCTCAGCCAGTAGTAGCGCTGTCGGAGTTTGTCGATCGTCCGGTTTGCTCCTAGTGTCCACCCGAGGTACCGGCGTGCACTTCCTCCAAGACTTCCGGGACCTTGCTTCGGGGAAGTACCAACTGCTCTATCTGGGTCTTCCCATCAGGTGATTCCCATACCCGGAACAGCACGCCCTCTTTGGTCTTCAACGGGTCCCATTGGGCCCAGTACGACTTGTATGTAGCGCTTCTGGGTGCGATGTCCTCCCAGGTTGGTCTCGTCCCTGCCTGCACTTCTCTCAAGAGTGGCCCCAAGTCGGCGTCCGCCAGCTGCTCCCTCCTCAGGCCCGCGCTATCCCATCCATCCTCAGGCACTGCCGTAACCACTCTGACAGCTGCGGTGCGCTCCTTCTCTTCCATTCTTGCGCATTGGCCTCACTCTTCTGGGCAGGGTCTTCGGGACATGGCGTCTGCGTTGCCGTGGCTCTTCCCTCTGCGATGTTCGGAGGTGAAGTCGTACTCCTGCAACCTCTGGACCCAACGGGCTGTCTGGCCCTCCAGGTTTCTAAAGCTAAGTAGCCAGGTTAGGGCGGAGTTGTCTGTCCTCAGGTGGAATGGCTGACCGTACAGGTACTTGTGGAAGTGCTCCAAGGTCTTCACTACCGCCAGTAGCTCTCGTCGGGTGACACAGTAGTTCTTCTCTGCCTTGGACAACGTCTTGCTGTAGTAGACTATCACCCGCTCGTGGCCGTTCTGGACTTGGTATAGGACGCCTCCAATGCAATGGTCGCTGGCGTCGGTGTCCACAATGAAGGCGTCGCCTGGTTGTGGGAATCCCAAAATAGGAGCACTGCAGAGCGTCCTCTTCAGCTGCCGGAAAGCGCTTTCGGCGTCCTCCGTCCACACATAAGGTCGATGTTCTTCCGTCAGGCGAGTGAGGGGTTTGGCGATGCTGGAGAAACCCTTTATGAAGCGGCGGTAATAACTGCACAATCCAAGGAAACTGCGCAGTTCTCGCTTATCCTTTGGGCGAGGCCGATCTCTCACGGCCTGTGTCTTCTCCAGATCCGTGGCCACTCCGGTTAGTGAGACTATGTGGCCCAAGTAGTTGACTTCCCTGCGGAAGAGCTGGCACTTCTTGGCGTTCAGCTTCAAGCCGGTCGCCTGCAGTCTCTGTAGCACCTTGCTCAGTTTGTCAAGATGGTCTTCGAATGTCTTGCCGACGATGATGATGTCGTCCAGGTATAACAGGCAGGCGTCACAAGTCAATCCTCTCATTACTGACTCCATGAGGCGTTGGAAGGTAGCGGTGCGTTGCAGAGACCAAAGAGCATAACTGTGAACTGCCAAAGCCCTTGGCCTGTCGAGAATGCGGTCTTCTCCTTGTCTCTCGGGTCTAGAGCCACCTGCCAGTAACCCGATTTCAGGTCCAGGGTTGAGAAGCACTGCGCACCAGCAAGCGTGTCCAGGGTGTCGTCAATCCGGGGTAAGGGGAAGCAGTCCTTCCTGGTGAAAGCGTTCAGCTTCCTGTAATCTACGCAGAAGCGTAGCTCGCCATTCTTCTTCTTCACCAGAACTACAGTGGAACACCAAGGACTGTCAGACTCTTCGATCACTCCCTTGGTTCTTATGTCCTCCAGCATGTCTCGTACCGCCGCTTGTTTAGCCAACGGAACGCGTCTAGGTGGTTGCCGAATAGGCCGGGCGTCTCCGGTGTCGATGTGGTGAAGCACTCGGTCCGTGCGGCCGTAATGGCTGCTGCCTTGGCTGAAGACGCGCTGATATCATCTCAGCATTTTTGGACCTTCTCTCTCTGTTCAGCGGTCAGGTGGTCGGCCGCCCTCTCCAGTAAGCCTTCCAGCCGGGGCCCCAGGTGTTGCGTCGGCACCGGCTCCTGGGTCTTGTCTATTGGTGTTACGCTGACCACGAGCTCGCACGCCCCCAACTCCGTCCCGGCCTGGACGTCGTGATCGGTGTCTGTTGGGTTGAGCAGTCTCACCGGCACCTCCTCTCGGCACGGCAACAATGTCCCGGCTACACTGAGCCCGTGCACATGCGTCTTCCGGTCCAGCAGCATGTTCCTCTTGCGCTGGCCTTCCAGTCGCGCCGTCACTACCATCTCGCTTCTCGCGGGGACAACTACGTCTTCCCTGAGAATGACCCTGCAGATTCCAAGGCGTTCTTCGGGGTGCCGGAGCATTACTTCCTCTCCCTTAAGCCGCAGAACCTTCTTGCCGATGTCGACCGTCACCTCGTGGCTCCTGAGGGCATCCAGTCCCAGTATCACCTCCTCAACCACCTCCGCGACGAACACCCACAAACGCAAGACACTTCGCCCCAGGGTCAACTGCAGCAGGGCCTCCCTCTCCACAGGCAAAGTGTCACCCGATGCCGTCACTAGTTGGCACGGTCGGCTCGGTTTTCTCGACGGCAAGCCCCTGGCTACGTCAGGTCTGATGACAGTCACGGCTGCTCCAGTGTCAACAAGCACGCGGCACGGCTTCCCTCTCACCCAACCGTCCGCGATGAGGCTGTCATCCATCCGTCGGCTGACGGCGCGCAGTGTCACTCGAGGGGATGATGGTGATGGCGCCGACGTGCCCCTCGCCACGCCGGCCATTACTCGTTTTCCGGCTGCTCTTCTTGGTGCCGGCAGTCTCTCATCAGGTGTCCCGGCTGGCCACACCCCCAACACACGCCACCTGGTCTTCGTCGACGTCCCTGGACTGGTCTGCGGTCTTCATCGTAGCGGACACTCCTTGTCTTCGAGGTCGGGGTAGCCGTCACTTTGGCCGCTTCCATCCTTAATGCGGCCGTTAGTGCCTCGTGGATGGTCTTGTAGTCGCCGAGCATCAGGCGTTGACGTATCTCGGCATCGCGTACTCCGTCGACGAAGGTATAGGCGGCTTCTCGGGATACGAATTCGGAGGGGAGGTCGACCAAGGCTTTGCTGGCCAGCTGTTCGATTGCCAGGGCGAACTCCTGCAGCGTCTCTACTGGCAGTTGCATCCTAGATTTCAGTTGGCTGCGGTAGGCTGCGGCTAAGCGGTGGTTTCCGAACCGGTTCTCCAGGGCCTCCCAGATGTCCTTGGGCGCCGCCGCTGTCTGGACTGCGTTCAGCACCTCTGGCTATCAGCTGCGCGGCCTCTTCTTCTGGCGACCATTTGTTGTGCTTGGCCACTGTGTCGAATTGACGGCGGAAGACCTCAAAAGTTGACGTGCCATCGTACTTCGGTGGTTTGACGCGCGTCGATGTTGTGTCGCGTGCTGGAGCCTCGGCCTTGTAGTTCTTGAGCTTTTCACTAAGCATCCCTTCCATCATTGCATTTAGCTCCTTGGCGCTACCGTCGACCCTGTCTTCGAGAACGCTAAGCCGTTCCCCGACATTCTCCAGGGCGTCAACGCGTTGGCCGAGGTCCTCCATCTTTCCACCGAGCTCTTCCACCTTTCCACCGAGCTCTTTCACATCCTTCCTCACGCCAGCCAGTTGCTCGTCAATTTTCGCCGATAGCTCCGTCTTCATCTCTTTCAGCTCGGATGCGAGGTTGTCGTTTGCCGTCTTCATCTCTGCTTTCAGCTCTTGTAAAAAGCTCACCAATGTAGCCTCCATCGTCGTATCCCGCTTCTGACACCAGTGTGACTTTGGTGGGTGTAAAGTAAAGAAGACAGATGTAGTCGAGATAAAGAAACACCTATTCTGGAAACTTCAGGAAAGTTCAGTTATTATTGCGGTGAAAGACAAAGCAGAAAATTCCAGAAGTCTCTCTCTCTTTCGGCAAGCGCCCCAACAATGCGGCCATTCTCTGTCTCTTCCCTTCGGCTCCTTTGCGGTAGTGCCGACAATAATGCGATGGGCGACAGTATTATTCTATGCATAATTTTTTCTCTATAGGTTATATCCTTTTTAGGGCCATTATACACCTCTATAGGCCCAAATTTCTACACAAAACTTTTTTTTTTTCAGTAAAACTCCTATGTTTGCTGTTTCTATACTCAGCACGCCCTAACCAGACTAGTTAGTTCTGATGGACTGATGGGAGTAATTAAATTTCCCCCACCAAATCTCAGGTTACAGTTTTTAAAATACTTTCCAGAAATTGAGTAAGACGATAATAATTTAAAAATGGATTCTAAATCCACTTAGCACCAACGCCATCAATTTCTCTGATCTTCCCGTAAAATTAAAAGAGTTTTGTAAATGTCTGTTGACAGTTCACTGAAAGTAAAAATCAATAACATGTCGATTTCTGATTTCTGGTGCTGCATACAAGGAGTACACCTTCTTCCGTTCCCTTATACTAATTGTGTGAGTAGGGATTCTCTGAATTGACAGCAAACAAAACGATAAACAGAAATCGCTTGAATTCAGAATCACCATTGATAACTTGCATACGATGATTCAGCCACCAATAGGGGAGCTGGTGTCCAGCAATATCATTAACACTTCGAAAGCATATACAAATTGATATTATTTTGTGTGTGTACCATTTGTAACGTAGTTCCTGTATTTATTGTATACATTTATGGCATAATTCTCCTTTTTGAGCATTTAATAAGTTATACATTTTATAATTATGTTAGATAACCTTATGTATAATTTGTATTAATGGTAGCTCTAGGGCTAGACCTAGGGGTACAGGCTGGAATGGAAAATTGCCTTTGGGGTACGCGAAGAAAAAAGATTGAATGCCACAGATTTAATGCAAAATGATTTACTTCACTAGGAATTTACCTTTTCGGCTGGCACTTGAAATAAGTTATATCCATGTTTTCAATGGCTCCAGAAAAGTGAAAAATGTAACCACCGCTAAGGAACATGAATGCTCTAAGTGCATTCTAGTGAGTGAGTGATTAGGGTTTAAGGGCCCGTCGACAGCTAGGTCATTAGAGCCCCTAAGTGCATTCTATAAAGACTTAAGGCCGCGTTATGCACAACTACTTCCAAAACATGGGGAGTGGAGATTTGAAAACTCTGCACCGATCTATTACATCCATATACGTGTATGTCGTCACATGAGGGGCCATCTTCTCCAAAGTGTGTTGTTTATTCCTTAGCCAACAATGCCAATACTGTTTCCTCTTCGTAAACCCTCATAACACGTGCCAATATGCTCAAAAACGAAAATGTGTATAAGCGGTAGATTAAAAAAAGAAATGGGAATTTTGAGTTGTTCAGTCATAACCATCTCAGTAGCTAAATTATTTCTAATGCACTGGGCATCCATGGATATTCTGCTCAGTTTATTGGCGGAGAATTAAACAATTCTCTACTTATTCAAGGACTTCACAAACTTGAAACGTCCTCCACGGTAATAAGTATGCTCTCTAGAAATGATAAGGCAACACTGGTTATCATACAACATGCCACACAGTGTTTTCCAACATTCTCAAGTGATAAGCTATATCTTGTCTGCTGGCTATTCTTGTACATATTCAAGCATTTCCTCATCATTAGTAATAACCCTAACTTAGCATGGCCCATTCACCTGACATCGTGCACACAGGAATCGTTTTTCCCCAAGACAGCATTTTCTAAGCAGTCTTTTATCTGTTGTTTCCTTTAAGCTTCTTGTGTATCCTATAGGCTACCGTACATTGAGTATACGATATTTATGCCGGAATGCTAGCAAAATGTATTGTGATATGAAACCGTGAATTAATAACAAGTGGGCGTGAGGCCGGCAGTCGGGTTGGCAAGTCCTGGTCTGATATGGACTGTAGTGCCACGGGTTTAACTTTTTAACTTTAATTATGAAGTACAGTAGGAGCGTAGCTAGACTGGTGTACCACATCGAGGTCCCGCCCAGGGTCCGGGGACCTATATAATGACCTCCGCCGACCCACAATTTAAGGTCGGATGCATGTCTGAGCATATTTTGAAGGTATCTCATCATAAAACTTTCTGTGACAAGTTACGCATGAAACGAATACTTAAGTTTATTCCTTATCACTACTGCAATTGCATATGACAAAATTATTTCGAAAAATGAAATAATATACCCACTGGCAGGACAGTAGTTGAGTGAGTAGAGGTTTACAGCGCGCCCTTCATGTCATGAGTATGTTTACGCACTTGGCAGTCCGCAGAGCGATAAGTGCGACCATAATGTACATGTGCCGCCGACGCCAGTTCTATGCACACAGTCTACTACTGAATCTGTTGTAAAGCTATGAACGTATGGTATTAGTCATGGAATAAATGAAGCTAGAAGCGGGAAAGCAACAATTGGTGAGAAATTACCTTGTGAGAGACGTTTCTGGTGCCAGGTAGCTGTCTCATTTCGCTGTTACCATACCTACTCGCCGTCCATCTGCACTTCCAGATCATCCAATGTCTGCGAGATATAAAAGAAAATGTGTTCCAAATATAACATAACACTTAGAAGTAATAAATCCTTGAGGAATCACTGTGCATAACACTACCGAATACTTCGCTAAATTAAATGCTTGCATATAAAGAATCAAATCAGTACATGTGAAAACGCGGTAAATTTCCACTGAACCCGTAGGTGTTGCAACATCAATGACATCATTCTTCCAACAGTAATGCATTTTTACTACTTGACTGGCCAGCGATCTAATGAGCCCCTGCCCAGCTGACACACCGCTCAGCTGTCAATCACAAGGTAATTTATCACCAACCGTGGCTTCCATGATTCTAGCTTCATTTATCTCATGACCAGGAACAGGAATTATATGCTCTTATACTCCCTTTAATATGCATGCATTTATGCAGTGAAAACTTCCAAAATATGCACATAAATATGCCCATATAAAATATTCAAACATCATTATTAAGACAAAAAAAATCAAAATTTAAGTTAATTTTTAAGAAATCTGAAAACTAAAACATTGCAAAAACCAAACGAATGATTTAACTTGGCAAAATTTATCATTTATACTAAAGGGTCGGAATATATTTTCCTTATAATTATAAGAAAAAATAAAAACAGTGAGTAGTCACATTTAGTTCTCCTCTGTGTCAACTTCTTTTTTATTGCGATTTACGATCATCGAATGTTTTACATTGTTAGCCCCCTACTGTTGCTCCTTAAGGCATCCTTATAGCACAAAAAACTCTCCACCTCACAGGGTGATAGAGGTGCATGCACAAAAGCTGCTATTTCATAAACTCTAAATGGCTTTTCACTAGACTGTTGGGAACATTTCCTTGTTAACATTCTTCAATCTCACACATTTGTTTTCCTATCCTGTTTTTTTTTTTTTTTTTTTTCTTTTTTTTCTTTTTTTTTTTTTTTTTTTTTTTTGTGTGTGTGTAACAATACTACATGCTTTTTCCTTCACTGCATTGCCAATGGTTCCAGGTACTGAATTCAATTTAGAGATTGTGGTTTTGAATGCACTTAACGACTGAGACAACTTACTGTTGTTGGTTTCCAAAGAAGTTATGGCAGATAGAAGATGAAGGAAATATGCACATATATACGAAAGGTTACTTTCTACTTCTGGGTTCCTTAATATACCTTGGTCAATTGCAATTGATTCAGAATGCTCGGGATCAATATATTCACTACATTCCTGACTGTTACCAAATGTTCGGTGTAATGGAGAACTGCACATAACCATGTTATCCAATGCGCTATAATAGATTCTGGTGGAACTGGGACATTCGGTGCGATTGCTTTAAAGCTTGATATGGTGCTTTAACAAACACTCTCTTTATGGAATACACCAGCTTATTTACAAGTGGGAAATTTGCTTGAATTTTTTCTGCAACCCAATGTAAACCATGTGCAAGACAAGTCAAATGTATCATATTTGAAAATATAACTTTCAGAGTAGTGCCAGCTTTTATCATGTAACTCGCAGCATCAGTTACAAAGAGTAATTCACGCTCGTCCTGATTATCATCAGGCCATAGAAAGTTCAACGAATCAATAAAAAATTTGGATATGGAGGAGCTATTTGTATCATCAAGTTGTTCTATCGCAAGGAGAAATGGCGTGGTTGGTTTATTTTTATGGAGAGATCCAACAATAAAATTTGCAATAAACCGATTTTCACTGTCCTATGCTTTGTCGACCGACACCCACACCAAATTATCTCCAATCTGTTCTGTAATATTTTTAACTGTGGGACTGTAACACCTCTTAACATAATTTTTGTGAAGATTAGAGTGCTCTGGTACTGCTGAACGAAATTTCTGAGCGTGGGACTGGCGAGTTTCCACAATGGAATGTCTGCTGCTAAAACTGCTTTACATAAATCAAGAGAACTGTGAAAAATTACTGTCTGAAAATTCACTTAACAGTTTTTGAGCGGGAACACTTTCTGGGGATTTAAGTTTGATATTATCTTTGTGATTATTAGTATTCAAATGTTGAAGTGCTAGAAAATGCTTTTCACAACTAACCGTTTTCTCACACGCTCCGTAATACAAAATACTACCATCTGTAGTTATCAAATCTGTTTCAAGCTCGCGCTGATATCCCTGTAACCTACCTTTGTCACTCACTTTTACTTTCGGCATGATTCTATGAAAACAAAAGCTTTATACAAGCTACGCCAAGACTCAACTCACAAATGATGAAATAAGAAATTGTGATTTGTGAACCTGCTGTCAAATTTCAGAAGTGAATTTCTAAAACAAACGAAAAAGTAACTCTTGAATATTTTGAAATTCATTCCTTTAATACGATTCAATTTATTATAAATCAAGAAGGGTTAAACAATTAAGTTAAACAATTAAGTTAAACTAAATTAATATTATATTATGTTTACAAAACACAGATGAACATAATTGCAAGAAACCTTAACACCCACCTTCATGCCCGCCTCGGTAGCGTGATGGTTAGCGTGTCTCACGTTCAAGAGGTCGCGAGTTCGAATTTCGCTTAGGTAAGTTATCCGGATAAGGTTTTTTTCCGAGGTTTTCCCTACCCTGAGAAGACGAATGTCGGGTAACCTAAAGCTCCATGGACCTCGGGCTCATTTGAGCATCGATTCACCAATTTCATTTCATTCATTCGTGCGATATGACATAATGTTGGAGAACGTTGATTAAAAAAAAAAAGCCTTCATTTGCACTGCTAGATGAAACAAACCACATAAGGTGGGGATTTCCCGATATGACTTACCTAAATGAGTTGCAAGTTTCTATCAGTGCTGCCAAGTTTCAAGACCACAAATTTGCAAGAAATAATTTAAAACTTTCTATGTAACACGAGCAAATATGCAGCAGAATTTGAAAAATTCAGAAATATTGTGCACATTAACAAAACGTGTAAAATATGCCATTATATGCACATTAAAATCTTATTTGAATTGCTAGAAATTTAATAATTCACTCACAT
>CM060966.1:46576986-46736986 GCA_030765045.1 Tenodera sinensis | reverse complement strand
TGGCATATTTAGGTATTCTTTCTTCTGGTTGCTATTTAAATGTTCACTCGTTTTTCTTTATATTTGTATGTTTTAATGGTTTTATCACCAGTTTCCCTCTAATCGTCTCGTTTCTTATATGTTCTCTCGTACAATCCTTGACTGAGCGTAGAAATTCAGCTGCTTGTATCTTTCTTTTGTGTGAACTCAGTGAAATGCATGTTTAAATTGCCCATATATCAATATCAGGCCTGGAATCAAGTTTTCATGCAGTACTCTCCCTTCTGGGAGATGCTCATATGTAATAGGTTTGGTACTAGTGGACACTAGTACATTCTGTCGGACTAAACATAATCATGCTTAAAAGAAGGTATTATGATGCATAGTAGATCGTTGTCTCGTATAGCAGCTGAAAATTTGTCCATGCCAATGAGTGGGCTTTAAAAATGAATGTGAATTATTCTGTGATGAGTTCCAACTATGCATCTTAAATTCTCCTCCTGAAATGAAGTTTATTCCCCCCACTCTCACTGAAGTTTAAAAATTACACTGACATATGTTCTGACTAGAGAAACTTCTCTTGTGCGATTTGTTTGGGTTGCATGGTTAACGACTGGCGCTGTGATTCTCAGGAATTGAAATGGTTTTGGCCCCAACTAATGCTTAGGGTCGTTACGAACGTTGGAGTTTTGAACTGCTGACTTTGTGCTCGGTGCTTTGAGCCACTCATCAGAGCGGTAGTTGTCGATCTTAGTTGCCTTTTAGAAACTAATACATTGCTACTCTCAACACAATAATGAATCTCTTATTGCATAACAAAAGACAATAAATAATAATTTAAAAAAATTGGTTGGTAACAGGTTGTATGTTATAGTTATCTAAGGGAATATAATATTATTACATAGTTGTTGTTTTTTTTAGTTTATTTTATTTATGTCCATCTGATACTATGGTCGAACACTGTAAGTTGTAGCCCTGTGCAGAGTAGAGCTATGAAAGTAGCAGGTCAACATCCATTCCAAGATAGGAATGTTCTGGACGTGCCATTCTGAAGAAACTCTGCAAGCCAGCTGTGGATGGATGGGGTGTAGTCGGCAGGTAATAAAGATATCCCATTGTCAGCCAACCTAAGAGAGATCGTTTACCAATAGTAGGAATGTCCAGGAAGAGCACCATTCTGTCCAGATCATTGGGGTTGTCGCTGTGGTAGACTACGAATGATCGCAGCCATCCACGTCCATATGTCACGCCGACAGGTCAACAACCGATGCCGCAGCGTGTCCATATTGCCACACTGAGAACACCATGGCGTGGACGAAATGTTGTGCTGATATTTCTTTGCCTCGGTAGGAATGACTTCGTTCACTACTTTGTATGCTACGGTCTTCCAATCCGAGGGAATCTGGAGCAGATGAAAATTGGCCCATATTCTAGCCCACTGCCTATTTGGATATTTGGACATGATGTACGGCGTAACTGCATTACTTTCTAGGAGATGATGGTAAAGAGCCTTAGTCGACAACGAGTCCAGGTCACGTAAAAGCTCTGCCGGCAGTTTCGTGAGATAGCTTTTTAGTCTCCTAAAAATGGGATGTTGTAATTTGGCAGAAATCACTGCAACAGGGTTCGGGACATCGGTTGAGGTCATAGATCGCAGAGAGGTTTTGAGAAATAACGCCTTGCATTTGTAGCTGACGGCGATGAGGCCGAGTCCTCCTTTTGCAGGTGGTTTCCATAATTGAGCCCTGGCAATCCTATAAACGTGTCCCGTCCAAAGGTAATAGGTGATACCCAATGCAATTCGTTGTGCAATATCCTCAGGTAATGGTAGTACTTGTGCAATATACCATAGTTTCGAAAGAATGAACAGATTCACATTCCAGACCTTTGCATAAGGTTAAGATCTCGTGTGAGATGTCTCGAGAGCAGGTACCGAACAGTGTTGAGAAGGGGTTTCCAATTCAATTCCAGCATCTGTATTACATCGGAATGGAAGTGTATGCCGAGAATTTTCACAGTGTGGGCTATGGGCACATCTTCCAGCGTAGTGCCTGAGGGCCACTTTCCAAGCGGCAACAATTTGGATTTGTTAAAATTGATATGGGCCGATGAAGCTCTGGCGTAACATTGGAGCACCTGTTTCACACATTTCAATTGTTGGGGGTCACGAAGTAACACCACCATATCATCCGCATACGCTAAGGGGTTAAACAAGTCAGCAGGATGAGAATACCGTTTGCAGTTGTTATGAAGCATGCGAATCAGCGGTTCTATACAAACCGCATACAGCAACGTGGAAAGCAGACAACCTTGTCGTATACCACTTCGTAATGGCACTGGATCGGTAAAAAATCCGTTTATCTGCACCCAGGAATGGGAGTTAGCATACAAGAATGAGAGGGCTTGTAAAAGTTGCTGCGGTAGGCCCATTTTGAGCAGCGTTCTAAACAGGTAGGCACGATCAATATTGTCAAATGCCTTATGAAAGTCCAGAGATAGAATACTGGCAGTTTCATGTGAATGAGCGTCAAAGTGTAAAATCGTATCACGAATGAGGTGGAGGTTTTCAGTGATCAATCGGCCTGGCACACCACATTTTTGTTCTTTGCCGATAAGTTCACTCAGGACTGGAATCGGTTCCCTAGGATTTTGGCGAACAGCTTGTAGTCAGCGTTTAATAATGTGATAGGCCGATACTCATCTAGCGAGTTCGATGCAGACTTTTTGGGAATTAAGACGATTATTCCTTCATTGAAGCCCATTGGATCACCTGGTGTGTGTAGCAGTTCTTCGTAAAGACATAGAAGGGGCGGCTGAATGAATTCCCAGTAGAGTTTGTAAAACTCGTAGCCAATACCATCCGGACCAGGAGCCGATTTGGAACTGGCAGTAGCTAGGGCAGTCACTATCTCCTCAGACGTTAACGGATTGGTGAGAGCGGTGTTTGCCTCCTCCGGAACTACAGCGTTAACATGCGCTAAAAGTGAGTCCTGTGCATCCACCACTGTAGGGCGAGTATCGAACAGTGTGGCAAAATATGCCTCCGCCTGATGTAGGATGTCTTTAGAAGAGGTTAGTTGTGCGCCGTCAGAGGATACCAAAGAGTGGATGTAGCGTGTGACTCCCCGGTGCTTTTCAGTTGCAATATGATAGAGGGACCCTTTTTCATCTTCAGCAACGGATAGTGTGCAGGAGCGTATCTTAACACCATCCATCAACCGCAGTGTAAATCGGAGAAGTTGTTTTACATTTTGTATCTCTTCTGCTACTGAAAAACCTTGTCGCTGTTTCGCCAAGAGGTCCTGTAATAGCTGCTGGTAATACTCGCGCATATTTCTGTGCTCCTGGGATTTATAGTAACTAACAGTTTTAAAAAAAGGAGCGAATAGTGGGTTTGTAAATCCGGAGCCATTTTTGTAGTGCAGTCAAGTTGCTGGAAGTCGCTCATCGTTTTGCTATCTCCCATCGGGAAGCAAAATCAGCTCTTATTGCCGCATCTGAAAGCAGGGACGTGTTCAGCTTCCAATAACCTCTTCCTGGTGCAGGGATTTTCTGCTCAACTGTCATCTTGATTATCAGAGCTTGGTGATCGCTAATTGCAGTAGCCCGAACTATAGCGTTTAATACCTTGCTACGACTGTGGCGATTGACATAAAATCTGTCAATACGTGACGCAGATACGCCCCTATGAAAGGTAAACTGTACCGTGAGATTGTGAATGAGTTCCCAAGCATCCATTAGCTGCAATTCACTACACAAGCGTTGTAAGTTGGGTGATGGCGTGTAATTGCCTCGCTGGTCCTTCGCGTGCAAAAAGGTGTTGAAATCACCACCTAATATCAATGTGTTGTACCTATGCCGGAGATAAAAAGGTAGCTCCTGTACAATCATATGTTCACGTTCCGTCCTGTTGTTGGTTCCGGATGGCAGATAGACATTAATAAATAAGGATCCATTGTTAGTCATCATCAAGAGTATCCTACCACTCGGGTGCTTTTCTATAAACTTGATGGGAAGGCCACTTCGGTGTATTATCGCTGTCCCTCTATTGGCATCACCAAGGTTGATGATCGACGTATAATTGGGTCCTATGAATTTGAACGTCTCGACATTAACTTCTTGTAAAAACAAGACATCTATGTCGTTATCGTACAGGAACTGCGTGAGTAGGCGTTGTTTTGGGAGGCTTCGCAGGCAGTTGATGTTTAAAGTAGCATAGTTTTGCACTAAGGACATGATGGCGTAGCAAACACAAAGTAGCTGGAACGGACCCATTGGAATTTAGTCACAACCGGTGGTATTGCGGAAAGTTTAACGCAGTTAGTCTGTTGAAACCGCGTACGGTGATTTGTGCCTTTCCTTCTTGTAAGGGTGTCCCCGGGGTTTATTATGCACAGCCATCGTTTTGAAGGTCACTGGGTCTCGATCATCCACAGGGTCCTCTGACGCTGACACCTGTGCACTATGTGTGTGAGCTTCCATGCCATCTTGACTCCATGCACTAGTCGTAATGAGCTGATTCTCCGTTGTGCGCATATTGCGTGTCGTTACATCTACTTGCAGTGTCTGGGATGATTGCTTTGCAATCGCGTCCTTTTGAAGATCATCAGAAACGCTGTGCCGATTGAGGCGGGGATCTTGTGATTGCGGCCTCCGTATAGCCACGGTATTTGGAGTTGGTTCCAGCTGTGTCTCCATTGAATTGTCAGGAACGTTTTCTGTTCTTAACTTCTTGACATTTGGTTCCCCCTATTCGCCACCTTCTGAAGTCAGAAGAGGAGCAGTAGTGTTATTTTCGCTGTTGGTACTTCGGGCCATATCTGCGTTATCTGTGACAGATGGAGCGTGAACCTCCAGGCGTTCGTCATTGTGGTGCTCCAATGTTCGAGTATCTGACTCGGGCAGTTTTTCGGCCAGCGTACGTGCAGTGGCTGACGTGGAAACCAGGCGGGCCGCAACTGTGTGTGTCACAACCTCACTAAGCAAGCGAGGTTTGTTGTGCGGTTTCAGGGGTAAGGCCGTAGGGACTTGCTTACAATCTTGTTTCAAATGTCCGGTCTCCCCACAGGTAAAACACACTTTAAGCTGCCCGGGATAACTGATCGACGCTGTGTGTAAGCCGATTCTCAAGGAAACGGGTATGTGGTGTTTTATGTCCATTTTGACGGCTCTTACGCCATTCTTTACGGGCAGTAACTGCTGCGGATTCCATTATTCCATACGGATGTCGTGAATTCGACCGAATTGACCAAGAGCACTGGTGATTATGGAATATGGTACTTCAGGTGGTATGTTAAACACACGTACGATCACACTCTGGAGGTCCGCAGCACTGATAAAAAGTTGTACTACAGCCCCGGAGTCGTACTGGAACTGTTTACAGCCCTGGTGCTCGTGTAAAATTTTGTTGTATATTGTGACGGAAATCAGTTTCAGGTAAATGGCAAAATCTCTGCTGTGTAGTTGAAGCGTATCCACCTGATCTGCCGTAAGGTGCATGGTGTTAATGATCATTTGTGTATTTCGTAGGCAGACGGCCTGGGTGCGTCGTGTGTGTCTGTGTGTCTGTGTACTGTTATTAAGGTCTATACTTAGTAAAAACTAAGTATAGGTGCAAATACTCACGTTTGAGACGGTGAAGATTTGACTGCAAACGCACTTATTTGACGTTTGGACTGTCGAGCGTTGCCCTGCAGAGCAGACACACACAACGTAAGCACAGGTCCGTTCACTTCACTGCCGGCTGGCAGACTGTGAGCTTTAAGGCCCCATTCACAATGAAAATGTAGCTTTGTTTTGTTTTTTTTTTTTTTTTTTTTTTTTTTTTTTTTGAATTAACGTCCTCCAACATTGTGTCATATCGGACGAATGAATGAAATGAAATGGGTGAAATGATGCTCAAATGAGCCCGAGGTCCATGGAGCTTTAAGTTATCCGACATTCGTCTTCTCAGGGTAGGGAAAACCTCGGAAAAAAACCTTACCCGGATAACTTACCCTAAGCGAGATTCGAACTCGCGACCTCTTGAACGTGAGGCAGACACGCTAACCATCACGCTATCGAGGCGGGCATGAAAATGTAGCGTCAGTATTAACAAACAAACAAAAAACTAAATGAATATACATATATTGTCATGGAACCGTTCGCAATGAGTCACGTCAACACAAAAATAAACCTTGAATTAAATGTACCTATACTTAGAGGTTTGCAAGTTCCAAACTTCCAGGCTTATGTCCACGTCAAACATAAGAAATTATTAAATCAGAGGGCCGCGGCATGCTCTAGTGTTTAGACCATTCACCTCTCACTAAAGCGACCCGGGTTCGATCCCAGGCGATCACATGTGGGGATTTGTGGTGGACAAAGCGGGGCAGGGGCGGGTTTCCTCCGGTTTCACCCGCCATCTCATTCCACCGGTGTTCCATCTTCATTCCATGTATCACCAATGTTACCACCTGCGGTGTTGCATGTAGTAAAAGCGGGCGTTAAACACTACCAAAAAAGAAGTAAATCAGAGAGCTATTCTCATCACGTGATTGTTCTGCCATATCATATCACATTTTCCGCCGTTATGTGACTTCCTGTCCTTCTGTATAAGATTACACCCCAAGAATCCCTGCGATATCTATACAAATCGTAACGAAAAAAACTGAACGGTAAAAGATGCTTTTCTGACAGTTTAACCTCCTCTCTTCATATTTAGATAATATATGTAGGTATATGCAACTTCTTTTGTAGTGCGTAGGTGCTGTCGGTAGCCGCTTCAGGTAGCCATATTAGTTAGATTTGTTTCACGCTTTCTTCCGATTGACTACTTTCAAAGTCCATTTGTCGTTGTGAATGACAATATATAATACAAAGCTTACCCTTAAGTTTTGCCTCGTTATGTTTAATGCTTAATGTTCGCTGTCAATGCCCCTAACGCTGAAAAATGTCTGAAGGTATCTGTTACCGTCATGGTATAGGATATGTACACCTAAAAATGGACTGTAATGCAAATGCTACGAGTAATTACTGCCAGCAAGACACCATTTAACATAGGTTGTTTACACTCACGTTTTACTTCTCACTTTTATACACATTTATTTTATAAACACTTAAAATTAGCTTTGTTCTCTTCATTGTAGTCACAACGAATAGTTCCATTACAGGTTCAAATGACTGCTTATTCACTATATAGCATTTTACAGCCCACTATACTATCAATCTGTCCATTTCTTAGCAACTGTTAGCCAGGTTAGCCAACTCTCTCACCCGCACAATGTGACCACCAGTCACTGAACATACCGGCCGCCAAGAAATAAGCCTTATTTTTTCACAAACACAATTAAATTAACAAAAATACAATGAATTAATGATAAAACAATTACATCAGAGCTTGCATTAAATTATAATTCTGCCTCTTGAGGAAGAGGTAAAAGTTTAATAATAGGTCTCTTAAATACACCAGTTGCTGTGTGAATTGTTGCAACTCGCATTAACCCATCTGCTTCTGGATGCACTCCTTCAACCACTGCCAGCTTCCAGCAGAGTGGAGGAAGGTTGCCTTCTTTCGCTATGACGACTGCACTCTGTTTGACATTTGCGTCTGGACTGTTCCACTTAGATCGCTGCTGAAGGTGATGCAAATATTCACGTGACCATCTGGACCAGAATTCCTGAAGTTGTTGCTGTAATTTCTCCCACCTAGTTAGCAAGCTAAGTTTAGCACTACCGAGATCTGCCGGGGTAAACTGGTTAAAGCTGTACCAATTAAGAAGTGACCAGGAGCCAGAACTTTGAGATCATTAGGATCAGATGAGAGAGTAATTAAGGGTCTGGAATTCAGACACGCTTCTGTCTGACAGCTTAGGGTATGGAATTCTTCATAAGTAGGACATGATGCGCCCATAACACGTCTAAGGTGGTGTTTAAAAGATTTTACACCTGCTTCCCACAGGCCACCAAAATGTGGTGCGCTGGGTGGTATGAAGTGCCAGGTTATACCTTCATGATTTGCAAACCTTTGTATTTTTTCCTTAGTCTGCTCAGAGTTAAAGAGCTCTTGTAATTCCTTCAACTCCCTTCTTGCATCTTTAAAATTTGCGCCATTGTAACAATAAATGTTCTGGCATATGCCACGTCGAGATACAAATCTCTTCAATGCTGCAATAAATGTTTCTGTATACAAGTTATTCACACATTCTAAGTGCACTGCTCTATTAGTAAAACAAACAAATAAAGATACATAACACTTTACCTTTGTCGTTCTGTGAGTGCTAGACTTTATGTAAAATGGCCCTGTATAGTGAATGCCACAGTTCAAGAATGGTTTAGCTGCTTCCACACGTACACGTGGTAGTTGTCCCATTAACTGTTGTGCTGTTTCTGCCTTTAGCTTATAACATATTATGCCATTATGAATCAAATTTCTGACAGTTTTTCTGCCATTTAATATCCAATATCTTTCCCTAAGAGAGGCCAATAAAAATTGACAACCTACATGCAACAATCGTTTGTGTTCATGCTGTATAGTCAGATTTGTTAAATGATGACGTGGTAGAATTAGAGGATGCTTTTGATCATACGCTAAATTAGTGTTCTAACCGTCCACCAACTCGAAGTAATATTTTACTGTCTAGAAAAGGATTTAAAGATTTCAGGCGACTGTTAATATTCACTACCTGTTTCATTGCTAGTTGCTGCATTTTTACGCTAAATACTGATTGTTGTGCAATTTGAATGCATTTATTCAATGAATCTTGAATCTCTGTAAGTATGACAGATCCAGTTATTCTTTCTGCCCTTGGTTTAACACAATTGTTACAAAATCGATATGCATATGCTACAGTGCATTACAATCTGGATAGGCTGGAGAATCATGTGATTATTCCATCGTCACTAATAGTTGCAACATGACAAGTTGTTTTGATTCTTAATTCTGGAGCTTCCTGAGGGTTTGAAATGGTACCGAGTACAGGTCACACCTTTGGATCTTTATGTAACCAAGTTGGCCCTTCCCACCATGATTTGTCATTTAAAAGATTCTCGGGAAACACGTCCCTTGACATCAAATCTACTGGGTTGTGTTGTGAAGGAATCTGTCTCCATACTGCATCTTCAGAAATATCTTGAATCTCAGAGACTCTAATAGCTACAAAAGTTTTCCATTGTGTTGAAGGTGCTGTAAACCATGACAATACCTCAGTAGAATCTGTCCACAAATATACATATGTACTTAAATGATAAGTTCAGTGCTCTTTTGACCTTTTCCAGTAGACGTGCAAGAAGCAATGCATCACATAATTCTAAACGTGGAAGTGATAATTTGTTTAGTGGCGCGTTTTTTAAATCCGATTCAAATAAAATAACCTGTCATTTGTTCATAGCATGTTTTGCAAGGTGTACATCCGTCTTGTATGTGCATGTCCAGCCAGCAATGTTGATCTAGCCAACTCCTGGCCAGTGCCGGTACCAGACCCAACTGAACACGCCATTGAGCAGCTGAGCAACAGTGGAGCTAATCCACCAGCAGCAAAAGCTGAGATCCCGTACAATCCTTCCAAGGGATGCTTGCATTTCCAAATTAAAAACAACCCATATTTGGTTAAAACAAACACACCAACGTTGCACCTTGACCTGCAGCCGTGTAGGAGCAGAAATTACTACCTCCCTTCAATCCAACCTTATTTTGCACTCACCACCCTGCAAAACCCCACATCCAGTCATGAAAGTGGTTAAGCCCTGAAATGGCAGGTACACGTATGACACACCTCCGGTTGCTCTCAGCCTGCTTACATCATGGATACCAACAGTAAATTGGCCAGTTTAAAATAACAATTACCAAGTAAATTGTGTAATTTTCCAATTATTAAACGTACAGTTTTACCATAGAGAACGAGAGGTATTGTGGTAAATAGTTTCGATTTTTTTTTTTTTTTTTTTCTTTAGGAGTGTTATGCATTACTGCACTATGGCCCAATATTATAAAGGTGAACGTAAAATCAATGAACTGTAAACTGTGTGACTCTTAATTTTAGATTTCTAAGCTTCTGCTGCAGTTCCTATGATATTATCACCAGTATTATTATTATTATTATTATTATTATTATTATTATTATTATTATTATTATTATTATTATTATTATTATTATTATTATTATTATTATTATTATTATTATTATTATTATTATTATTTATTATTTATTATTATTATTATTATTATTATTATTATTATTATTATTATTATTATTATTATTATTATTATTATTAATTATTATTATTATTATTAATTATTATTATTATTATTATTATTATTATTATTAATTATTAATTGTTATTATTATTATTATTATCATCATCATCATTATATGTGTAATGTTTAATGCACCCAAGCAACAAATGTAAGCCAACGTGGATTTAGTATAGGCTTTCTTTTAGATTGCGTTTAAAATTGTAAAAGTGTAAGAAAAATGACTTTGGTCTATTAGATATAGCATATAATATATATATAATACTGGCACAGACATTTAAATAATCGCGTGGCAGGCATATGTTTTATTTTGAGAAGTGGAGAGTTTTACATATAAATGCATGTATGTATATTATAAGTACATCAAATTTACTTCATTGGTCAAAGAACAATTTTAATCTGATTAGTTATCCGTCGTAAGTTGAGGTGGAAAAGTTTAATCTGTGTTTACGTCTCCTTTTGCGTTCAACTGGGGAACGACAATCCATCAAAGGATCGGCAACACTTCATGTTTTGCACGTGGCGTAGCGGGAACGCACATGTCAGAATTCACAAGTCACGTTAATTAAACTCCAGCTCATTTTGGAAGTATTGCAAATAATTGGAAGTATTGCAAATAAGGTTGTTCTATATGCTAGAAGCGAAATAAACTAGCCCAGTGATGTCTCCCAGAATACCAAGCCACAGGTTAATATTCCAGTGAGCCTGAATACTATGTGGTTGTAACAGTGAGGATTTTCAGCAGCCCAACGACGGGTTTATGTTTGTTTGCATTGGAATCAGTGAGGAAATAATATTCATCTTCCCATAAAACTTGCATGCTAGTATTTCTTATATTAATTTCTTCTTATAGAGCTGCTTAAACTTTGTATCTATATTCTCTCTTTTCCAATGCCCAATAACATGGCGAAAATCCTCTTTTTAGGAACATTAAACGATTTTGGAGATTGTTCCCATAAACTTGTTAGTATAAGTGCAGTTTATAGGGATGCTATTTTCGCTTCTTGCTTTCGACATTTTGCTCATCTTGTCGGAGCTTCTTCTAGGCTCTTGTCCGATCTATGCGCTGCTGTTCTTTGTTATATATCAGCACAAAGATTGGAAAGCTCACAAGATGAGCAAAACGTCAAGTTTATGCAAAATGACGCGGCCTTCTCCGAAAGCTAAAGGCACGCACCAAGACATGAATCGTGGAAGCCTAACCATCCATGAATTGAAACTGATACATTTCTGCGTTTACTTTATTTCTGTCTATATTCAACATAATATTGCAAACAATAATAAAAAAACTGCATAATTTACTGTATCTGAAAACTAAGTAACAATCCATTTTCACTTTCTCTGCTGCTTACCTGTGTTAAGTAGAGGAAGTATTGCATTCTAACCAAGGATTCAACACTGAGATTTCACAGACCATAGCAGTTTTGAGGTTAGCTGAGGTTAACTCTTACAAACTCTTATTCCTCATCTGCTCGTACTTCGTGTTAATCTAGATAAACATTTGTAGACATTATCTTATTGTTAATTTTCTTGTAGGTGCAGCGGGAATAGGGGAATACAGTAGGCTTTGAGCGATAGTAAAATCATTTAAAGCTGGTCTATCATCGAGTGGAGGAAGAACTCACGCAACCTTTATTACTCACTCCTTTTCGACAATACTTTACCCCTGCTGAAGTTAAAAATATCATCGTTCGCTCCTCAGCTCACAAATCTCCAGGTCCTGATTTATTGTGCAACCCTTATTACTTCATTTTCCCCGGAATGCGCTAGTCCTACTAACACAGATCTATAACGCTATCCTCCGCACTGCTCATATCCCTCACCAATGGAAGCATGCTACTGTTATCCTTCTTCCTAAACCTGACAAAGCTAAGAATGATCCCCACAATTATCGTCCTATTAGTTTACTCTCCCTACTCTCCAAAATCTTCGAACGTCTCCTTCTGCCTCGCCTCTTATCTCAGCTCGTACAAATTATCCCTGATACTCAGTTTGGATTTCGCCCTCTTCACTCCTGCTCTCAGCAGCTACATCGCGTAGTTGACACTATTCTTGATACATATGAACATCTATCTGTGTGCTTAGGATTGTTTTTAATACGGAGAAAGCTTTTGATAAGGTTTGGCACAATGGTCTGTTACTCAAACTCAAACCGCATCTCTCGGACACCTATTTCCGCCTCCTACAGTCCTATTTGCATAATCGCACCTTTTCCGTTAAATATGAGAGCGCCTTCTCCAAGGCCTTTCCTATTTTCTCTGGTGTACCACAAGGAAGCGTACTAGGCCCCTTATTATATCTGGTATATACCTCGGATTTTCCTAGTCATCCTCAACTCACCATCGCTCACTATGCCGATGACGTGGCGGCTCTGTGTGTGGGTACTTGTGCTGTGAATGCTAGCCACCTTCAGGACTTCTGCAATCAAATTCAGTCTTGGTGCCGACGTTGGAGAGTGACTATGAACGCTCATAAGTCCCGAGTTGTGAAGTTCACTTACAAAAAGAACGTGACCCATCATCCCCTTTATCTCAATGGGACGGAGATACCCACAGCGACTTCCATAAGATACCTCGGGTAACATGGGGTCCCCATCTCTGAAGTCTAGTGCAGAGGATTCGTCACCGTATCCGCGAAGTCCATCATCTTGTGCCTGGTTCCTCGCCCTTACCTTTGCGGTACAAGCGCCTGGTTTATACTTCCCTAATTCGACCCATGTGGCAGTATAGCTGTGCCATTTGGGGTTCTGCAGCTCCATCGTAGATCCTGAGGATCCAGCGTACACAGAATCGTTTTCTACGCCTCATGACCGGCGCTCCCTGGTACGTGCACAACTCTACTCTGCATGCTGACATAGGTCTACCGGAGGTGATGTGTATCCTCCGCATCTGCTACAGGAGACTGCATCAATCCTGTCTGCGCCATCGCAATCCGCTGCTGCGCCATATTTATCTTCCTCCTGAACCTCTACGACGAAGACTAAAGCGTCGCTGGCATTCTGATTTGCGACTGAACATTTAACTCTATACAAATGCTTTTTCTGTAACTGTTTTCCCTATTTCTGTGTAACATTATTGGGACTATCGCTGGATGGCACCCCAATAATAAGTATCATTGTTGTTCTGTATCTAGCTTAGCTCAACTATATTGTACCTAATTGTACAGAAGAGTTTCCTTTAATAAAACAAAAAAAAAGCTGGTCTATATGAAGGCTTTGAAATTCCGTTCTCTTTGTACGATCAACAGATAAAAAGTGAATACGGACCTCTCATTTCAGAAAAGTGTTAGTACTGCAAAATTCACACAAATAACAAGGAATATCTCCGAAATTGTTCACTCCACAAAAAGTGCATTTGGAAATAACTTGGTGTTTTAACGAGATCAAAATTTTTGTATCCTAAGATTGACCAATGGTTTACCAAATATGCAAGTCATCAAGAGTAAACAGGACCATATGGGATATAGCCAACAAATTCAAGATATACACTTCATTTGCCACAATATATTTTAAACATATGGCATTTTAATCAACATTTTTGAGCCATTTTTGAGAAAATCAAAATGTTTGATTTCTGAGAAAATAAAAATTTTCTAAAAGTGTCCCATGTTAAGGGTAGTTTAGGGAGGAGGAATTCTCTTCAAAATCTTCGTGTCGCATCCTTGAAAGATATAAATACCAACTTTGGTTTTTAAACGACTTTTAGTTTTCAAGTTATATCGTTTACACACACACACTCTCTCTCTCTCTCTCTCTCTCTCTCTCTCTCTCACACACACACACACACACACACACACACAGGGGCTCTAATGACCTAGCTGTCGACGAGCCCTTAAACCCTAATCACTCACTCACTCTCACACACACACACACACACACACACAAGGCCTTTTCCAAAAATGCTTATTTTAGATTCAGGTGGCCTCAAAACGCATGTTTCCGGTGAAATCTCGTACATACGTGTGCGTTTCTAATTCTGTGTGGAACTCAAAAACGAAAAGTCAGTTTAATACCAATCTTGGTATTCCACTTCAGCGTCCTCCAAAACTGCGACACCAAGATTTTCAAGTAAATTCCTTCATCCCAAACTACCCTTTATGTGGAAAGGGTCCCTTATTTTTTATTTTCTAAACAATTACTGTAGTGATATTGATTAAAACGGCACGTATTTAAGATATTTACATGACAAATAAAATGTATGTCTTGAAGTTTCTGCAAGTCTAGGAAGTCCTCATTCTGAGTGACTTTTGTATACTTAGTAAATAGTAACAGACAAACAAAGCATTACTATACAAAAATGGAGATATCTTAAAGCACACAATTTATGCGAAATAATTTTGGTGATGTTGCCCATTTCAGAGTTATTCTTTGTTACTGATTTGAATTTTCAGTTATGTAGGTGTAGAGGTGTAGTTTTCCAAGTAGTAAGTCGGTCTTTGTTTTTTCTCGAGTCATGCAAGGAGCATGGATTTCCAAACCATCATATAGTGATCCGATTTTTTAAAAATCTGACGTCTGTTATCTACTGCATTCTTCTTATACGCAGACGGAAAGCTGTAAATGTGTAATCAAAGTTTATCTTGGCTAATAAAAAGTACATAAAAGGTAAGAGTGGTTCGTAGAAGAGTGAGCAGAGCAACTAATGTGACTGCGACATATAAGTCCACTGAACTTCTAGATTATATCAGAAATATTAGCACAGGCCAAACCGCAGCGAATTTCGTGTCAATACAATTTTAGTGGGTGGGTGAATTTCGTATTTCTTCACGCACACCCCCTAGTTTTTTCCTTTTGTTGTAAGAGGAATTTTAATACCTATTTTATTGAAATTGGTAAATGGCTGAGAAGTTGCGTCATTTTGCTTATTCCTGCTTATGCATGTATTCGACTGCTGCCATACTATCCACCTTCATTTGAGGCTCGGTTTCCATTGGGTAGTAATATAAATCTTTATTTACATCATAGTGTGTAGTTTAAGAAGTACTGACACAGTTATTTAATATGTGAAGTTACGCACCGTATCGGTGAAATACATTACCATGTAATCAACAGATTATATCAGTCTTGTTTTACAGCATGTGCAAAGTGAAATTGACTGTCAGTGAGAGTGCTAATTTATGTGTAATATTTTGGGAAAAGTCTGGGATTCCCACAAGAGCTTTATCTCACTGCACAAAGAAACTTACAGACCTGTATTTAGATTGGGTAATCTGCAACAACAAAAAAAGTGTTCATAAGAAGACAATACTTACAGAGAGCGAGAGCGTAAGTTTTTTCCAACTCGAAATAATTTGTTGAATGTTACCAACTAATGCTTTGAACATGATAAAAATAGAAGATTACGAAAAAGTAAATGCAAGGGTTTGTTCAAGCGCTCTAAAGAAGTTTTGTCAGCACTTATGGTATTTAAATGAATAAATTTGTATATTATCACTGTTTGATGTCAACATTAACAATGATAAAAACAGGCATGTTTAGAAATCGAAACCTTGGAGACCCAAAGGAGGTACATTGTTTTATCTGCTGCAGTTACAAAGCTTTTGGGTAAGTTTTCTTTTGGCCTATTATACTTCCATACATCTAAATGTATCAGGTTTGCATAGGCTATTCAGAACATACATACTAACAGATTGAGCTTTGAATCTCTATATTTCAGACAAGGGAATAGATGAGTTCATTTCAGTCAGGAGTTTGGACAGGTTGAAGAAGTTAAGCACTTAGCTTTTTTAAATAAGGATCCAGTTTCTTGGGATTCAAATACTTCCTAGCGCCTTAGAGCCAAAGAGATAATGAAAAATCTTGAGGTAGTAAATGATACGGCAAAGAGAGGAGTGAAGCAAGAATTCAGTGGACTAACAACGGCCATTGAAGAACAAAACCAATTCATTTTGCGATACGTACAAGATCAGCAAATGCAATGCTCAGACTGTAAAAAAGAAACACTGAAAAGAAATTCGTGTTAAAACTAGTATTGATTTAAGCTGCATTCCCACATTTTGTATGTTCTATTACATATTAATACTCAAATTTCTTTAATTTAAGTATATTAAACATGTTTGCAAAATTGTATAGTTGATTTTAATTGTTTATGCCATTAGAAAAATACAAGCACTCTTTCAGTAGTTAAGTTTATTTAGATATTTAAGTCCATTGCGGCACGGGTTAATTTTAATGAAATTCCGCACAATATAAAAACATGCTATAAGTAAAAAGATAGTAAGGTGTGCGCTCAAAACATTTGAAAAATGTTATGTAACCTATATATTTATAAAGAGAGAGAGAGAGATGGCGCTCAACCTTTAGGGTTAAATTATACAGATGATAAAGGCTTCTAAATTGAACATTTTAACGTAAGGAACCATTGGTCGTAAATGAATATTTTGGATACCACGTGAGCTTGAAGATCAGATATGCAAGCTGTTCTAATTTTTACATTCATAACCAACCTAGAACTCAGAGCAAGTGAATACATCATGATAGGTGAAAACGCCCTCATCAGCGAACAATACAAACTAGTAAATTTGGTACTGTGGTACAATGCTGAATAATCCATTGACAGAACTGGACTGGACTGGATTGAAAATAATTTGGCCCCATAGCTTGCACTCGTAGACTATAACAAGGATCCAATTGTTACTTTATCATTTTCCACACAGTGGAAATGTCTTGGAGGCATTAAACTCACGGGCAATGGCTCATCTGCCACACGATCAACTCCGTCTCTTCAAATGGTACTGTTTTGCTCCCAGACGAGCTCTCTGAGACTTTAATGCGCCAATCTCTCATAAATTCCTATCCACATCAATAAATTTCTTCCATTTCGGATGAAGTCTGTTGGGAAACTTCTCTCGGTACATTCGTTTGGCTCTCCAGGCGCTACATTCCGCCGCATCATACATGAAATGCATATCAGTAAGTTCTGAGTGTGTCCATCCTTGACAGTCAATCACATACTCTAAACAAAACAAATAAAAATGAAAGTGTCGGGCAGTATGTTATAAAATTTAGAGCAGTTTTAGAAACGTCCGTCACATTCAGATTCAAGATGCCTAGCGTCCAATATATTTGTTTCCTACCAATGATTCCTTATATCAAAATGCTCAGTTGCTCAGTCTCTATCATCTGTATAATTTTGACCCTAAAGATTGGGCACACACTGTATATAGTGCCCATGGGCATTTAAAACACGTGGGTAACTGTTGTATAAATACAACACGATATATAACAGAAATACGGTTATAACAGGAGTGGTAAAGGCAAAAGTACATATTAGGGAGGTGCCTCCTAAACCCCAGCGAACGTCGCACGTAGGTCAATGTGGCCCTTTGTATTTCGAACGCGATCCCTGAGAGGAAGGGATGAGGAAGAGGTCTGAAGGGTTATCCGATCCGAGAGACAGCTTGCGCAATAGTGGACGGGGTCCTTAACGTTTCCGCATTGAACGCATCCGACTACCTCAAGCCCGCCCGCAAGTTCCAAAACCCCGGGTCCACTTAAGGTGACCCTGTTTAGTGAGCATCCGGTGGACAGGTCCGTGAGCAGTCCGACCAACATCGGGGTTAAACCCTCATAAATCGCCCAACCGAAATACACAGAACACGGTCACCTGGTCCTTCAACCCTAAAACAGATGATGTTGAAGGAAATGATGGGTACAGGAAATAGTGGATAGGAAAGCCGTGGTAGAACAGAGGCCACCGCAGCCTTCGCCTGCTGAAAAACCCAGTCAGATTGGCGGGTAACCGAGACTTCTCGAATTGAGCCTCAAACGTTACCGTGGAGCTTTCTCGCTCGGTTAAAACTATTTTCTTTACTTCACTCTCCTCTTTTGTTACAACCCGCTTAAATTATTATGCGGCCAACATTTGACTACTAAGGACCTGACTGCTTCTAATAGGAAGCAACAAACCAACCAATCATAGTGCAGTTCCTCACTTGACGAAGGACAGATTCGACAGGATCTTGGATACTCGATTAACAAACACGCGTGGTGGATTGGGTACCTAGCCAGGTGTTTATTTCAACATTATGTTCTTAATTTCGGGTCATTTAGGGCTCCAGCATATCATTACTCATGCAACCAGGAAGTAACATTTTTTTCTTAGTTCCTGTCTTCAAAATTACCTTCTCTATGACAAAGGTAAGAAAATATTGTGTTCTTAAAGTAAATAAATATATTCATAAGATATTCATTAAATAATAGCAAGGCAGAACTTTATAAGTAAAAAGTAAACGGAACAGATTCTCATAGTAGTATCAATGTTTTTGCTGCTTAGAAGCAAAAGTCCATAAATATACATAAATCAACATAAGTGAATAAATGAATAAAGAATAAATAAACAAATAAATAAGGTAGCGTGTTTTCCCTCTTACTCAAACTATAATTGGCTATTATTACTTTTTTATGCCAACAAACTTACTGCTGGTGTTTTTATACATACAAGTCGTGTGTGGACAATGTTTGAGAGGTAGAATCGGAACAGAAAAATTTAATGCCACAGCTGGGATTTGAACCACGAACCTTTTGCTTCACGCGTGGCTGCTCTAATCACTGAATTACCATGGCAACTTACCAGTATAACACTGAATTCCCCAACCGATTCTATATTTCCCGGTAGACGACAGAGGGAAACTCACATCGGAGACAAATACCCCAAGGACGACTTACAATCGTAAGTACTTTATGCCCCGGAACTAAATAACCTTTAGATGGTAGTTATTATTTTTATAGCAACAAATTTACTGCTGGCATCTGGATCTCCCTTCACGACTCCCCATCTTGAGCAGCTCGGCCACTCGCGTCAGTGATATAAGTACGTTATGACAAGAATTAATAGGAACGCTACAGTATAGGTGCTGGTTATACTTATTTCCCATATTTAAAAGAAATAGTTCCATCGCCAGATTTGTTTCTAAAGAATATGAAGGCTGACATCCTGAATGGACGTCCTTGACTGCCGTAATGCTCGTACCAGCACATCACGTCACGTGCAGGAACCCTCTACCAAAGGACATTAACCTTCCGGATTGACACAATCAAGCTCTTTTATGTTCTATTACTCCCTGTTTTAATTCCCCTTTTCTTTATTTTATCCCTTCTATGGGTTCATTTATTCGTTATTAGGCCTCTGGATAATAATGGAACGATGATAGTAATGGTATTTTAGTCCCTTGAAGCAGACCTATATTCCTGTTTACACTAAACACAGAAAGCATTCAACGAAACTGTTCTCGTAAGTAGCATTTCACAATTATGATCCTGTCTGACACTAATACTGAGACCAGCATTCAAAGCAGGAAGTGTGTATCTACACAATTCTGCATTTTCAGCTTCTATTAAAATGTCTTCCGCAAATCCATTTTCCACTTTTAAGGTCAAAGCAATGAAAAACAATAAGCTCCATGGAGACAATGACGTAATAAACAGGAAACCCAGTCACTCACTTAACATAATTCCACAGACAATGTTAATTAAAATTAATTTATCTTATTGAATTATTAATTACACTGGTCTACAGTTTAAAATGTTGAGGTATGGAAATAGGTGTTTCTTGTGTATTTTGACCCCCAGACACGAATATGTTATTTGTTTTTCGTGGCACCCTCAGTTTTAAAAATACCTCATCATCTAAGAGTGGTTATAAAACGCAATTAGACAGATTTCTTAAGAACCAGCCAACAAACTTGCTACATCTGTGAGAAATACGGTATTAAATCATGCAGACGGCCTGTGACATGCGTAGTAAAGAAACTGTGTGGTCTTTATTTCTGGTGCAAGATAGGTAATCAGGAACGAAAATGGGCACCATGTGCTACCTGTGTGAAGAATGGTTCGGTGAAGAAAAAAGCTAAGGTTGCAATGCCTTTTGCTATTCCGATGATGTGGAGGGAATCGACCAATCACCTGCTATTTCTACATGGTTAAAATAGCAGGGAAGAAGCGCTAGGATAGAAAGAACATCAAGTATCCCTACATCAAGTCAGCTATTCGACCCATGCTGCTAAATTCCTCCTTATTTTTCCCTGTTCCTCGGCCATTTAAAAATGAAACCCACGCCGAAGCTAATACAGACACGAAGAATGCAAGCTCCGATTTTGATTACGAAGGAATAACGCCATATCTCCTGACACAAAATGATTTGAATGACCTTGTCAGGGACCTGAATCTTTCTAAGGCACAAGCTCAACTTTGGGGTTTGCGTCTGAAACAGTGAAACTTACTAGACAAAGATGCTAGAGTTTCTTGCTGGTCAGGCTGCCTTCGCACTATTCTTTGTCATGGACGACTTACTCTGTTACTGCACTGACGTGAGTGGTCTGTTTAATGCTATGGGAATGAAACATTTACCATTGAAATGGCGACTATTCGTCGATGGCTCCAAAACTAGCCTCAAAGCGGTACTCTTTCACAATAGCAATGTATACTCTGTTCCCATAGCTTATGTCACTAAAATGAAGGTTACATACCGCAGTATGGAGCTTTTGTTGAATAAAATTCGATACAACATCCACAAGCGGCAAATCTGTGCTGACTTCAAAGCAATTGGGATACTTACAGGATCACAATCTGGGTATATAAAGCATTGCTTGTTTTCTTTGAGAATGGGATACTATGATCGGAAGAATCACTACAAGAGAAGCATTTGGCCTGCCCGTACACAAATGCAAGCTGGTTACGAGAACGTAGCAAATGTTCCATTGGTGAAATTGAAAGACACATTGTTACCATCACTTCACATAACATTTTTACTTATGAAGCCATTCGCTGTTGCAATGGACAAAGCTTTGAGCTCCTTTGAACTGGATTGCTGGAATTCTTCCACAAAACTGTTCTGAATTTTTTGGAAACAGGAAAACCGACAGTGGTATGTTAAACGAACTATTACAACCTTACCATAATCTCGGTTGTAACATGTTAAAAATGCCTGTTCTTTACTCACACTTGAATTCATTTCCTACTGGTGCTCTTGGACAAGTCTGAGACGAACATGGGGAAAGATTTCATTTGACCATATCTACATTGGAGCAATGCTATCTGGGACATATTGCAATAAGTATGACCGTTGGAGGCTGCTGCAGGATAGTAGTGGCATATATAAGAGGCGCAGTAAATGTCCAAACCTAATTTAGGTGCGTATATAAACGAGTTTCATTAGCATTTCGTGGTCTTTGTATCGATATATCAGCATTTACAGACCAAATCCAACTGTTTAAGCAACACAAAAGCCTAATATAATTAGATAGTGACTAGTACCATTTACACAAAAACTAGGGGTGCTGTAGAAAAACCAATGCCAGATTCGTGTTCAGCAGTTTGAAATACATAACAACAATTTTTGGTGCTCGAAAATTTTACAAGTTGAATTTTATCGATCAATGTTATAAACGTATCTCACAATATACCATTAAGTTTGACTATTTATGCAAATAGGCACCATGTTTGATTTTGCGAGTGGTATTCCATAGTAAACACTATGGAATTTAATATGCACTATCACATTGATGGCTCCAGCTTTGCAGCACTGATGTTACTTGTTTGCACTTGGTTTGTTCTAACGGTCTCTGTCTGAGCATGCATCAAAGACAGCTGACTGGTAATCCAGTAACATACCTACATATATCCTCGACCATGCAGCTTATACGTCACTGTAATGAACCTCATTATATCTATCTCATCATAATGACACTGCTATGCACCAATCAAAGGTGCGCCTGTTCATCATGACACTGCTAGCAGCCAAACAAAAAAATCTGCTTGTGGCAATCAATATTTCACCGTCTGCGCACATTCCCAAGCAGCTGAAAGCGTATACGGAATAAAGCTACTCTGTTTACTTAATAATTAGCGTTACTATTGTAAATAACATTCTAATAAATTCAATTTGTCTTCTCGTTTTTGAAATTCTACTCTTTTAAAGGTTATAGCATGTATATTATACTCTCTGTAGCATTGTGTCAAGACCAAGATAACAATGAAAGTTGAAATCGTAATATCGATTCTCGTATTACAATCGAATCGATTAACAAATAGTTAAAATGTCGGACACCATTGGAAATAACATGCAGCGTAGAATATTAAAAACATATAATAAATGTTTTACACTTAGGTACATGGTCGAGCATAAATAGTCGTATGAAACGAGTGTCATGGTAATCACGATGCTCTCGTTGCATAATATACTACGAGTATTACTGCATCGGAATACTGCAAACAAAGGTTCCAATAAAAGCGTTCAGACCTTCGGCGACCGATATGCATTAGGTGGCAGGTGACAGTAACACTTGGACCGTACATTAACCGAACATAAAACTAAATGGGTTTGTACCGTTATACAATTTTGGAATAGTTCAAGCAATCCGTGAATAGTAAAATGCCGGCAGCCGCCGCTCAAAAAGAAGCTCGGTGTTAATTACCTCACACCACTGCTTGTAAATACGCGGCCCGAATGACAAAGAAAACTAAGAGCGCGGCAGAACAAAGCGATTCCATACCGTCCTAGAAACTGTTCACGAGAAATTTCAAGAAAATGTGTATTTTCCAGAGAGTTCGACTGTAATTCGCCTAACCTACACAAGCGAGTCAGGACGGAGAGAGAATCCAGTATGACGCGGCTCTTTAAGTGTTGAGCAAGACTGTTGTAGGAAGCACTTTCCGAGCTGAATGTTGAAAAAGTGTTTAGCGAGTGCATCGTCGAAGGAGGAGGAGATGTAGGTTTATGGTTATCAACGCCCTAATAAAATGGATCATCGCAAAAGCCAAATATGAATTTCAATATAAAATATAAATACTAATGAAGCATATATACATAAATATTCCAAAGAGGCAAAAGCCAGAATAAAACAATGTCATAAAACAGTCGAAAAAAAATAAGAAATAAACACATCTGAAGTTTTAAATCCTCAGGTTCGTGTTTATCTTTGCTAAAAACTTCAGCACCCTTTCGACGGCTTGTTTATTGTCCGCTAGTACCCCTGCAAGTGTGACAGGCAGTTGCAGAGAGTCTCGAAGATGCACTGCATCGTCAAAATCAGCTGTTTCTGAGATAGAGAGAGTAGAAAAATAGTGAATTGTGTGCCAAGGTAATGAGAGGACAGAGCAGCTGTGATATGCAAAGTCACGACTAATTGTAAATCGTGTTAACGATAAAAAGAGAACTAAGTTTTTGTAATTCAGTTTTACAAGAGAAATAAAGTGACATTAAAAGTAACTGAAAGCATCATTTGAAAGAATACCAATGTGTTGATTTGAGTGTGGGTGCCAACAATCACAAACGGCTAAGGTCAGAATTGGAAATATAGATGTAGAGCATTTCCAATCAGACATTAAAAGTGCATGCTCTAGACCAGTCATGTCAACAGACGCTGGTGGCAAGAGCGCTCCGAATGCAACAATAGCACGCTCTTCGACCTTCAGCGCAGGTGACTGAACGACGAACACCGTCGACCGCGCAAGGGACACTGTACCTTGGGGCAGTCGTCGCACTGAACTCAGGTATGCGCAGCCATGGCTCTGGCAAAACCTACTGCGTCTTGTTTCCAATATTAAATACTTTTATTCAGCTTGGGAAGAGCGAAATTCATTTGACATTCGTTATGTTCATATACAAAAATTAGAAAAAATGTTTTGTATTTTTGACAGCAAAAGTTAACAAGATGCAGCAGTTCAAATGGAGCCAATCGAGTTGAGATGTAACCATCGACTTACTGAAAAATGCAGCACTCTTCTTCTTCGAATGGCGCTACAGCCCCTTCTGGTCCTTAACGTCCTCCAACAGGTGCCTCCTTTCTTCTCTTTCTCGTATTCCCAGTATTTGAGCATCTCTCTGCATGGCATCCTCCCATCTCATTCTCGGTCTCCCTAGCAGTGAAATTAAGCATGTATTGTTATAGCTGGGATATTAATGCTTCCAGTGCTCTTTTAAAAAGTGTCCTGACATTCCATGTGCCAAAATTCAAGTCCAATTTCTTAGCCAGTCTTTTTCTGTTAGTCCATCCGGTGGCTCCTCTATTGGCTTCTCAACATGATTTTTTACGGTGTGGGGTCGTTTACCCCAATCCCCAACCTGGAGGACCAGGTCCCATATTTATGTCCCCTGGGACAGGGTGGTCCGACTGTACCCCCAGACACTGGGTTGGGGTTGACACATTCCTACTCCGACAACACTCTCAGTGCTGTAAGAATTCTATAGGCCTTCTTAATTCACATTTTTCAAATCTTACTGACAATGCTGCGAAAATAATAGCAATGTTCGGCAGCACTTACATGTCCAAGCAGGCACTTTCGATAATGAAGTTGCTCAAAATACGTCTTGGATCAGCGTCGATAATCTGCGTAATACTTAGAGTTTGCGTATATGTCTTGCCAATAACCTACATTCCAATTTTAAAGAATTAGCAGATTCACATGGAAAGAAGAAGAAGATGAAGTAAAGTTTTCAACAACACTGCAACTGCAATTGTAAAGCAATGCAACAGTCCTTGTCCATTGCTCCCAGTGCATTCAAGCCAACTTCGCAGCACCAACGTTGACATGACTGCTCTAGACCATATATTTTATATTTCCGGCAATTAAAGAGGACAGGGAAAAAGGTCTAGCCAAAGAAAAAATCCCCTCCAATAGGAAATCGAAGCCAGAACCTTCGAATTTACAGGCTAACACGCTAATCACTACACCGTAGAGGCTATCTTAGAATTTTAAGAACAAGTCCGTTTAGTTCTTTAAGCTTATTTGTGTAAGTTCGTGCTGACGTTGTTTGCGATCTACAGCTCTAAATTTAGTTCATAAAACAGTAATTTGCAAATCAATGGAGTCTGTCGTATTGTCAAAATTATCTTTTACTTTACATCTGGTTAAAATCTTTTGAACTTGGCAATCTTTTGAAATGATCTAATTCATGGAGGGCAACTGAAATACTTTAATGGTTTTAACGTTCCCTAAATATCAAACAGTACGTTTTTGTCAAGGAAATTAAAATAACGCTTTACCTTATTCTATTATTTCACCCAGCTTAATTTCAAATGTTATATATTTATACGCAGTTTTGTTTTGGGGCTGTGCTATTCATATGCAAAAGTTGTTACCAATATGTATCAATATTAACATAGTGGTGGAACACAATTATTAGATCAAAAGCGAGATTCCTCTTCTTCTTCTTCTTCTTCTTCTTCTTCTTCTTCTTCTTCTTCTTCTTCATCTTCTTCTTCATCTTCTTCTTATTATTATTTCTGCTACCTTCTTACCGTTCTGCTCCTCCTCCTACTCCTCTCTCCCACTCTTTCCTCTCCATATCTGCCCTTCTCTCCTTCCACCTTCCACCCTCCCTCTCTGTCTCTCTTTTCCGTCACTGTCCCTTATTTTTGCTCTCCCCATTCCTTTCCGTTCTCTCTACTCCTTTCACCCTCTCCCCCTCAATCGCGTTCACTTATTCTCTGTGCAAATAAAAAATCAGACATTTCATATTAGCTTATCCAATTACTGAGGTTTTGAGAACCGTTACCGGACAAATGCGAAAACACACACTCGAACTCTGAGCCTGAACCTAACCGGTCCTCCCAATGATCTCATACAGTGCAGATTTTTAACTTCAAGCTATGGCCCTCATTCTCAGTTGCTTCTAATTGTGTAGCGCTGCTGCCATTAAATTTCACATAAATCCTAACTTAAAAAATCTGATGTGTTGCACTCACAGGACTTTCTCTAGTCTTATACTAACCATTCTTACAAACTTCTATCTCCGTGTTAGTTGAGACCAACATTTGCAGAAACTATCTTATTGCTCGTTTTCTTGCACGTGCAACGAGAGTATGGGATTACAGCAAGCTTTGAGCGACAGTCAAATCCTATAAACCTTTCACACTCCGTTCTCTTTGCACTGTTAACATATAAAAAGTGAATAGCGATGTTCCATTTGACAGAAGTATAAGTTCTCCAAAACTTACACAAATAACGAGAAATATCTCCGAAATGGTTCACTCTACAACAAATTTTATTGAGACATAAATTATCTGTTTTAGCAAGATCTACATTTTTTGTATAGCTATTTGGGTTATCACTTACGGTTTACCAGTTATGCAAAAGTCATCCAGAGTAAATAGAACTTCATGGGCTATAGCCAGAAAATTCAAGATATACATTTCACTTGTCATCAAAACATCTCAAACATATGGCATTTTAATCAAAATCGTTAGAGCCATTTTCAAGAAAATGCTAATTTTTTATGTAAAGAGTAGTTTGGCGTGGATCAATTTTCTTCAAAAACTTCGTGTTGCATCCTTGAAAGATATTAAACTTAAATACCAACTTTGGTTTTTAACCGACTTTTCCTTTTTGAGTTATGCTGTCCACAGACTGATATACACACACGCACACGCGCGCGCGGACCATTTTGTAAAAGAAATGCTTTTTTGGATTCAGGGGCCTCAAAACAAAATATATTTCCGCTGAAATCTCGACATCGAATTTTTGGATAGAAAACAATACGGCCTGTACTTAGTAGTAAAGAAAGTAAAAATCTGATGTGTTGCACTCACGTAACTTCCTCTACTCTGGTACAAACTATTCTTTCAAAAATTGTTCCTCTATCTACTTCATGTTAATCGAGATAAGCATTTCTATAAATTATCTTATTGCTTATTTTCTTGTAGGTGCAAGGGGAATATCATAGACTTTAAGGGATAGTCAAATGTTTTAAGACTGGTCGCTATATGATGGCTTTGAAATTCCGTTCTCTTTGTAGGATCAAGAAATAAAAAATCTGATGTGTCGCACTCACATGACTTTCTCTATTCTTGTACTAATCATTCTTACAAACTCTTGTTCTTCCATCTTCTTCGTGTTGGTTGAGATAAACATTTGCAGAAATTATCTTATTGTTTATCTTCTTGTAGGTACAAGGAGAAAATGAGAATACAGTAGCCTTTGACCGATAGTCAAATCTTTTAAAGCTTTCAAATTTCGTTCTCTTTGCATGGTTAGCGTATAAAATGAATGATGATGTTCCATTTGACAGAAGTAGTTCTCTAAAACTTACACAAGTAACAAGGAATATCTCCGAAATGGTGCACTCTGCAAAAAGAAATGCATTTAGACATAAGTTGTGTAAGAGGTAGAACTGGAACTTACAAATTCAATGCCACAGCCGGGAAGTTTTAAGTTCCAGTTCTACCTCTCAAACGTTGCCCACACACGGCTTGTGTGTTTAAAAATACCAACAATAAGTTTGTTGGCATAAATAAATAATAAATTGTGAGTTTTAGCAAGATCTACATTTTTGTATAGTAAGATTTGGTCTATCTCTTCGGTTTGCCAGCTATGCAGAAGTCATCCAGAGTAAATAGAACTTCATGGGCTATAGCCAGAAAATTCAAGATATACATTTCACTTGTCATCAAAACATCTCAAACATATGGCATTTTAATCAAAATCGTTAGAGCCATTTTCAAGAAAATGCTAATTTTTTATGTAAAGAGTAGTTTGGCGTGGATCAATTTTCTTCAAAAACTTCGTGTTGCATCCTTGAAAGATATTAAACTTAAATACCAACTTTGGTTTTTAACCGACTTTTCCTTTTTGAGTTATGCTGTCCACAGACTGATATACACACACGCACACGCGCGCGCGGACCATTTTGTAAAAGAAATGCTTTTTTGGATTCAGGGGCCTCAAAACAAAATATATTTCCGCTGAAATCTCGACATCGAATTTTTGGATAGAAAACAATACGGCCTGTACTTAGTAGTAAAGAAAGTAAAAATCTGATGTGTTGCACTCACGTAACTTCCTCTACTCTGGTACAAACTATTCTTTCAAAAATTGTTCCTCTATCTACTTCATGTTAATCGAGATAAGCATTTCTATAAATTATCTTATTGCTTATTTTCTTGTAGGTGCAAGGGGAATATCATAGACTTTAAGGGATAGTCAAATGTTTTAAGACTGGTCGCTATATGATGGCTTTGAAATTCCGTTCTCTTTGTAGGATCAAGAAATAAAAAATCTGATGTGTCGCACTCACATGACTTTCTCTATTCTTGTACTAATCATTCTTACAAACTCTTGTTCTTCCATCTTCTTCGTGTTGGTTGAGATAAACATTTGCAGAAATTATCTTATTGTTTATCTTCTTGTAGGTACAAGGAGAAAATGAGAATACAGTAGCCTTTGACCGATAGTCAAATCTTTTAAAGCTTTCAAATTTCGTTCTCTTTGCACGGTTAGCGTATAAAATGAATGATGATGTTCCATTTGACAGAAGTAGTTCTCTAAAACTTACACAAGTAACAAGGAATATCTCCGAAATGGTGCACTCTGCAAAAAGAAATGCATTTAGACATAAGTTGTGTAAGAGGTAGAACTGGAACTTACAAATTCAATGCCACAGCCGGGAAGTTTTAAGTTCCAGTTCTACCTCTCAAACGTTGCCCACACACGGCTTGTGTGTTTAAAAATACCAACAATAAGTTTGTTGGCATAAATAAATAATAAATTGTGAGTTTTAGCAAGATCTACATTTTTGTATAGTAAGATTTGGTCTATCTCTTCGGTTTGCCAGCTATGCAGAAGTCATCCAGAGTAAATAGGACTTCCTGGACTACAGCCAGAAAATTCAAGATATACATTTCATTTGTCATAAAAATATCTCAAACATATGACATTTTAATCAAAATCGTTAGAGCCATTTTCAAGAAAAGCAAAATTTGTGAAAAAGTTTCCTTGTAAAGGGTAGTTTAGGATGGAGAAATTTTCTGCAAAATAACAATGTCGCATACTTAAAAGATATTAAACTTAAAATCCAACTTTGGTTATTAGCCAACTTTTCGTTTTTGAGTTATGCTGTTCATACACACACACACACACACACACACACACACACACACACACACACTCACACACACACACAGACATACACACACACACAAGTTGCTTTGTTTGGATCCAGGGGGTCTCAAAGCATATTTCCAATGAAATCTCGACATCGAAATGTTGTGTCGAATACAATACTTCCCCTCTTTACTATACAAAGTAGAGAAAGTTATAAAGAAACATATTAAACATATCATCACACTTGTGGTGAAATAAAGGAATTGCACCAGGAGAAAAGTGAAGAGGTGAATGTGTGGCATTTAATAATATGAAATGTCCTACAAAACCTTCATTACAGTGCCAGCTTACAGTTGAGATGCAATAACAGGTACAGTGAATAATTGGTGCTGTAAACCTTTAAAAGGAACAGTTAAGGCGACTTCCTGTTGTGAAGTAGTCAATTGCTATTCTCGAAGGCTGTATTAGTGACATGACGGGCGGTGCCGAAGAGAGGCATAGAATGCGTTCGGTCTTCCAGGGCCCTGAAAAGATGGAGAATTAGATTTGCAAATGTTCATACAAGTTATTAGAAAATAAAAGAAAAGAAAAATGTTAAGACTTTCTTGCAAAATACTCCAGAAGACTGGACATAGCCTAATTCGAATTCCACATTATGAAGAACACCTTTTAGTATTTCATAGCGGGTATTCACCAAACGAAATAGAAAAACAAACAAGTAACATCTTATCAGGACTAGTTTTGGAACGTACACGCATGTAGTTAGTAAGACTGTACTCTTTTTACTTTCTCTACTACATATAGTAAGTAGAGGAAGCATTGTATTCTACCTAAAATTTCGATGTCGAGATTTCATTAGAAATGTGTTTTGAGGCCCCCGAATCTAAAAAGCATAGCATTTTTAAACAAAGGTCCGTGCGTGTGTTGTGTTGTGTGTGAGTGTGTGTGTGTGTGTGTGTGTGTGTGTGTGTGTGTGTGTGTGTGTGTGTGTGTGTCTGTGAAAAACGTAACTCAAAAACGAAAAGTTGGAAAACCTAAGTTGGTGCTTAGGTTCAATATCTTTCAAGGATGCGACACGAAGATTTTGAAGAAAATTCCTTCACAATAAACTACGCTTTGTATGGAACATTTTTCGAACATTATGATTTTCTCACAAATGGCTCTAACGATTTTGATTAAAATGGCATATGTTTAAGATGTTTTTATGGCAAATGAAACGTATATTTTGAATTTTCTAGCTATAGCCTATGTAGTCCTGTTTACCCTGGACGATTTTTGCATAAATGATAAACCGTAAGAGATAGACCAAATCTTACTATATAGAAAATGTAGATCTCGTTAGAAGACACAGGCTGCGCCGTAGCCGAGTGGTTAGACCATTCGCTTCTCACCAAAGCGGCCCGGGTTTGATCCCAGGCAACCGCATGTGAGATTTGTGATGGACGAAGCGGCGCTGAGGCGGGTTTCCTCCGGGTTCTCGGGTTTCTCCCACCATCTTATTCCACCGGTGCTCCATCTTCATTCGATGTATCATCAGTGTCACCAACTACGATGCCGTATATAGTAAAAGCGGGCGTTAAACACTACGGAAATAAAGTTAAAACACACAAGTTATGTCTATATGCATTCTTTGTGGAGTGAACAATATCGGAGATATTCCTTGTTATTTGCGAGTTTTGCAGTATTTCATCTTTTCTCAAATTCAAGGTCGTTATTCACCATTTCATCTGTTTGGAAATGCAAAGAAAACGGAATTTCAAAGCTTTAAAAGATTTGTTTATCGCTCAAAGTCTACTATATTGCCATATTCTCCTTGCATGTATAAGAAAATCAGTAGTAAGAAAATTTCTGAAAATGTTTATTTCCACTAAAATGAAAATAAAGGAGAAAAAGTTTGTAAGAATAGTTAGTACAAGAGTAGAGAAGGTTATGTGAGTGCAACACATCAGATTTTTATTACTGTTTTATTTGTATACCTCCCTTTATTTTCTTTGTTATATTGGGGGCTTTGACTTGAAAAACAACTTATGGTGTTATGATCCCTGAACTGTAGGGCTTCTTAATGTTGATTTATATCGTTTTTAACATTAAATACACTCACATTCTCTTGCATATTTCGTACTTTCAGACTATGTGGTAGATAGGAAATTATCCTAGTTAAAGAAAAACTCCCAAACCCAGCCGGGAATCGAACTTAGCATCTCTGGATTGAGAAGCCAGAATACATACTCTCAACCTTAGAGGCAGTCGACTGTGTTGTTTTGTTTTCGATTGGCCAGTTTGGTGAAAAATGTACCGAAGAATATGGAGGAAAGAAAAGCAAAACTAGCAAGCAATAAAAATAATCGATCAAAATACGAGTAAATTATCTGCAAATTTTAAAACTCAAGAGTAAATTGGTACATCCAAAATACACTTTACTTCTAAATTTACTTTTTCTGAAATAAAGCTGTAAGAAAGTCTACGGCTAGCGTGTAACAGTGCAAATGATTGAAGAAATTATGGAATTACATTATAACAACTTTCTGGGATTTCATTGTTTTTCATGTTTTATGCAAACATGTAACATGCATTTAAAATTATTAAGCTTTTAAAAGTAGTTTTAATTCATTTTATCCTCCGCTAACGTGGAGACTTGATTCAGGAGGTCCTGAGTTCGATTCCTGGGGCCGGTCACTCTGATTATAAGTTTTTCGTGGTTTTCCCTGGTTGGCAAAACTAATTTCCTTTCCCTGAAATTCTATAATTTCGCTCCCCTTTCGTGTTTGATGTGGGCTTAGGGGCTGTCTGTGCCGGACAGATCACTCAAATGCTTGCTCGTTGTAAAGTTCTTCTCGGCCCTGCCAGATGATACCCTTCTCTGAGCCGCCTCAGCTGGCGCAAGCGCTCTCCGGTTCCGCCAGTGGGAAGCCTTCTCTGAACAGCGCACCCGGTAATCGGGTCATCAAGCTTACAATCGTTAGACATCTGCGTGTCTATCGGTCAACCTGCCACGTCCTACTTTCTCCTGGGATTGGGTCGGCACGCGAGATGTTCCTCCATTCCCTGCTCACAATCATATGTGCTTAATTTGGAATACTCTTGCGCTTTTATGAACATTCTCTCAAATGCAAACCTAATGTTCATTCAGTTTACATGCGCGCTGTAAGCGTAACCTCCGTAGATCAGAGGAAATACTTTCTTTAGGTTCATCGTAGAAAGTGGTGCAGGTGCTTGCGGAGTGCGTCTTTCATCACATGATATGTGATGAATGGTTATCTTCTTATAAAATATATAGTCAATTCCATCTGTTCCAAGCACTTCAAGGTACACACTCAAGATTGTGGAAATCAAAGCAATAAAGTTAAACTGGGAAAAATCGGCCTATCACCACCTTTTTACTTTCTCTACTATGTATAGTAAGCAGAGGAAGTATTGTATTCCACTCATAAATTCGATGTCGAAATTTCACCGGAAATATATTTGAGGCCCCTGAATCAAGAAAAAAAGTTACTGCTATAAGGGATTTGTAATTATATTATACTTGGTAACATATATACACATTTCTTGTTCGCTGAAGTTTAGAAGATACTAGTTTCTGAAAATGTTAAGTAAGAATAGTTTTATATCCAGGAATAATTAATTACGATTTATTGAAACGTATACATTGTGATGGTTTCGAAATAGCGATATTTTCGTTGACAACACGTTTTCTAACCTTATTCTTACTCGTATGAAAGAATAGACGTAATTGCCATTGAAAAGCAGCAAAATAGAGGACTAATTCTTGACCCTACAACCAAGGCCATCTCTATCTAAACAGGTCTGGAGACGGAAAGAGATTATGTTAATGACATCACCACGGGAGGCTTATCTTTATTACCTATTTATTTATTACGAGAATGCAACAAATCAGTGCGTGGTTGGAATGCTAAGAAGTTGCTTGTGTCTTACAACGTATCAGTAAACAAGTGAACGGAAAATCGAATTACAAAGTGGTATAGTTTTTAATACAAAATGCCTAGGAAGTGTTGTGTGCCGGGTTGTACCTCAAACTATAAAACAAGTGTAGAAAAGTCGGTTACAGTGTTTTCGTTTCCAAAGGATCCACACAGGAGAGAGCAGTGGGTACATGCTATTCACAGGGATAATGATGAACCAGGTGTGGCATGTATTAAACATTTTTCTGAACAGCACATAGTGCTACGCGAAATGATGTAGGCGTTTTGTAGTACCCAGAACCACTCCTAAACTTATTGAAAATCATGCCTCTCCGCTGTTTCCTAATTTACCATCCTACCTAACTTCCGAAGCAGCACCCAAACGTAGGGATCCAGAAGAAAGAAGAGGGGAAATGTTGGAAAGGGATGCAGCAGCATTTCGTAAATGACTCGAAGATGACAAAATTGTTGATTTTCAGAGCTTTAAAGATAGAACTACTAAACTAACTGAACTAAACCCCGGCGCGACAGCCCACGAGGGGCCAAGGCCTACCACCCAGCCGCTGCGTACCCCACCTCTGCCCACTACAGGCGTCATTGGTGAGGTGCAGCACTGGAGGGTGGGACATGGTCAGCGCCCCGAGCCCTCCCGGCTAGTTATGCGGTCTTCTAGACCTGTGGCCACTACTTCTCCATCAAGTAGCTCCTCAATTGGTCACCCCGTGCAGACCTCCCAGAGGGGATAAAATCCCCATGCTGGTACCGGGGATCGAACCCGGGTCCTCCGCGCCAGAGGCAAGCGCGCTACCAACCGCGCTACGGAGGCGGCCTTAAAGATAGAATTAGTGACATGAAATTAGAGGGAGTCACCGTCATCATAAACGAAAACGATGTAATTTTTGTGAAAATTGATACTGAAGAAATTCCTAAAATTTTAGCAGCATTAAAAATTAATTCCAGTTCTATTATTTGGGTTCTATATGGTAAAATTGTAATACCCAATAGTAAGTTTAAATGGATTCTCGGTAAACAAATTATATTGGATAAATGGTCTAAATATGATGCTCTTTTGGTTTACAATAGCAAGTGAACAAACAGAACATAAACTACTTCAGGCCGCCAACATTTTAAAGGAATGTTGGGCGGACATGAATGAAGATTCCACAGAACATCTAAAAACTAAATTCCTAGAAGGGCAGGTAAAATTGGTCAGTCAAAAGTCAATTAAATATACTCCCCCAGCAGCTTACAGACAGTTACGTGATTCCAATGTTCTTCCTTTACCCATCCTGATTACCTCAGAAACTTTCTCGACCCCTCAGTCCTTATAGAAACTCTTGCATTTAAAATATTTATCGGAGAAGGTGAAAATGCTTGGTGATTACGAAAAAGTAGTTAATTTGTTGAGACATATGAACAAGAATTTCTTAAAGTAGAAAACCAGAGAAACTTAATTCTACATTTAGGTGCTGAGATATGTGACATTAATAATATCGGTGCTGACAGTAATGCTAGTGATTGCAAGTTAACGGGTGCTATTTTGACGAGGAAAATAATAAAAGTAATAACCAACATCCTCTTGAAAAACTACTGCATTATTAAACAAGACAGTTTAGTATTATCTACAGGCCAAACAAAAAGAGAGAGAGAGAAACTGGAGATATGTTCGCATTGAGAAGGTAAGAAGCATGCTTTGCCATTAACAACTATGCAAAGCATGTTTTCTACTAACATACTAACACACATTAGCTTTTAATATGAAATGTGAAAATATAAATTAATGCACGCTTCTTCCAGCGCAGAAATGCTGTGAAACATGTGTTTATTCCGCATGAATTGCTTGGAACGTCGCCCTCGCGTTGTGACGTCACGAATCGCATACCCAGGCCTGTTACTTACAGATGGCCTTGCTACAATCCGATGTGAAACAAAATATTTTAAACCAAACTAAGGAGGTAGATAAGGGAAAAAAAGAGAACACATTTTGGGGCCTGCATAATTGCATTCCTTATTTAAGTGACAAATACAAAATTTCAAATTGCGAAGTGATTGATTCACATTTTGTGCTCGTGGAGTGATTACTAAATCTACTGTTAATTTGTTTCGATGTTTATAATTGCAATTAAGTGTTTTAGAAGACATTGGTTTACAAATTGTCCGTGGTTCTTTGTACATTTTACACAACTATCTGTATGCTACACTAAATTGAATTAATAAATAATTCTAAAATGGCTAACTGTCCTATTTCCAAATTTTACAATAATTCTGTACATAATTACGTTTTATCTATCAAATATTTTTACATGATACGATTTTTATCCTTTATCCTTCATATTTAAAATTACCTTTTTCTACAGATCTATTAGCATATATTGACTTTATGACAACCCTAAAATAGGACAGCTAGCCAATTATTAGACTTTCTCCAACATTCCCCTTCACCTGCAAGAATACTAGCAATAATTTTCTGCAAATGCTTACTGACATAACATGAAGAAGATAGAGGAATAAGTGTTTATAGGAATAGTTAGTACAAGAGTATAAAAGTTTCAACATATCAGATTTGTTTCATTAGATTATATATGGTTAAGATTATATAATAGATTATATAAGGTAACCAAGATTCCCCTAGAGGCTGGAATTCCGGTGCCAGCACTGGCTGCCTCGAGTGTATTCTTAATACGTTCCTTGAAATAAAAAAATCTGATAGATTCACGTATGTAATTCACGAAAGGTAATGTAGATAAACAGGATATCAACGTTATCTTGAGTAGTAGGCATCAGCACGGTGCGGAGGAACTTGTTGATAAACCTTTATATATAATGCATGTTAAGTCAAATCATTTTGTAAATACTGAACGCCATTCGTCTTTTGGCTGTGTTACAAATACATTCTTGAATAATTCACATGACTCAACATGGAGCTTTCTTTGAGTTTGAAAAATATACACAAGTCAAGTGGCGCGAGTTCTGGACTTCAGGAGGGCAATGTGAGACACATGTTTGATGGTATCTGAGTCTTCCGGGGAAGGCCAACCTGAAGAACCAATCTGAAGAAGCCCAGCATAGGGGGGGGGGGCGAAACTCGACATTCATTATAAAGAAGACGTGGCCTTCTCCGGAAGACTCAGATACGATGGACACCGGCTGCCGAAGCCTATGCAATGTATTGACAACTGTTTGATTTCTGACATTTACATAAATCGAGTTGTTTCCAATGCAATGTGGGTAGAGGCATTATCGTGGTGCAGCAAGATTTCGCACAGAACACATCTTTGGAGGCTTTCTTCATTGCAACGAAGATTTGGGACGGACATTTTATAGTGTACCATGCAGCAGTGGTTATGTTTTGTGCTTCAAGTACAAGAGCTGGAACTTCGCTACTATAGCTGGGAAAACGGAACAGATAACTTCCTTGCCAAAACTTTTCGATCGCCTCGCTTTTATTAGAAGATCCTTATGGGGAAGATCCAGAATTATGATTGCCCTGCTTAGTGTCTGGTTCAAACACATGAATTCCGCTTTCGATTATGATATTCAAAATATGATACTTGAACTTCCTCCTTCAAAATATTTCAGAATGTTCTAACAGCTGTCATATATAACGTACTTTCCTGCCTGCCTTAGAGGATGAGATTCATTGGCTATAGAGCGTGCTAACATTAAAGTTTTCCTCCTTTTTTTTTTTTTTTTTTTTTTTTTTCATTTTAGTTCTTTCATTTGTATACCCACTTTTAACTACCAAAGTGACTTCGGGGGCTTTGACGTGAGAGAAACTTACAATCTTCCTCCTAAATCCTTTCAAGTTAATGGTAAAGCATACCGTGGAAATATTCTCATTTGAGATTCATGTTATCGTTTAAGATGATATAATTTTATACAATGCACAGAGATGCTCATACTACGCACTGTCTAAGTGGCCGCCGAATCATAAGTCTAAAGGCAGAAATACTCACAACGGGTAACTCATCTACTCTCAAGACTTTCAGAGTAGTCGTTCACATGACAATAGAACGTTTCGCTTTAGAGGGAATAAAATCCACAACCAACATTTCATTTCTATTCCAGAATGCTATTACTACGGCTACAGCAGAAAATCTACTTCGGAGTTCGTTCCTAAACGATGATGATCACAACTAATCCTCTAGATGTTGTACATATTGTACATATTGTTGTGGTCCATCGGTCTACCTTGATGTCCGTTTTGTGTTTCGTAACTGGAATCGCTGATCGGGTGCAAAGACATTTGTCCAGAGACCTTAGGTCTGTATTCTCGCCTCGGAAGTGTACACATCATATTTGAAAATACAAACGTCAACTATATATCCCCATTCGACCATTCAACATTCATCTAGTTATCACATAGTCACCTGTTACTGTCAGGCAACATAAGTAATTTATCTTGCATAATGACATAATAGACCAAGTTTCAGAAATTAACTCAGGAGTCTCTGTGCGTCAAGTTTTCGACATTTTTATTTCTCAACTCAGAGGTCTCAGATTCAACTGTCAGCTGAGGTAGAGAAGTTTTCCTTAGCCAGAATTATCCCTATCCTCCGCAGAATCTGGAAGTATCAGTATGTGAGTGACTCTATTTGTAAAGTTAATAAAACCAGCATTTAGAAAACCCACAATAACGAACAATAGCATCATTGGTTGCTAGAACCCGCCTCTGTGGCATGGTGGTAGTGTGTCTGCCTCACATTCAAGAGGGTCCGAGCTCAAATCTCAGTTAGGATAACATATCCGGATAAGTTTTCTTTTCGAAGTTTTCCCTTATCCTTAGAAAACGAATGTTGGATAACTTTAAGCTCTATTGACCTCGGGCTAATTTGAGTACCATTTCACCCATTTCATTCATTCATCATCCAGTATGACATCACATTGGAAGACGTTAATATACAAAAAAATATCGGTTTCCAGTTAAAGTCAAAGCCCCAATATGCCCATAAAAGTTAAAGTTATAATTAATAAAAGGATAATATATAAAATAATAAATAAAGAATAAGAAAGAAAATTAAGGAAGGAAATAACACATTCGTGATATGGTTTCTTGTTCCTGTAATACGCTGAAATGTGACCTCCACTTTTCCTTTGCAATGTTCTTCTTCGGTTATTAATTGTAACAGGGAATTATCATGAAGTTATTTTGAAACTTATCTTGGTGATGAGACAAATTCGTAATAAGGACGACTTACAAGATAAGTTAGCGGAAATTTTAAGGTTCTGATATCAAGTAGCGATATAGTGAGACATCTACAAAACATGGTTGGTCATCTTTTTATCCAAAAGGAATAGGATGAAGTATGGAACAAGAGTGTTCCCGGCAATACTCAATCCCTATTTATCCCTAACTCTGTGTAGACTGCTTGCACTTTTGTGACAGTTAATAATCATTTATTGTGTTATATAAACCTGTTGACAATTAACAGTGTTATATAAATGTTACTTTACATGTTCCAGGGTTGGGAAATTGGAGTTACCATAATTGCACGCTACCTGCCATTGATGACTTTCCTAAAGACCTCTTCACAGAAAGACAGCGTCAGGATGGCGCCGTTGTCATTCATGTTATCATCTCCCTCTATCTGTTCGTTGCTTTGGCCGTCGTTTGCGACAAGTACTTCGTTCCCGCCGTTGAGCGGATCTGCCAAGGTAATATTTCATGTGTTTTGGAATAAGCGTTGTTTTGCTTAATATCTCTTCGACATTTTTTCTGATAGTGCTTTCCTAGAGTTTTATTATTCACACAAATACTTTACTAGAGCTGTATTATTCACCCATGAGTGGCGACAACGCTGACCCACAGCTCCGATATCAGTCGATATTTCGTCACTAATCGCCCATAATTGGAGAGACTGGTACGTAGCACGAAAAATCATTGGGTCATATTCCTAACTCAACATTTTGCACACAACGTTTTTGTCGAGACTACAACTAGTGTAAAAAGTACAGGGATACTACAGTAACCCGCTACAAGACTCAGCACCTCTGTTAGAGGACCATAATAGTTCGTACAGTTGTAATGTCGAAGTGGAACTGAAGTTATTCCGCTAGATACCGGGAAACCCAATGAACTAAGAACCGGCTCCGCCACGTTCTTCCTGTTGATGTTATCGGTGCTCCTTGCAATCTTCGGTTCTCACAGTAATTGATGTATGGTTGTGCGGATGCAACCACACATCAATTTTAAAACTGCTTTTAAAAGCGTTACTAACCAACCTCATGAAAGGAGATGCTGAAATTGATCACCGTGTTATCCATATATTTTGGCACCTCTTTAGAAAATTATCCATTCTCGCCGTAGTTCACGTTGAGAAATCCTGAAAATTTCTTGGCAGACATTTTATTTAAATTATTTCAGGGTCTTGTGCACTTGTGTTTTAATTTAGTTACCCCAGATATAGAAAACGCAGGGGGATAGGTCGGCGGACCAAGGGGCCACAAATCTCTATTAATAGTTCTGTCATCAAACACACCTTCAATTTTATTGTTCTCATTAAAACATTGGCCGTATGAGTTGCAAAAAAAAAGGTAAAACCTTGCTACCTGTCTGTTAATTCTCTAAAATAGGGCAAAATTGTATTCACATATGCAGGAAGTCAACAGCTGTTGGCTCCAAAAGTATTGGCCCTATAACTTTTTCTCCGTTCATGGCGCACCACTCATCAAAGTCTTCGCCACGGAGGGGTACATCATGAACAATATTAAGTTTGCCAAAGCTCCATTAACAATTATTTTGTGTACAAACATATCCATGAAGGTGGAACCAAGCCGTCTCAGAAAAAATATTAAATATGGATTTATTTCACCATGTATACACCACTGAGACCCCAATCACAAAATGTGAGCCTAATTACAGGATTATTTAGTTGAGGAGCATGTGCCACAGTTATTTTATATGGTTATAACGTCAACAGTTTAGTAACTCTTCACATAAAGCTATAAGCAATGCTTTCTGTTGTGAAAGATGCCTAAGCGATTCTTTTGGAGAAGTCTTCCTATGATGACCGATGTCTAATGTTTCTTTTATAAGAGCCCCACACTTTGGATTTCTTAGACTGGATACTTTCTGTGGCCTGCAATGTATTATGAAGTGTGTAGACTGTTGTAAGACCTGAAACTTTTACCCACAGGAAACTTTCTGCAAATTGTATTTTCACTTGACGGACTGTCTTAGCACATAAATAAAAATAAATGAATATGTAATGTTTGAATAGCCTTTATCTGATGAGTGACAGTGTCATGAAATCAAAATGTATTGATAAACTCAAGTAGGTATGACAAGTGATTCTCATGTTCGGGCCGTTGTACTTGACTACGAACGACCAGTTTAACGCGAAATGTGGGTTTCCTTCCTTATTCCTCCCTTACTGATAAACCCTGCAACCACCACTACAATACATCTTTCTTAACAGTGAAATAACAGCACTACGCAACAAAGTAAAAGATTACTACCCCCTTTATAAATTCCTTGGCTCCACTAATTATCCAAATAAGTATGAAAATACCAAAAAAAAAATACCACCTAGCCCTCATCAATATACGGTCTTCAAAGTTTGCTGAAAAAAATACAAACCTCCTTCAATAAATCTAAAACTGTCTGGAGCATAATTAATACCTATAGACTGAACAACAAGTCAATAAAAAATCTTACGCTAAATATAAACGACTCCGCTATAGATGATCCCACGTAGTCTGTAAAGAGCTCAATAGTTTTTTCTTGAATTTAGCCACTAATCAGTCCAAACCTACTGTTAGTGGCATAGACCTGTGTGCGAAATTATATCCCACAGTTCACACGCTATTTATAACTCCTACTTCAGAATCAGAAATAATAGATACTGTCGAGAAACTTCCTAGCAAAAGCTCCAGTGGTTGGGATGAAAAAAAGTCCGCTCTTGCTGAAAGATTCCATACCTGAACCTGTAAAACCCCTGAAATATTTATTTAACATTTCTATTTAGGAGGGTTTCTTTCCAAACAGCCTAAAAATAAGTATTATACGACCTGTCCACAAGAAAGGCAAAAAACACCTAATGAATAATTGTAGACCAATTGCACTCACCTCGGTGATCGCCAAATTATTTGATAAAGTAATGTTAAAGAGACTCTGAAGTTAACACAACATTCTCATTAATAAACAGCATAGATTTAGAAAGAGTTATTCCACAATCTCAGAAGTTACAACATTCATTCACGAGGTTATGCAAAAATTAAATGAAAGTCAAAGACGGAATCTATTTGTTAGACCTACGTAAGGCGTTTGACTGCGTTAATTATACGTTACTTTTAGAAAAAACTCGAAAACTTTGGTATTAGAGGTATCCCACATCAACTGATTTCCTCTTTCTTAGCGGAACGAATCCAATGTACAGAAATTATCTACAAAATAGACAAAATTATTAAAAAGTAGAGAACCGATTTTCGAGAGGTGACCTGTGGGGTTCCTCAAGGTTCAGTCCTGGGACCAGTTCTATTTATTTTATATATAAACGACATATCTCAGCAAAACTACTTCAGTACCACCACATATGCAGATGACACTAATATTCTATGCGGAGTAACACTTTAAGTAGCTTGCAACATTCAATATCTCAAACTATCACACTATTCGAGAAATACTTTGCGCTCAACAATTTGAGTATGAATAAAAGCAAAACAAAATTATTATGTTTGACTTAAGTAAATCAAAACCTCATGAAGCAGTAATTGGGAGCTTTCCCCCATGATCACTGACGAGCTCTCTTTGCTTGGTGTACAAATAGACGACAGACTGCTGGAATAGACATATAAACATCACCTGCAATAAATTAAGTAAAACCTTATTCCTATTCAAAACCAAGTGGGCCTACGTCAATGATGAAACTATGAAACTGGTCTATTTTGGATTGGTTTTTCCACACCTAAACAACGGTATCGAGGTATGGGATAATGCTGCAAAAACACACTTGAATAGACTATTCGTCCTTCCAAAAAGTCTATTAGAATAATTTATAACCGGAAACATACGGACTCGTGCAGAGAAATTCTCCGCTCTAGTGGCACATTGACCATCTATTTCCATCTATACCCCAAATTAGTCTTAAGAACAGTGATATACACATATTTAACGAGAAACAGAAATGATATGCGTAGGATGTCAGCTAATAAAGCATTATTGATAATGATCCCTATATTCTTGGTGCAATTATGTACAATAAATTACCAATGTCAATTAAAACAACTGCAGGAAAAATATTTAAGAAAGAACTTAAGGAATTTTTAATCCATAAATGCTTCCACTCATTAAATTTAATGTGACTACAATCTAGATGAGCTATTATTTTTGTATATTTTCACTTTTGTATATTTTTACTCTTGTATATTTTTTAATTTTGTATATTTTTATTCTTGTATATATTTATTTAAAATTATTACACTTAGATTTCCATGAGTTGTTGAAATAATACACAAACTGTGTAACTTCAGCATGTCAGGTAGCTATATTAGCTCCATTGACAATAATAAAGATGAAGATGAAGGCCGATAAATGATACCTTGGCTATTGTACATAGTGTACTTACGTCATGCGTAGTGTATCGCAGTTGTCAAATGGACAGATCGAATTGGATGCAGGATGGAATAGCCCCATCCTTTGTGAGTAAACCGATACCATGTAGTGACTCTCGCACTCCAGGAATTCCGCACGAATTCTGCTGCGTACAGTGGGGTATTTTGAACAAATTGTTGACCATAAACTATTTTCTTTAGAATATACCTGTTTAAATGTATCGGACATAACTTAGACAAGTATGTGTATATAGGCTGTAAATGAATTACACTGCACGAATTTTACTGGTAATAGAGTGTTCACAGACAATCAATTTACAGACAGGAAACCAATGGTCTACAAGGTCAAGTTAATAAGTTATACGTATTCAAAATAATTAGAGATTGAGACCAATAGATCATAACCAGAAATAAATATGTCAATATTATCCACTGGAATCGAGATAGTGATTATTAGGAACTTAGTAAAGCCTGTCTGCTGCCTCTCTGAAGAAGCATTTCTAAATAATGTATAAACAATTATTGTAGCGTTACCAAAAGCGCTTAAATTGGAGACTCAAGATGTGGCCGCACCCCACTGCAATGGATAACAGGTTGTGGCGAGCGACTAGAGAAATATAGAGCAGTTCTAAAACGTGTTCTTTGGCCGCAAGTGTATGCCGACTGACTGTGGAGCTAATAAACCCGAGAAATCAAGTTCAACCCCGGAAGAGTGGATAAGTTCCCCCTTTCTGTTCCACTTTGAGAGCAATTTTGTGCGTTTGCTTTAAAATGGCAAAATACGACCATCATATCCAATGCACAGAGTATTGTTTACTTTTGCTTCTTCTCATATCTGATGACTTTTTTTTTTCTGGGATCATCTTCAGACCATGGTGTAGTCATTAATTGATTCCGAGTAGGTGCTGGTTGCCCGCATTATTACAGTCTGCGATGAGATTCGCAACGCACCAGAAATACTCAACAGGGTTCGCGAATCATTTCTGCGCCGGTGCCGCATATGCTTGAGGTCACCATTTTGAGCAGTTCCTTTGAAGCCTGCACCTTCTCTATTGTGGCTCTACATCTCGATTAGGCCTTGATCTTCCCTGCTATTTTCTTCCATTCTTCTCTATCATGCGCCTTCCTTCTCCGGCCTCTGACTCCCATTGCAGCAAGATCTTACTACACACAATCCATCCATCGTGTTCTGCCTTTCGTTCTTCGTGAAAATATTTGCTCCTTTCACATTTTCTTTGGATTCCGCTCATCCTCCATTCTGTCCAAATGTCCCAACGATTTAAGTCTCTGGGATTTCATAAATCTAACAATACCTTAACCTTATACTAACTAATTTATTTCCTGATTGTTTCTCACTCTCCAATTCTGTGCACCACAATGTACAGGTCCAAGCATTTGTCTGACTATTCTTCTCTCGAAAGATGCAAAGTCATCGTTCACTGTTTATTAAGATAGAACAAACCTCAGACCCATAGATTACTACTGGCCTTATTAATGTTTTATAAGCTTTTCTGGTTGTTACTCCGTTAGAGAAAAATATTTTTATTTGCACAATAAGCTCATTCCCTGCCTGTATTCTTGCTCTTATAGTATCGCTTAATTTATTATCAGATTTAATTAAGGTATCAAGATATGAAACCTACACTTACGCATTATTTATTTCCTTACCTTTGTTATGCTTGAATCTACCTATTGTATTGTAATGGTAATATTAATTCAACTTATGTGTATAATAATTCAATCGCATGTAGCTCTTTCAAGTGTTTATCAATTATTTTCTTGTTTCTAAGCTGCTAGCTAGGCTTGAACCATCTCATTTGTGTAAGTGAAAATGAAATTCTCAGTGTGCACCTACTATTTAGGTCATGCAAGCGTAAATAATAGTTAAACAAACTTGAAAGAAATAGTTTAAACATTAGTTAAACGAAAAATTACAACACGACACAAATGTTCCGTGTGAATCAAATTAGATTAAGCATGCGCTTATGAAGAAAGAAAAAAAAAACCTAAAAAAAATATGAAGTTTTGGGTATTTGAACCTGTGCTTAAACACCCGTGTGCACCTTCGCGTCCTGACACAATAACCATTATGCTAAATAGACAGGCTGCGAAATTCACCCGCTTGTTTTCTCATCATGCGTACAGCTGCAGTGGACATAATCAGTTGGCGTGCATACCCTCAAACAGTTTTAAAGCACAGTTCTGTAATTTGTAATCCTAGACCACAGGTTTCCTGTTTCAAATGTATTGCCTATGAACCGATTATCACTAGTAAATTCGTGCGTTGTTATTAATTTACATCCTGTATATAGACAGGTGTCCCCAAAAAGACACCGACAACGCTTAGATGTTGTGTGGGATGGCAAACTGACTGGTTTTTAAATAGGAACCCCGTCCGGAAATGCACGGTTTGAACGCTGTAGCACATCGAAGTGTGAGATGGGTGTCTGTTCACTCTTCGTCAACAAACCCAATATCGAGCTGTCCACATCACAAACGGGCTTCAAGCTGTGCACCTCCTGCGTCATTGCAGAGCCTACATCGGTGGTGATGAGCCTCATGCACATGGCCCAATACGTGCGGTTGTCTTTGAAGATCTTCAATCGCTCCGTGAACTTGAGCCATAAGGTCCTCCACTGAGGTTACAGGAGTGTCATAAATTATACTCTTCATACAACTCCACAGACACCTCGAGAGGTGTTAGATCTGCCAACCGTGGTGGCCATGGAGCTGGTCCACCTTTACCAATTAATCAATTTGAACATGCGGTGTTGAGGTGATTCCACAAATTTACATTAAAGTGAGCTGGAACTCATGTCGGACATTTCAGCAGCTGTGTACTGGTACGTATCGGACTGCTGTTAAAACTTTACTGTACTGGAAACCACGCAAGTAACAGACTAGGATACGCACCAAGAACTCTATGGAGGAATTTACCGGATGCGCAGTAATGTTATTATACTCAGGTCGTTCATCCTAGTACACAGATGGCTAAAGCATAGCATATCTTCCATATTAAGATACGAAAACGAATATTAACAAATTGTTGCAACCTTTCGTTCATTTCCGGACAGCGGTTCCTATCTGAAAATCAATTAGTCTGCCATCCCGCACGAGCAGCGCTACCCGAATAGGGTAGGACCCCAACAAACTAGCCTTTAAAAGTTTCTGGCTTTGTTCTGCATTATTGGTCTCTATCAGTAGCATGCCGTCGAGTAGTCTGCTCTCATTCTTTACGGGCCCACATATCCTGTCAACTTCGCACTTAATGTAGAAAGGGTTCAGGTCCTTAATCGTTTTACCGGCGCATGCCAAGATCAGAACTAGAAATGAGTCAGCGAAAGGGGTTTTGCGCGGATGCATATTGAATTGAACCCCCATCCAGAACCGTCGGCGTCAGCCTGCCATCCGAGGGTCAAAAGATAAAAGACACCAAAATCTCCACGGTCTGTGCCGCTATGGAGACCCCTCCATGACTGACCTCAAGGCGTACTTCAGAGGGACTACCCTCCGGTCTTCACTGCTTGTCCACATGGGTAAACCGTTCACCACGAGCACCACGGCTTTATTCCCTCACCACAGGAACAACCGCCTATAGCTCCCCACTTTAAGACACACTGCCTCAAAGGAGTCAGCGTGGATTCAGGGGACTTCGGGTTGATTACACCGGGGTTCCGTCAGCGGTAACACGTCCGGTCGGTGATACTATCCCGACGGCACACGGCCGTCGGGGTATTAACACAGGCCGTGCCCTCAGGGAGCTACGTGGGTGTACATGACGTGTGGACGGGCTCCGCACCTAAGGCTACACTAGGGGGTAGTGTGAAGGGTCCACCCAACCTTCGCGCCTGAGACCTCCGTGGAGCACACAAGTCGGCGGCCGCGCTGAAAACCGTGGGACAGGACCACGGAGAAAGGAAAGATTCTTGCTGGTGAGACAGGAGCTATAAACCTATGATCTTACAAACTAATACTTATAATAAACCTAGAAGAGGAAGAGGGTGATGAAGAGTACCGGTTAAACCAGCTACACGTGGCAGCAGTTAAAGAACATGGAAGGGGTGAAATGAGGGTGAGCGGCTCGGGGCCCCGGGTGCGCCAAACTCGAAATTACCGTAGTAGGTCCCCCTGGGAGGATATTTATGATAATCGCAACATAAAAATAAAAGCCTTGCGCAACAATAAAAATACCATATAAGAAAAACGAAAGGGGCGTGAAGGTGCGGCTAGTTTCTATGGTTCTTATATAACAAACTATTGCTCTTTTTAATGCTGTCAACGAAAATACAGGGACGGATCCTGAACTTATTCATTTGAACTTAAGAGTAATATTTTAAAAAATTTAACGTTATAGTTGATATTGCTCTAGGCGCTTAAAATGAGTTGTTATATCGAATTTTTTAAAAGCAGAAAAAGGCTGCTTGGTTACTATACATCTCCCTGAGGATAAACCATTATGCACAACTATCATTAGCTTCGCAACAACACTCTTGTTCACCACACAAATGACATAACTGCAGAGAATCTGTCAGATGTGCAGCGTCAGAAGTCCTAAATTAAGACTCCCTACACACTCAGGCGTTTACATGGATAAGCATATGAAGTGTGGCACAAGATACAGCATCTATGTATCTACCATGTAGAGCATTCCGGTTATGCCAAAATTTACTTTCAAAATTTTAATTTTGGCCAGCTTTTGGATGCAAATGCACCACTATGCGGCGCACAGGTTGTCCGTTCCTGCAATGGAGCTGGGAAGAAAGTATTTTCGCTCAACGACTTTCTACGATCTTAAAAGTGGGTTAAACCAGTGCCAACGTCTTGAACGTTTGCCACAGGCTTTGGGGGACATTGATCCTTCCCATGTCACATTTTCTAGTGGTTTCGCAATCTAAAAGGGGCCGACCATCCTTGAAAGATGAGGAGAGAAGTGTAGGCGTGTGGCAACGGCAATGACTGAGGAAAACATTGCAGCCGCTTCACGGAAATAAGCACATAACATTTTAAAGAAATTGAGGCAGCTTTGTAGATTGGATCGCCAGCAGTTTTGAAAGTCCTCCATGAATTCCTTCATGTGAGGAAGGTCATATCCGATGGGTGCATCACAATTTGACGGAAGAACAAAAACATGCCCGTGTTGAATGGTGTGAGAAAATGCTGACTAGATTCAAAGGAGGGCATTTCAGACGGGTTTCTGACATCGTCACAGATGATGAAACACGGATTTATTAGTTTGATCTGGAGACCAAACGGCAATCAGCGGTGTGGATCTTTTCTGATGACAATCCATCGATAAAATTGATGTCACACAGAAGTGTCCACGTGAAAGGGTGAACTTGTGCAACCATTTCTCTGGAGAAGCAAAGCATGGTTACCGCTAATTGGTACATCACCGTTTGCTTGCCAAAAGCTTTTCCCAAGCTACAAGAACGGTCCCGACCTGGCTCAATGTAGCTTTTTTCTATTCCTGACAGTAAAAAATGCTCTTATCCAAGCTCCTGGCTACCTGCGCACCACGGGTTGATTATCCTTGCGCTACTGCAATTCCTGGAGTGGGAGATTCACTGTCTGATACCAGTTTACTTACAAAGAATGGGGCTGTGCCATCCTGCATGCAATTCGAGTGGATCAACTTTCGTTTTCGCACATCTCAAAACTTTCGTAATGACCCTCGCAAAAAAATATTTTTGCCTAACTGCAGTACGCTGTGTCTTGCAGAGGAACGAAACTAGTAACATTAGTATGTGCTTAAGCAGAGGAGAAAACCCCAGTGTAAAATTGTTATTTAAAAATTTCGAAACACAGTGTAGCAAAGTCATATAACATTTGTACCAACCGCTGCTACAATCTCTGATATGAAGGTCGAAGAAAGAAGTCGGGAAAAAGTGTGGCATTATCTTCGCCTTAGAACTGCTAGTTGTACGTTGATACACCAGAACCTTCTAACCTGATGAATAGAGAAAAAGAGAAGACAAGGAGAAGTGAATTCCTGGTCACTCAGCTAGCAAGGAACAATAGACAAAAGAGGCGTTTGTTGCGCTAAGCGGCTGTTGATGGACTTCTGAAACGAACCAGTGTGTTATTTAGTACCAGCTCCTTAAAAAGGCGCAAAGAGCGGACCTTAATGTTAATGCGCGTTCGGGCATTCCCCACGGTAGCTCAGCGGTAGAGCATCCCAACGGAAAGGGGACGTGTTTTGATTTACGGCCGTGACACTGAATTTTTCAACTTTGACTCAACTCTACAGTTCATGTATTCATTCTTATTGTTTCGTTTTTCTTTTTTATGGCTTTTGAAAGGATTGCTCTCCAGATCAGCGTCATCGTTTTCTATAGGCATGTAACTTGTAAGTGTTTTGAATATTTTCGATCAGATTAATTGCACTGCACTCCAACTTGGATTTAAACTCGTGTGAGTTAATCGTAGAACATTGTTTCGCTTTCTCCGTAGAGGAAGAGTGACATACATACTCGTACATCTACCTGATCCCTACCTTCATTAATTTTCATAGCGGCTTTTGTAATTCTTTGCTAATTACACCGTTTCTTTTCCAAGATTATAAAATTAACGTTTTAGTATGTGTGTAAGGGAGGGGGGACACCTAGACCCACCACGACCCCGACATGAATATATTGCAAGCTATCTACCCCCCCCCCCCAGGGTGAAGGGTTGCGGCGAAGTGAGACCATTGGTTTGTCAGAGAGCGGAACCAGCGAAGCCCAGAGACGCATAGAAGTCTCTAACAGCTACAGTTAATTTACACCTGGAGCAAAACCGAAATTTTTCCTCTACCCAGGGAGAGGGCGACGAGGTGACCCTTGCGGTCCGGGCAGCAAGTTCCAGGGAGGACCAGGGAAGATGTTCCAGAGCGCAAGCATCTACGCCGTCTGTCCGCCTTTTCCGGAACTACCAACACTATCAACCAAACCTGAAAGATGACAAGGAAGGGAAATGAGAAATGAAGGAAAAGGAATCTATGCAGAAGAGATTATGCACTCCATCATTCGATTAAATGACATAGGGAAGCCACATAAAAACCATTTCCAAGTGCACGGTCACAAGTGCACCGAAACCCGCGACTTTCCGGGCCAAAGACGTTACCCGCTCGCTATACCTAGTGTTTTAGTAAATGAGAAAACTTTCTCATTTGTCAACTATTTTGGAGACAAATGTTTGTGCAAATTGTGTAACATGCATCATTGATTATTTAGTAATTATTATTTATGTATGCCAACAAGCTTACTGCTGGTGTTTTTAAACACACAAGCCGTGTGTGGGCAATGTTTAAGTTGTTTAAGTTCAGTTAAGTTAATTTTATGCATCATTGAGTTATACAAAATATAAATGTATGAAAATAATACATTTCTACTATAGTGATGGCAATGTAGCCTTATGCATGTGGGTGCATATAATATACTTAGTGATTCACCAGTACCTTATTATTTATGAAGACATCCAATGCCCTTGTCAATAAGGTGCATATTACTATGAGTCCTTGTTATTTGGTTGCCTTCTACAGAGTATTTTTAGAGCTAGGGAATGATCTTGCTGGGATCTGCGTGTGGCCAGCGAGGAAGACAGGCTACGGCGCGAATTGGAGTTACCTACGTAGTACCGGTAGTCTTACACATGGCTAACATTGTATACCATCATATGATATAAGTGTATCTTTTATATGAATTCAATGAGCAATTTTTTGGGGTTCGTTTAGAATATGGATGTATTAGGTGATTGTGGTTTTACTTCAGTGGGCCATCACTGCAGTTCGCGCCGTAGCCTGTCTATCTTGTTAGCCATGGATCTGCACGAGTGACACCTTGCAAATTGATAGTAGTAATAGTAATGTCTCTGTTTCTTTCCTGGAAATAAGCAAGACACTGCCCATAATGCGAGCGGGCAATGTACTTAGTAACGTACTCTTCCGAGTTTACTGCATCAGGTCAGAGAAATACTAATCTGACATCCGTATGTCTTATAAATACAAAGGTGAACTTGTCCATAAACCACTGCGTATCCATGGTCCATTCACCACGTCTAAAAAATACCTCTGTAAATCCAGCTTTCTCTTCAAAACAAAACAGCCTTAACAGCAATGGCTATACACTATCACTACAGTTTTACCTCAATCCTTTGGGTTTTTATCTCTGGGCACACCTTAAACTATTGGTTTATGGATCAGCCACCCCAGATGAAGAAACTCTTCATCGACATGTTATGGAAACCTATGAAACCATTCGACACCATCCCGGAGTTTTTGAAAGGGCATGACAGTCCATGATTCGATGAGTGCCTAGAAGCATGAGGAGGATGTTTCACGTATTTATTATGAGTTTAGTGTGAGTAGGGCCCGGAAGTTCATGCCCTAAAAAACTATGAAATATGCACTAAAAACTGGAAAATATGCCAATAAATATGCACCTAAAATACAATTCATGCATATAATTATGTTCCAAGAAACTTGAAAGTATGCCCTTAAAATATAATTTATATTTAATATTCTTCACCATAAACAAAGTAAGATAAAATTGAACTTAAAATTTATTGTTGCGAAGTAGAAGCTCCTGATTCAAGTCCTAAAGAAGTAAGGAATTGCAGTTCACAACATCTGCATGACAGAGGTTTTCAAACTTGAAAGAATGCCAGTTATCTCTGTAGATGGATTTATATCTTAAGAAACTCTTCTTCTCATCCCAGGATGATACTGGCACATACCTAAATGATGGTAACTGGTTTACAGTTAAAGGCAATTAAATGTAAGTTAATTGTAGTGTTTCCATTTACAATGTCTCTAACTTTTCATATCTGTTCATATCCAGGATTTTTTGATATAACATTCTTCACTTTGTGCTTCAGTATTTCCCCTACACAACCGGAAACATTGGGTGTTGTTTCTTGAAATACTTTGAGTGCATCCTTTAAGAGTAGGCCTACTGTTTCCAATGAGGTAATAGCTTTAGGTAGCTCGGGAAAGTATACAGGCAAAAGAATGGTTCCTGCTTGTTAAGGAAACCAACTATTATGTTTGTAATAAATCTATCTTCAGAATCTGTTGTTTCACACAGTCAATAAATTCATTTTCCAGTTTATCTCACATTCTTGATACAATATAAGTTGACATAAGTTTTTCCTAATACACTTTTGTCAGGTATATGAGGTGTGGTACACTTATGAAGAGAATTTCTCAAATTAGGATTAGCAGTTTCCAAAGCGGTATGCCTGGTGCTAAAAATACTCTACATAAATTGCCCTAATTGTTTTAGCCTTAGGCTCATCTTTTTTTTTCTCCCAAGCAGCTCAGTTCCGAGTTGAAACATTTCTAATCTTGCAAGGAAAAAAATATGGTCTTATGCCACAAAACATTAATATGATAGAAATATGTTTTTTATTAGAAAAGCCAAAATAATGATTTATATGCAACATAAAATTGGGTTTAATAAGCTTATAAACTGATGATTGGTGCACATAAGTTATCAGAATTGTAGTTAAAACTGAGATAAAAATATGCAAATGCATGAACTTCCAGGTCCTAGTTATGAGTGCACCATTGTGTTGAACAACTCCTAACAAGAAAACAAAGGATTATAGGACATGTTCATTTGAACTTTTTTCCTTCTTGTGTTATAAGGAACCCATACCCGAAGTCTGTAGAAATATTTCTGATACAGCCTGTATATTGTTGACATACTGTGTGCTGAACTAATACATTACATTTTTGAGAAAAAATAAGTTGGACGTTAATGAGCTGAACAAATATATTCACGAACAAAGGTGTGTGTGTGTGTGTGTGTGTGTGTGTGCACTCGTGTGTGCATGTACGTGTGCGTGTGTGTCCTGAACATGGAAATGTTACCATGTTGATTAATGTTATATCTGAAAGTATTGTCAAGAAGTTACTGTCAATTTAATAGAGCTGTTATGTATATCAAACTAATTACTTTGTTATTTAGTCCTTGGATTTAATACATTATTTATCTTAGTTGTTATTATAAAATTGTCTAATGACTTTGCAGTCATGGTTTATTGTTTAATTCCAATAAAGGGTAGCTTCCAAGGATGCCAGAGATGCTGTCCCTTAAGGTATTTCTATCTTCATTAATAATTATGATATGTTATAACAATTAATATAAGATAGTAAGTTATTCTCACACATGAGGTTAAGAATAATAATATATGTGGTGCTGTTTTTATAAATAAGTCTTTACATAGCATACCGGAGATAATGTTCTTAGTGAAAGATGAAATAGTGTGATATCAGACGCGATTTTTATCTGCAGGGTCGAGGTTACAGAATGGAATGCACAAATCAACGTTCCTTTATCACAACATATTTATTCATTAATTTACACTTTCAGCACCATATTAATTAATCAACAACTTTCACAGTTTGGTAGAATCTACACTGTATAAAAGTTTGGGTGAAAGTTACATGTTCACGCGCTACCAAAAAAAACACATCCTTTCATCTTGAGCACACAGACGCTAATGAAAATAGTCCTTGGCGTCTCTCTTACGCAACACCGCCATTCTTTTGTATTCATCCGCGCAATAGTTTTTATTGGTTGAACACAAAGTGACAAGAAACCATTGGCTATCTTGAATATTAAAAATAAGTCCCTGATACACCCAAACAAGAACTAGAAATTTACGCACTCTTACAAAAATATTTACATGAACGATTTTCTATTGGTCAATATTCTGTCTCATATGTAAGCAGGCTGACAATCCTAAAACTGAAAATAAATTTTTGTATGACATCACCATCATAAGACCTGACATGCAAGATGATCAAAAAAGCTTAAAAAGTGTTAATGGCATAAAGGTGTTGGCATTAAATTATTACTGCAATGAGATACCAACAAAATAGCTTTAAATGTAAAATAAGATTCAATGAAATGCAATAAGTGAAAGTAGCTTCAAATATAAAAGACTCATTGACTTAAAAACCCATAAAATAGTAAGAAATGATGGTAATGTTTAAGATAGTAAATAGTTTTTAGCTAATAAAGATTCATTTATTATATCCGGCATGTGGGCCTTGGCCTCCTTCACAATCAGCCTCCATGCTTTTCTATCCTTAATATTTTCTCTCCATCCTTTCACCTTCAGTGTTCAAATCATCTATCACTCCATCTCATCCTGGGTCTTCCTTTCTTCCTTGTTGAGTATAGTCTTGCTTTAAACACTCTTAAAGGTATTCTATTCGTCTCCATTCGTTCCAGATGTCCCATCCATTGTAGCCTTAGTGCTTTAATAAAGCGTACTATATCCTCTCCTTTTATAAGTTGGTTGATTTCCTCATTATAACGTATCCTCCACACACCTTGTTCTACTACAGGACCATATATTCTCCTTATTATCTTGCGTTCAAATTTTCTTAATTTCTCTTGGTCAGACCTTGCCAGTGTCCAGGTCTCTGCCCCATATGTAACTACTGGTCTTATCAATGTTTTATGTATCAGAGTTTTATCTTTCCTAGTTAGTATTTTATTTTTTAACAATTTTAAATTTGCAAAGTATGCTTTATTTCCTGCTTGTATGCAGTCCTTTATAGTGATGCTCATTTTGGCTTCATTATCTATTATATTCCCCAGGTAACAAAACTTCTCTGTTCCTTGGAATATTTGATCACCAATTCTCAAATCCTGTAGCTTCCTATTCCCTCCTGATATCATCATGTATTTTGTTTTCTGCGCATTAACTCTTAATCCCATTCTCTCTGCATTTTCCTGTAATTTCTCATACACTTCTATTATTTTATTTTTAGATCTGGCTACAATAGCAATATCATCTGCATAGGCACATATCTGACTCATCTTGTTAAATATAGTGCCTCTCTGATCTATCTCTGCTATAACATGATGCAGAGCCAATGTAAATAAAGTAGTGGATAATCCATCTCCTTGCTTTACTCCTTTATTGAACTGGAAGCTATCACTTAATTTACTATCAATTTTTACTCTAGCTTTCATATTATTCATAGTCATCCGTATTAATCTGACTAATTTATTTGGTATGCCCATTGCCTTCATAGCCTCATACAGTTTCCTCCTATTGACACTATCAAATGCCTGTTGAAAGTCCACAAACAGTATGTGAAGATCTATTCCATATTCATAATGCTTCTCCAAAATTTGTCTCATGGTGAATAGTTGGTCTGTAGTTCCTTTATTAGGTCGAAATCCACACTGGTATTCTCCTATTATTATCTCTGTGATTTGCTTACTTCTTTCATTAATTATTGTTGATAATATTTTATACACTATATTCAACAGAGTAATACCTCTGTAGTTATTACATTACAATTTGTCCCCTTTCTTAAAAATTGGACAAATTATCCCAGTGTTCCAGTTTAGTGGCATTTCCTCCTTCTCCCAGATCTTTGTAATTATGCCGTATAATACATGTCTTAGGGGTTCCCCACCATATTTCACCAGCTCCACCGTTATGTTATCTTCTCCTGGTGCTTTATTGTTCTTCATTCTTTCCACAATTACTCCAATTTCCTCTAATGTAGGTGGGTCGACATTCCCTTCTATCCTGTTTCTGTTCTCATTCCTCCCCTCTTCCTCTACTTCTTCTCTATCCTCTTCAGTTATGTCATTTAACAATTCTTTAAAATGTTCTACCCATCTTGCTACTACCTTCCTCTCTTTACCTATGAATTTCCCATCCTTGCTTCTGCATCCATTGACTCTCGGCTGAAACCCTCTTTTCATTCGATCTACTGCTCTATAAAATTTTCTGGTTTCATTTTGTGTGCTTAATTCCCCTATTGCTTCCATTTGACTTTGTATCCACCTTCTCTTTTTCTTCTTAATTATATTGTTTGCTTTCCTTCTTAATTCTTGGTACTTCTCACAATTTGCTCTGGTTTCTCGTTGCATCATTCTTTTCCTGGCTTTATTTTTCTCATTTAATGTATTTGCGCATTCGTCATCGTACCAATCTGCATTCCTTGCTTTTTCCTTTTCTCCAATGATTACCCTAGCCATTTCTACTATTAACTCCTCTAAGGCCTTCCATTCTTTATCCACATTATCAATCTTCTTACGATTCAACTCTGCTATCCTTTCTCCTAAGGTATCCTGGTACCTTTTCACTTCTTTCGAATTCTCCTTAAATTTATCTATATTCCACACTATCCTATTCATTCTAGGTATTCTTGGTACATTAGCCATTCGCTCTCTAACTTTAGCTTTTACTAAATAGTGATCTGAGTCACAATTTGAACCTATACAGGTTCTTACATCAGTCACTGATGTAAAGTGTCGTATTGTCACCAAAACATGATCAATTTGGTTCACTTCTGTACTACCTGGAATCTTCCAGGTACCTAAATGTATTTTTTATGAGGAAATGCTGTACTTTTAATAAACATCTTATTCCTAGCTGTGAATTGAGCAAGCAGATCCCCATTCTCATTATTATATTCATTCAGGGTGAATGGACCAGCCACTCCTCTCTGTGCTTCTTTTCTTCCTATTTTAGCATTGAAGTCACCGAGAATTATTATGTCCTGTCTGCTTACTTTATTGCATACCCCTTCCAAATTATTGTAAAACCTTTCCTTCTCTATCTCCTCCTTATCTTCTGTTGGTGCATGTACTGATACTGCGATTATGTTTCTAAATTTCCCTTTAATTCTAATTTTACATATTCTATCATTAATCATTTCATATTTCATCATGGCTTTCCTGATTTACTTAGATATCATGAATCCTGTTCCCAATTATCCTGTTCTTTCCTTTGGCCCACTATATACCATTGTGTATTCGGGTTTATCTATCCTTCCTTCTCCTTGCCATCTTATCTCTTGCAGTGCTAGCAAGTCTATTTTATATTTCAACATCTCATTTGCTATCTCCTTCATTTTTCCTGCTTGTTTCATTGTTCTGATATTCCACGTGGCCATATTCATGTCCTTTTCCTGCCTAATGTCGTCAACTAGTGTACCTCCAATCCGAGGCTGATTATTAGGTTTCTGAACATTATTGTTTTACAGGGTGGGTTGTTAACCCAACGCCCAGCCCCCAACCTGGAGGACCAGGTCCCACATTTATATCCCCTGTGACTGGGTGACCCGGCTATGCCCCCAGGCACTGGGTACCCATTTTAGTCGCCTTTTACAACATGCATGAGCTACATTGGTGCTATTCTTTACACCCGGCCACCACACGGGTGAATAAGGATTCATTGCAGCAGCAAAAAAAAAAAATTAGAATTTAATAACATAAAATGGTAAAACTTGTTAAGATAATACATATCTTTAAAAGTAACTAAGTTAAACCTTAAAATATTAATCATATGAAGGCATTAAATTTATGATAACAATGTGATATAAGCAAGAGATCTTCAAATGCCAATTAAGACAACCAGAAAGCATGAGTGAAATGATTTGATAGTAAGGAATGTAAACCATTAAAATATCTTGGCAAGTCATTACAGCAATTAAAATAGATTCATGATGCATCATCACAGTTAACAATGTTCAACACTCTCAAGATACCAATGGTTTCACCTCATACTCACCACATTAATTGTGCAGCAGCATTTCCTAGTTCTTCCAGCAATTCATGCTTAAGAAAACAGTGGGAGGATACTAGTGAATGAAATCATGTTTACTAAGGCAGGGACCCTTTTTACTTACTCTGATGATACATATAAACAAAATTATATTGTAACACAATTAACTTTTTGATTATTTTATTTCCTTATTTTTACATCCAGTGATGGTCTCCCTCAACACAAATTAGCACAAAACCCCTTTCTTTACATTAACTTTTTTAACCTTTCTTGTCTCTATCTGTTACTTTTTCTCTACTGTCAGGCAACCACAACATCCAAACAGCATGTAATTATGTTGTTAGCTAATGCTAGATTTCTGACAATGAAGTCATTAATCCTCTTGCTCTCCAATATTTTTCACTGAAAATAAATATTGAAGAGACTTAGCAGTAAATGTAACCGCTTTTTAGAGAGCACCATATTTTTATGTTTTGGTGGTCACATCGCTCTCTCACATTATGGATTATGGATGCTTCCCAAAGAAGTCTGAAGCAATATCATAATATGTTTATGAGGACAACAGTTGAAAATTTTCTTACCCAAGTACTAGGTGCGCTTTCTAATCCCTTCTGCAATACATGATCTCTCATTTCATATTAATTATTTCTAATAAATTTCTGACAAAAGCATTTATGTACTTGAGACAAGTGCACTTACTCTTGTCTCAATATTAGCAAATTCCAGGTTGTGTAGGGTACATGGGTGAGATTATTGCCTTCTCACAAGTCACAAAACTGGTATATAAGGAAAAATGAAATGAAATTAGATATGATACATTTGTATCTAAACACTATAGTCTACCTCAACTGTTTATTCAGGTTAAAGAAAATCATCAACCAGAAGAAGAAAAAATACCTGGTAAGTTCATTATTATTATCAATCAACTACAGCATTTCATTTATAGCCTTTAAAGAGTTAAGAATAATATAATTTGCTTTAATATATTACATAGCATAAATAAAATACTTCAACATAGAATATAGCAGGGATATATACATCATAAATTATTTTTTGATTACTTGTAACACTCTTATTCTTCTAAATTGTGTAAAGGAAAAAATGATGATTGGCAAATAATTTAAACGTATGTATGTATCTTATTTACAGGAAATCTGGGAGAAAACCTTAATAAAACATGAAAGTTTAGACCACATAGAAGATGATGATAACATTGAGTGCCTGCCAGCTATTCCTCTAAGGATGTTTCAAAAAATAGCTGGAGATAATTTGATTAAAATACCAGACTAATTTGCATTATGTGGTGAAATGGAACAGGTTGAAAAACACAGACAGTTTTTGTCTTTGGTGGCTGAAATGGTGTTTGAATAAATATATACAAGTTTTAAAAACTGCATATTATGTGAACAGTCTGAAAACTAAGAGAGACAGTTTTAATGGGGAATGCACCCTCAATTTTGTAACAGAATGACAACTTAGACATGAACCTCTCAAATTCTGTATCTGGTGCAAATGAAGTAATTATCAATGCTGTCCTGGAGAAGGAGATAAGCGCCTTTCCTTTAGTTTTCCATCTTCCTTTGTGTTGTGATTATCCGTGGAGTGGTTTTGGTTATTCTTAACTCTCCAGTGTGCTTGACAAATGTCAATGTATACATAACCATTCTTTTGGAAGGTGTTTATTAAATAATTTATTTTGTGGGACAAGTGGTCTTTGTAATTGCATAAGCTTGATGAAACAAGGTAGCAAGGGATAGTTTTCTTCTGGATTGTATGGTGGTGACTACAGTATCCAATAAAACTGTGTGGATACTCAAAAACCATAACATTAAAATGATATTCCACCACCAAAATAGTTGAGACTGTATATGAGACCGGTTAAGGATCATCTTTGTTTTAAAACATCTGGTGTTTACAAAATTCCTTGACAATGTGGGAACACATATAGGACAGACAGATCGTGTGATTAAAGAGAGATATGAGGAACACCAATGCAATCTACGACTACTACAATCAGAAAAATTAGCAGCAGCACAGCATCGTCTCAACAATGACCACAGAATTTTATTTGTCAAGGTCGTGGTTTTACACCATATTAGCCAAGATTATGACAGACTCATAAAAGAGATAATTGAAATCAAATTAGAACCAAATAATTTTAATAGGGACAATGGTCTATGACTGAGCACAGCTTGGACAGGAATACTTAAAAGAAGGCCATGATTTTAAAATGACTGTTTATTTCTTATGCAGTTCCCAAGGAAGGCCACGAGTTTGAGATGGCCATTTATTCATTAATTATTCATTCTTGACGATGGCTAAGGAGCCTAGTATGGCCAAAAGCTCAAATAATGTTACAGATATTACACCCGATAAGCCCTAATCAATTATATACTGTACTATTAAGTAAAAATACTTGTTCATGTTCATGAACATGATAATACTGAATATTTTTATTTTAAATAGCTAGTTTTTCATTATTACATAATTCTAACTAATATGAGCACCTGCATAATTTACTATGGAACTATGATTTACACCTTAAGGATCGTCAAAAAATAAGTACTTGTAGGGAAGTAGAATTGAAACTGAAAAATTCAATGCCAATGTGTGAAGCGGAGGATCTGTGGTTCAAATCCCGGCTGTGGCACTGAAGTTTTCAGTTCCGATTCTACCTCTGCCACAAAGTACTTATGGTTGCAAGTCACCCTTATGGTACCTATCTCAGATGTGAGATTCCCTAGTGGTCTCCCTGGAAATTATGAATTAGTTTGGGAATTTAATGTCATATTGGCAAGTGGCCATGGTAGTTGCAAGTTGCCTCAGATTAGAGTAGCTGGACATGAAGCGGAAGATCTGTGGCTCAAATCCTGGCTGTGCCATTGAATATTTTCAGTGCTGATTCTAACTCTCAAACATTGTCCACAGATGGCTTTTGTGTTTAAAAACACCAGCAGTTTGTTAGTTGGAATGAAAGAATAACTCTTAGGAAAATTCCTAAACCATCCTACTTAGTGTAATTCCAAAATTACCTGTGGCACTCATTTAATTTCAAACTTTTCTCACTCTTTTTGGAACACATTTTTAGACATAGGACATAAATTTCTTCCTTTCTGATCTTCCTTCCTTTCTTTCTTTTCTCCTTATTTTTCTTCCTAGATAAAGATATACCAAAACTTTCTTTTTACATGCTTCCTTGAACACATCTCATACATCTTTCCTGACTCCAGACTATCTTCGTAGCAGTTGCTGCTATTTGAGACAGCAGCTTGGACATTGCTGTATTGTATTTTTCATTTTCTGTGTTGCATGTAAACACCACATTAAGATGATGTTCAGACGAAGTAGGAAATATTTGGTAGATGTGATTTACTGAATATCAAGAATATTGTATTTGAAAATAGAGGCATTTTGTGGCATAAGGAGGTAATTCATAAAATTATGATTTGTGGATTTGAGTTAATTTTAAATATAAAATATATTTTATTATATGTTCCTATTACATTTGGCTCAACTTGATTTCTTGTCCTGAATAGGAATCTAACCAGCAAAGACACTCTATTTCTCAGAAAAATGAAACAGCATGAATGCAAGAAATAGAAGGAAGCCAACATTGCAGTATAAAAGAATCATATTTACCAGAAATATCAGAACTGAGAGGTTAAAATGAACAGTGAACTGCTTTCATTACTTTTCACTGGAAGAAAGGTTTTGCAGTTTTATGGGAGCAACTATTTAGGTTAATAAATGTCTGTTATATTTTTATATGGTAGTATGAAGTATGTTTAATATGTATGAAACTTCTATTTATATAATCAAAAAATGTTTAAAGAGCTTATTGGTAGTGTTTTGAACTTAGAACAAAATGTGCCAATGAGTTTCTTAAGTATTCAGTTAGTAATATAACTATTTGATTCATAATTATTTGTAACCACTCTATGATTATTTTACTTGTGTTGTGATGCCTCTGACATTGCTTGGTACAGATTGTCATGCTGCATAATATTAACCTAAAGTGAACACATCTAGATAGGTAGAGTGGACAATAATTATGTATTGTCAACACATTCATAAAAATAAGCACAAACCTGTGCAAAATTCACACTGCAAAACATAGTAGTACAATGTAGTTTGCAAATTCATTGCAGGCATGGAGATGGAAGATGATACTTTTCCTTCACATTTAATATTCAATGCTGAGACTATATTCCATTTTAAGTGGAAAAATCAACCTTCACTATGTAAGGATATGCAGAACATAACAGCCACATACTACAGTCTCTCCAAAGTTTAATGTGTTTTGCAGTTTCCTGGAAGATTTACAGTCAATTTTGCTTTCTTTTGTTTTTATTGGAAAACTACAGTTCCAGGAATCATGTGCCTGGATGTGTTGCAGATCTGACTTTTTCCACAATTATGATTTACTGAACACTTTATTTTTCAATAGGTTGGAGCACCATTGTACTGGCACTGGGGATGTAAGAGCATTTCTTAAGAATGAGCTGCCTTAACAATAGCTCACCTGAAGGGTCCTACGCATTTTCCATTGCATTATTGGTCTCCAAGGTCGCTGATCTCACAGTATTTGTTTGTTTGTTTTTTGCTTTTCTTTGTGAAGGTTTGGGAAAGATTCCATCATACCCTTCCAACAACTGTGGGTGAGTGCTACAATGTATAAAAACAAAAATGACTGCAGTAACACCTGATTTGCTTGAACAAGTATGGGACGAGTTTAATTATCATTTGATCTTTGTCAAGTATCCAGTGGAGGGCACAATGAACATTTGTAAAAAGCTTTAAAATTATGTAAATAACAACTTTGTAATATTAAATGTATAATAAAATGTATATCAAGGTTTCATGGAATCAGATGATTTGTTTTAAAAGACTGTATTTGTTTAAGGTTCATATAACTTGCTATTTTCATTTTTGGAGCATTATTATCATGGTCCATACCCATATCTGAATACTTTTTCTGCATAAATTGATTCCAGTGTTCTCTTTCTTCCAGCACTGAACATGAGCAATGATGTGGCGGGGGCAACCTTCATGGCAGCAGCCACATCTGCGCCTGAGCTCTTTGTTAATGTTATTGGTACATTTATAACAGAAGGGGACATTGGTGTGGGTACAATAGTGGGGAGTGCTGTTTTTAATATATTAGCTGTGGCTGCATGCTGTGGGATTGGTGCTGGCATTGTGAGTATGGCTGAAATGTCTTTTTCAATACTAGTAGAAGTAAGATAATGCAGGATAACATGCTACACATTATAATATCCAATACTGTTTACATTATCATAGTTGGTTTTTCTTAATTGTTCAGAAATGTTGTTGTTTTCTAGTGCCTTGCATCTGGCAATGAAGCCATTAGCATTCGTGCTTTCCAATACTTTTGAACTGTTCAGAAATGTAGGTACATGAAAAGTAACTATATTTTGTACAGTTAGTAACAGCAAATTAGTCAGTGTACTACTATATTGTACCAAAGCATTTTATACTTAAGCATTGTTTCATTAATGCAAATAAATGATGGTTGTACTTTTGCACACCTGTGTTTGAGAGAGCCACTTACTTGATGTATTTATTGAAGTACGAATTTCAGTTTAAATATTTATATGCCCACTAAGTTGCACAGCTGCATGAATTATTATAAACATCTAGTCTAATGTGTCAACACCAGTGGCGTATATTGTGGGCTATCAAAGCTATCAACAAAGCCCATATCTAAAGTAAACTATAAATTGATAAGTGGTATTAATAATATGGAATTGCAATAATAAGCCAGTTTCCCTCCTGGAGAACTAGTGCATCGAATGGAATATGTCTCGTTCTCTACCATTGAATAAAGGGAAGAATAGTGATTTGGATGTTTGCTACAGCAGCCTTCGCTACAATGTGGGTACAGAGAGATGAGGTGGCAGAATGCAAGAGTAAACACACAGAAGCTTCAGAATCCTACGTTACCATACACACACGATGTCTCTGAAATGTGCCGTATGAACACAAATTCCACATAGCAATAGCATGAGGAGTTAAAAGCAAGAAAGAGCATGTTTTCAATTGTGTGAATGTTATGGTTGTCAACAGCTACATATTAATTACCAGCTTTGGATAAATATTAGAGATCAAAAACGCATATAAAATCTTTTATAGCATTAGAAACTTTCAACACTCAACTGACAGATCATTCATTGAACTGTCAGAAAAAATTGCATAATGAAAAGATTAAAGAACATATAAATGTATTAAATAGATTGATTGATGTAGTGGTTCTTGTAAAACAAGGAAGTTCTTTTAGAGGCCACGATGAAAGCAAGAAGTCATTAAATAAAGATAATTACATAGAACTGCTACAATTTCTGGCTAATCATTTTGTTTTCAAAGGCACCTCAGCTCTCATACAGAATTATCTAATTGATACTGTGGCTAGTGTTGTTAGAAATAAGATTAAGTCCAATATTGATATGGCTGCTTTTATTGGACTCATGCTCGATGAAACAATTGATGTCACAAATAAAGTCAATTATGTACTATGCTATGTTAATAATGACAGTAATTGCAAAGAACAATTCTCGACTGGGTGTGCAAAAGTGGTTAAGTCAAAAAACATCAAAAATGAGTTCTCCACAGTCTTTGGTGTAACTTTGTGTGCTCTACCCATGTGTCTAATCGGTTAAGTCATACCACTTATAATAGAGTAACATGAGTGTGCAAAAGGAGGTATGTCATGAAGTCATCAGTTGTGCATATGCAAAGACGGTTAAGTCACTCACTTTTGACCTAGCTTATTTTACACCATTGAACCAACAGTGCAAAGTTGGTTAAGTCAGTAAAAGAGCTGACTTAACTTGTGCACTACAAATTTAAATGACTTACCCAACTTGACACTACACCTGTCTGGTGACCGAGTATTTATTTTCATTGCACTAATATGAAGATTGAGTAATGGAAAACAACTAACAGACTTGTCAACAGTACACATGAAAAAGTATAATAACTCTGAATATCATTTCAGTAAAAACACAGAGAAACTCATTTACCATCTCGTGTCACTTTAACTACTTATATGAAGGATATGTAAATGCTATTCCTAGACAACATGTTGGTAGGGGATCTACGAAACTATTTTTGATGATCTTGAACTACAGAAACCATAAGTGGACGCATACCAGACATGTAACAGACTTAAGCTGAAGATAGAGATCTCTGAAGGCAAAAACTACTTGAGTTTGAGAGTAAGAAATGCACCAAGAAAAGGTTGACTTGGCAAGTCACTCTCAAGAAAAGATCCTACAAGGAAAGCCATAACGTTCAACTTACAACAATGCTTGCCAACTCCAGTAGTCAGTAGCTCCATTGTCCGATTCCTGCCAAGGACAAAACAAAAACAGTCACATTGCCATAATGTGTATGGTTGCACTTCAGGAACACCCAATCCTCCAATCTATTGACCACTAATTCCTAATATTAGGTCATACATACATGGAGAGAATGGAGATTATGCAATCATATATTAAAAAAATGGAAGTATTGTGTTCCTACTCATCATCCTCACTACTGGGTGCAACTCGTTGGTTTATCAGGAAAGAGCAAGTCATTTGTGGTCTGTGAAATGTCTAAACAGGACCTTTATGACTTTTCAGCATTGTTGGAAAAAGAACTCATGCTATGAAAGGTTGACATAACTGAATAAAAGATCGTTTGGAGGGACATGCAGTGGTTCTGTTTTCAAAAGGTTTCCTTCGGGCAATTCTTTCTCAAATACAAGTTAAGGAAAGATAATGATTTCAGATTTGCCAGTTTTCTCAGAAGAGTAATAAATCTGCAGGTATCAAACCTTTAAGAAGTATTCTGTTCCAAATGCAGTAAACCTAGAAAACATAGGACTTGCTGGACTTACTTTCATTTATCTCGGCCATATTCTGGAAATTCTAGAGCATTGAAAATATCTGAAAGTGCCTTTAATACATTTCCAGATACTGATACCAATGACGATGTTGAGTGTAGAATGTCTTTTTATTATTCATTGCATTTTCAGAACAATTTCATGGAAATTTAAAGAAAGTATATGACAAAGTCATAACAATAAAACGTCTTGTTTCTTTATTTTGTGTAATGTTATATTTTGCCAAGTTCATTAACTTTAATAATCTTTTATAAAAGGCTGAAAAATATAATATTTACTATGTAATTATAAGGTATTATTTTCCTTAGTGATATCGGGGTCGTTTCAATGCGGTAGTAGCGCTTCTGCTTACCAAACGAGAGATCAAGGTTCGATTCTTCGCACCAGCATGTGGATTTTCTGCCACTGGGAACCTGGCACGGGGTGCACTCAGCCTCGTTAGGTCCCAGAGAGGCCAATTGAGGAGCTATTTCATTGAAAAGTTATGGTCCTGGTTGCGTAGACTGCATAACCGGCTAGGAGGGACCAGGGCACTGACCACCAGTACTGCACCACACTCATGAAGCCTGTGGTATTTAGAGGTGGGGGATGCAGTGGCTAGGTGGTAAGGGCTGTTGCACCTTGGATTATTATTATTACCACAGTGATATATCTTGTTTCATTATCCTTGTACTATTTTTATGCTGTCATTTTCTCAAGTTCTGCTAAATTTGAATTCCATATAAATATGGTGGTATTTTATCCCCATGGGAGCTATAAGAATTGATTACATATTTAAAATACAATTTCTTTGTATATTCTAGTGGCAAACAAATCTTCCTCTGAAACCATTAATATAATATTTGTGTGGAAGTGGATATGTTAAAATGTACTGTGAAAAGTAGTGTAAGTCACGCATCCACCCTCCAACCCTTCAGATAATCCTTATATAAGGGATGAAAATTTACAGGAATTAAAGCAACCTGATTTTTTTTTTTTTTTTTTTTTTTAATTAACGTCCTCCAACATTGTGTCATATTGGACAAATGAATGAAATGAAATGGGTGAAATGATGCTCAAATGAGCCCACGGTCCATGGAGCTTTAAGTTATCCGACATTCGTCTTCTCAGGGTAGGGAAAACCTCGGAAAAAAACCTTACCCAGATAACTTACCCTAAGCGAGATTCGAACTCGCGACCTCTTGAATATGAGGCAGACACACTAACGATCACACTACCAAGGCGGGCAACCTGATTTGTATATTTACAGTATTAATCAATCTTTTTGTAAAATTTGTAGAGTTCTGGCACCTAAGGGATTTGAAAAATTGATTTTAATCTTTAATTTAGTTTCTCTCATTATGAGGTTTTTGACTTAACTGCTTTTGCACACCCATTCAAGAATTTCTACATTTCACTGATGTAATTTTTGACTGAACAGCCAGTGGTTTATTTGAATGTGTGAATAAGACTATAGATGACTTAGGATGCTCAAAAAAGAAATTATTGCTCAAACTTTTGATAGTGCTGTTGGCAGGATATATTTCTGAGCTTCAGACTTTAATTAAAACTGAGCAAGCTGCTGCTATCTTCATCCACTGTTATAGTTACTGACCACAGACCTAATCTTGTACTTTTATTAAGGAAACCAGGCAATTCTTTGTTTCCCTTAATGGTTTACCCACCTTTCTCACATTCCACTTCACATGTGCTTCAAATTACAAGTTGCATATCTGAACATTGCAATTAATTATCTTTCATGTAGTGTAGTACAAATTGTAATGTATACTGTATTCATACTACATTTTATCTATCTTTGATCTATCTAGTAAGATTATGCTAATAAAAACTATACATATTTAAGCTAAATGAAGCTAAACATGGGAACGAAAGAAAAATTAAGTTTAAAAAAATAAATACAACCATATAAGCACAAGAATATAGTGTGGGCCTACTAGGCCCCGCATGCCTAATGCAAGATTAATGAACAACCCCTTATTGTCCAGATTTAGTAAGCCTTGTGATAGCCAAAGTCACAATCCCAGCATATGGCACTGGTCAACACTATCTTTTGTGCTGTTGTGTTGGTCCTAGGTTTTTGTAGCACCATTGATTTCTGCCTGTTCATGTGTTTAAATGGCAGAAATTCAGGGCTAACTGTGACCTTGTATGGATTCAGTTTTAAAGGCTTTTATGTTACTACTTTAAACTCATTGAAATTGCAGTTTTCTGTATAAGCTGTCAGAAAGATTTTTGAGGAGAATGCTCTAATCATCTTCAAATTAATTAAATTTCTCCTCAATATGATCAGTAACTTCTCCCTTCACTTATCAAGAATGAAACATGTTTCCCTACATTTATTTACAAGCTTTTTGGTAACTTCTCTTCATGTAGAATGCAAATTTTGGAATTCCTTTAAAATTGCATTCCAACTTCCTTGCAATATAATGTAACACTATCCCATATAAATCATGCATGAAATCTTTTGCTTAATGTACAGTAAACTCTCAGTTTAGCGGACCTAAAGGGGTCAGGAGTTGTCCGGAAAATTAGAATCAGTTAAATTGCAAAATGAATGAAAATGAAGCAAAAACAATTGAAACTTTTATTGGCACATGCAATTTCCTTTACATGATTTACTCTTGGTTAGAAGTCGTTCCCTGTGAAGTTGTGGGTTTGAAAAAAGTGTCAATACCCATTTGCTTCCCACTTGAATGTTGCTTCTTTATGATTAAGGAGCAAAACTGTCTGAAATGTTCATAATAGGTTAGCACTTGTGAGTCTGAAGATCTTTTCACGTAAGAAATCACATCTTCCATATGGTTTCTGATACCGAAATTTAGATTTCCGATCGAATGGGCTTTTGAAAAAGACACGTTTTAATTTAATTGCCGGATATGAGATTTGCGATAAATATTGAGTAATAACATAAATAGATAATATAGCAGGAAGTGTTGTAAGGTGAGCAAGATATGAGTAAATAATAGTCGTTAAATTTGTAGAATAAACGCATTATTGGTTTGAAATTAACGAGTCATGACGTCATACCACATAGTTTAAATACACGTTCAAAAGTCAGTTCTACAAACCTTAAAAGTCGCGCGATATATTTAATAAAATATAAAGTAAACATCGTTTAATCCTAAAAAGGTAATTATATATTCGAAATTCATAAAAGAACATGTTATAATAGAAAGGGACATTTCTAAATTGCGGGAAAAGGAAATAGCATTTTGGATACGAGGCTTTCTTGGATGACGTCATGACATTCAAATGGGAAGAGAACGGTCTTCTTAGCGTGGGTAAGCTAGAAAGCGTCACTACTCAACCAGAGACCAGTACGGGAGGTCGTGCTGCGCGGATGTGAGTGCGATTCCTCTACAGATACAAATATTTTCGGCATAGCTCCTGAAAATATTTAAAAGGAAATAAATGATATGCAAAGTTGTTCTTGGGTTGTCCATTACACTTACGCAAACCCGAGATAAAGAGATCTCTTGCAGAACTAGCCGGAGCGAAACACATCAAAGGGCAACGTCACGTCACCAACGACTTCAGCTTCAAATGGCGATCCAATAACTAGGACACAACGATTATTTAGCTTCAAATTGGCGCCCAACGTGGGGCGTCGAAAGAATGGACCAACCCCCCAAGACGACCAGATCAGCATCGAACCAGCAGACAAGAAGGTGCCCAGCGTGTCAACATCTGTGAAACGTGTAGTGAACAAGTTTAAGTGCAGTTAAAGTGAAATAGTGAAAATATTGAAAATTTTGGTGAGTAGAAAAACACATGTAAATAGCTTAGAAATGGAAGACAGTGATACCGATTTTTTAGGTTTTGAAAGTCCGGAAATTGAGAAAAGTGTAAGTAGGATGGAAGAATTTAATCAGAATGTAATTGGTAGCAGAATATGCCAAGAAGTAGAAGATCAGAACGTTAGAGAAACACCTAGAGGTAGTTCAGAAATGTTTAGTAGTAATTCAGAAAGGCCAGCATTTATGTCAGAAATAGAGAATATGTTTCAAACGATAATGAAAAAGATGAGTACAGAGTTAAGTAAAAAGATAGATGAAACTAGTATAGAGTTAGGACAGAAATTAGAGAAGGGACAACAGGAATTGGGAATGCAATTGGAGAATCAGAAGAGAGCTTTAGAAACCTTTAGGGAAGAAGTTAGGGAGGAAATTAATAAAGTTAGTAGTGAAGTAAAAGAAAATAGAGAACAGGTAGAACAGGTTAAGGGAGAATTAGAGACAATAAGGCAAGAAGTAAAGAATTCTGAAAAGAAATTAGGTCAACAAGTGAGTGAAAAATTAGATAAAGAAAGGGAAAAAGTAACATATAGATTAGACAAACAAAGGGAAGAAATTAGAGAAGAGTTACAGGGGTGTAAAGTTAGAATAGAAAGATCTGATGTAGAAAGTGAAAGGCAGGCTAGAAATTTGGAGGATGTTACAGACAAAATAAAAGGAGTAGTAACAGAAATTACTCAGGTAAAAGAGGCCTTAGAAAATTTGAAATTAAATGAAAATGCATGTAATCACAACAATCTTAGTAATGAAGTTGCAAGAAACGAGGCAATACCAAGTGTATCAGCTGACATTTCGATGCAAAATAGGGGTAACAGTAATTCCCATTCTGATCTCGGAAATAGCTCAGGGATAGGTGACAATTCAAATTTACATTGGCCTAACCATGTCTTAAATGAAATGACACCTCCAGTTTTTGAAAATGAAGATTCAGATGATCCTAAAGCCTTTTTAGAAGGGTTACAAGAGTACTTCACGGTGAAACGTATACCAGAGGAGTACAAGATGGTTATAGTAAGAAAATGTCTAAAGGGTAATGCTGCTAATTGGCTAGGCCTTTCTATGGGTAACAATAATGATTACAGGACCTTTAGAAACATCTTTTTAACCAGATATTGGGGAGCTAGTAGGCAGGCTAATATTAGAGTTGAATTAAGCAATGGAAAGTTTAATCCTAGATCGGAGGAATCGATGGTAAACTATTTTATGAGAATAGCGAGAAAATCGAAGATGTTGGATCCTCCCTTAGATGAAAAAGATCTAATAAATATAGTTACTCCACATTTTCCGGAAACGCTTCAACACTACCTAATCATAGCCCGACCCGATAGCATTGCAGCTATGATCGAATTATTATCAGCCTTAGAAGTCAATAAGCCAAAACACGCATTTGGAAATAAATATGAAGGAAAAGAAACTGTCAATTCTTTCGGGCAAGGGGCACAGTATTATCAGAATAGAAGTGAGATTAGGGAAAGATATAAAGGACCAGTACCAAGGATGGAATCATTCCGGTGGGAAAATCAAGGTAGATATAACCAGGAAGGGCGTCACCAAAATAGAAATGGTAATCAAAGGGGAAGAAATATAAGGGTGAATTATATGAATACAAATAGATTTGATCGAGGTAGACGGGGACGTTATTTTGGACATAGTAGAAATTCAAATGATGGGTATTGGACAAACGGAGATAATGAGTTTAGACCGAGGTCACCAAGACAGGAAGAAAGGTATTCTAATGGACGAAATTCCCCCGAAAATGCGGAAATGGTTGAGGCCATTAACACGGTCAAAAACATGGTAGGAAGTAACCCCGATTTAATGCAGGAAAACAGAAGTAACAATTCGGGATATAGTACAGGAGCAATACCTAAAAATCAGGGAAACGCCAGACCCGGTCAAACGCGCCTTCAGTGAGAACTGGGTATCCTAGTAATGATTGTGATAAGTACTCGGAAATAAATAGTCCTGGAAGGCAAATGATGATACAAAAGAAAAGAGAATGTAAAAATAGAATCGACGAAAACGAAAAAGTAGGAGATCCACCTAAAATCAAAATTGGAGTAAATGGAAAACAATACAATGCAATTATAGATACGGGATCAAATAGCACAGTATGCTCACAAAATTTTTATGATAATTTACAAAGTAGTGGCTTTAAAGTAATGTCTTTACCAGTTAATGGGATATATTGCTCGCTAGCTGTGGGAAAACGAAAAGAGAGAGTAAAATTTCAAGCAATGATAAATATTGAAATAAATGGGAGAATACTAGGAATTTTATTTCTGATTGTAGGAAGACTTGTGACAGATATTATAATAGGTTGTGATTGTCTTTATGCCTGGGAAGCTGTGGTGAATTTTAAAAACATGATTCTAGAAATGAAAGTTGAAGATGAGACCATTATAGTGCCTTTTGTGGAAGATAGTAGTTCAGAAACTATTGTACGAGAAAAAGAGGAAGAAGAAATCCAAGGGGATACATTCTTTGTAGAATATGTTAAAGTAGGAGCTATGGAATTAACTGAAGTAAATGTCAAAGAGTACAGAGTCGATAATAAAGAAAATGTAGAATGGGATAAAAATGATTTCATAGACAATTTGAGGGTTTCTGATGCAACTAGGTACTATGATAGGGAGAGTAGTGAAGACTTAGAAGAATTGTTGAGAAAAAAAGTAACTCAGGCTGATCAACTAAATGAACAACAGAGGGATAAATTGTTTGAAATATTAATCCGAAATAAAGAAGTATTCTCTGAGAAACCTGGTAAATGTAATATTTATACTCATTCGTTTGAGATGATACCCATCAAACCTTTTACACATAAAGCGAGAGCTATCCCTAGTACAATAAGAGAAGAGGTAGATGCAGTTATAAAGTCAATGTTGGAAGATGAGGTTATTGAGATTTCGAATTCAGAGTTTGTGAATCCCCTATGTATTGTAAATAAGGCCAATGGAAAGATTAGGGTGACATTAGACGCGAGAAAACTAAATCAACATTGTAAACCTGATAGATTTAGACCAGAAAGTGTAGAGGTAATATTGAACAAATTGCAGAAGGGCAAAATTTTTTCTACTTTAGATCTTACAGCATCTTTTTGGCAGATCCCACTTAGAGAAGATTTAAGAAAATATACAGCGTTTTTACATTCAGGAATATTATATCAGTTTCGAGTTTGCGCCTTTGGTATGAATACCAGTGGTAGTGCACTATTAAGAGCTTTGTATGAAATTTTTGGAGAAACCATAAAGAAATTTGTAGCTCAGTATGTGGATGATTTTGTAATTTTTTCAGAAAATATAGAGGATCATTTAAATCATATCAATTATGTGCATAGTCAGTTAAAGAAAGCAAACATGACAATAAAGCCAAGTAAAACTGCATTCTTTGTGAAACAGACAGAATTTTTAGGTTATGTTATTTCAAATGAGGGAATCAGGCCTAATCCCGACAGAATTGAAAGCATAAATAAAATACCAGCTCCTAAAAATATAAAACAATTGAGAAGATTTCTTGGTATTCTAAATTATCAGTCAAGATTTATCCTGGAATATGCAACCGTAGTAGCCCCATTAAGACAACTATTGAGAAAAGATGTAAAATGGCAATGGTCATCAGTAGAACAAGAATCTTTCGAAAAGGTAAAAACATTGTTTGCAGCGTCAATTTTATTGGAAAAACCTAGGGAAGATCTCCCCTACATAATTTATACAGATGCTTCAGGACTTGGTTATGGTAGTGTCATATTACAAAAAGATGAGGAAGGAAAAGATCACCTCATTGCTGTAGCTTCAAGGGGGCTTTCAAGGACTGAGTCACAGGCTTGCACTACAGAAAAAGAGATAGCAGCTATTTACTTTGCACTTGTAAAATTTAAGCAATATGTATATAACAACCCAGTAATAGTTTACACAGATCATGTTAGTTTGGCATTTATGAACTCTTGCAAACTCACAAGCACACGTATTTCTAGATATATACATGAGATCACCTCTCATAACATAGAAATCAAACACATAGCAGGAAGTCAAAATATTTTTAGTGATTTGTTATCAAGGATGAAAACCAATTATACAATACCAGATACAATTAGTGACAACAAACATGATGTAACCATACTATATTTGAAAACCTTAGAAGGGACTCAATTAGCTAAAGAATTTCGAAATTTGGAACAATTACAGACAGAGGACGATGAACTTAGGAAATTGAAAGAAAAGGCACAACCAATCACAGAAAATCTAAAAGATAATATAGGTATTTATGAGGGAAAAATCTATAAATTTCATGGAAGAATTGAACCTAAATGGAAAGTAATGGTACCAAAAGCTTTACAAGAGAAACTTATACTTGCTTATCACAAAACACTAGCTCATACAGGTAGTGAAAAGCTAATCATGGTAATTAGTGACCATTTTTATATAAAACATTTGGCAAAGAAAGTGAGAAAAATATGTTCAAGCTGTGATTTATGTCAAAGGGCCAAACCATTTAATATCAAATTTGATATAGAACCTCAGACAATTATAAGAGAAGGGAAAAATGTACTAGTTACTGCTGATGCACATAGGGAGCTACCAGTAGGACAATTTGGATGTAGATATATGTTTGTTCTTCATGATGTTTTTAGTAAATTTATTAAAATTTATCCTGTTAGGAATATCAGCAGCAAAACATGTGTAGGAAAGATAATAAAAGATTATGTGCCTAAATATGGCAAGATTCAGGCAATCTTAACAGATAATGCTACAGTTCATCGGAGCAAAATCTTTAAAGAAACCCTAGAAAATCATGAGATAAAGTTATATCATTGTTCCTCATACTTTCCATCAGGGAATCCAACAGAACGTGTCCTCCGAGATGTAGGAATTTATTTACGTGTACTTACACATCATAATCACAAGGATTGGGTGAAATATTGTCCATTGATAGAAAAGATTATCAATCACACCATTAATGTAACTACTGGGTTTGCACCAATAAAATTAATGTTAGGAATTGAACCAGAACCAATATTGATCGGGGTACCAAAAACACTGAAAATTAATGACATTCAGTTAAGTGAGGAAGAAAGAGCGAAAATTGCTTTTGAACGAATCAAGAAAAAGGCAGAGAAGCGAAAATTAAAGAAAAAGAGTAGAAAACATAAATGGGAACCTAAGATAGGCGATTGGGTACTAGTTAAAGACCATAAGTTATCAAGTGCCTTGAGAGGTAGGAACAAAAGGATGGAATTGTTATATAAAGGTCCTGCAGAAATTATATCAAAATTTGGTTATCATACCTATGAATTAAAAGATGTTAAAAATGAAAAATGTCTGGGAAGATGGCATAAACAACTCCTTCGACCATACAAGAAACCGTGTGGTGCCTTGGAACCTTGATTTAATGTAAAAAAAAAAAAAAAAATTGGAAGTGTCATTGTATATTGGCGCCCAATCAGCATTGAGATAAAATTTAAATGTTAGCTTACTTGAAAACCATACATTGGTCAGGTACTTACATATTCATGAAAAATGCAGAATGTGAATTGCTATATACTACAAAGAGCTTAAAAATATATTGTATAGAGCTCACAATAACAGCTTCAGAAAGATTGTTAAAATGTTCATCTCCGCATAGAGAGAAAACAGAATATTTAATTTGTAAACATTTGTTAAAATATTTAGATGTATAGATAGTTATCACAGCAAGACAAAGAAAGAACTTGTCTGAAGAGTGTAATGGATTTATATAAATATATGTACATGTTAGTGCTTAAAGGATCTAGTACAGATATGTGTTACAATAACAAAAGTGAAAAAAAAAACACAGTGCAAGTGATAGTGAGAGCGAAGTGAGCAAACATGAACTAAAAGAAGGAAGTATAAAGAAAGACTCTTGAAATTTAACCTTTATATAAAAGCTTCACAGAAGAAACCATAACATATTGTAATTAGTATTTAAGGATTAATGTTAAGTCAAATGTATAATTGTTTGTCATGTTAAAAAGATTAATGAGAAAATATGTTAATCACCAATTTCAAAACAGTGTAATTGAAAATTGTATATAATGGGAGTGTTGCCGATTATTCAAAATACAGGAGTAATTTTTAATTTTTCTTTCGGGCAAGACATTTACATTATTTTATTATGAAATAATAAAATAATATAAATGGGGGCATTTGATACCGAAATTTAGATTTCCGATCGAATGGGCTTTTGAAAAAGACACGTTTTAATTTAATTGCCGGATATGAGATTTGCGATAAATATTGAGTAATAACATAAATAGATAATATAGCAGGAAGTGTTGTAAGGTGAGCAAGATATGAGTAAATAATAGTCGTTAAATTTGTAGAATAAACGCATTATTGGTTTGAAATTAACGAGTCATGACGTCATACCACATAGTTTAAATACACGTTCAAAAGTCAGTTCTACAAACCTTAAAAGTCGCGCGATATATTTAATAAAATATAAAGTAAACATCGTTTAATCCTAAAAAGGTAATTATATATTCGAAATTCATAAAAGAACATGTTATAATAGAAAGGGACATTTCTAAATTGCGGGAAAAGGAAATAGCATTTTGGATACGAGGCTTTCTTGGATGACGTCATGACATTCAAATGGGAAGAGAACGGTCTTCTTAGCGTGGGTAAGCTAGAAAGCGTCACTACTCAACCAGAGACCAGTACGGGAGGTCGTGCTGCACGGATGTGAGTGCGATTCCTCTACAGATACAAATATTTTCGGCATAGCTCCTGAAAATATTTAAAAGGAAATAAATGATATGCAAAGTTGTTCTTGGGTTGTCCATTACACTTACGCAAACCCGAGATAAAGAGATCTCTTGCAGAACTAGCCGGAGCGAAACACATCAAAGGGCAACGTCACGTCACCAACGACTTCAGCTTCAAATGGCGATCCAATAACTAGGACACAACGATTATTTAGCTTCATTTCTTATTACAGATAATTTAAGTACACATTTCAAAGATTCATCATCACTGTCATCATCTTTATCCTCTTGCAGAACATTTGCAGTGATCTCTTCAAGACTCAGAATCTGGTAACCTGGGAATGCCCAGAGAATGCCCAATTCAGACTGAAACTAAGAGTCATGTGAGCTCTTGAGCATGTGACGCATATACGAGCTTTCACGAATGTAGCCAAAGATGCGTGAACTAGCCTTCTCAATCAAACAGTGGAATGCCACAAATTAGTCATTGCAGATCTTCTAAATTTCATTCATTTTATTTTATAACTAATGCCAAATTTAGTCTGTTAAATCCAAAATCCGTTGAACAGAGGTCTGTTAAACCGAGTTTACTGTATACTTATCTTCTGACATCACTATAACATAAAGTTACAATCACCTATAACAAGTAGACAACAGCATCACTTTCAAACTCAACACAAGCCTTGGTATCACTAAGAAATGAACCAAAATAAGCCAAGGTCATAAGGTGTACTGCAGAGTTAGTGTGGCATGCTGACTAGCCAACTCATACATAAAATTTGGTAATAACATTATTTATATAGGCTGTTTATCTCATTTCCACTTTGTTCTAGAAAATAATATTAAGAAACTTTTTCTACGAAGTAGAATAACAAGAGTATTTGTTTTAAGCCTTTCTGAATTATGTCTAGCATTCCATCACTAGTTTATTCTACCAATGTCAAACTTTCATAAGCATGCATGAGAAGACTGATTGACCCATTCCAAGGTTTAAAATGAAAAATTTGACATATATGTTCTCTTTAAGCTCTCTATTCCTTTTTGGTTTTAAAAAAAGTCAGAGAATGAAAACAGTAAAATGTTGAGTTAGTAGGTATCGTATTATTTAACAGCATTTGAAAGTGTGCAATTTTAATATGATTAGCAAGTTCATTCTTCATTTGACTTGTACCAAAGCATTACAAATATTTTATTCATATTTACTGGTAAATCAAATGAAATATGCAAATGTTCTTATAATTAATTTTGTAATTCTTTTTATATTTTTCTGACCAAAGTGCTTTCTTGTTATTTTTCAGGTGGTACCTCTAGACTGGTGGCCTCTAACAAGGGACTGTTTGGCATATGGTGTGACAGTATCACTAATGATTTGCATTATCCATGATGAGCGTGTAGAGTGGTATGAAGCACTAACACTTGTCCTTCTCTACATTGTGTATACAGGAGGTATATTAGTTTCTGGCATCTGAATCCTCCTATTCCTATCTCTCTACCTTTCCTGCATACTTTTCTCTCCCTCTCTTTTACCATTTTAATCAATGGTAGTAATTTTATTCAATTAACCTCAAGGGGTTTAGATAATTTTATTTTTGCATTCTAAAATGGATCTCATAAACAGCAAGTTTTTACAGAATACTTATATTATTTATACATTAGGAGTGATGTTATTGCTATTCCCATCTTGTTAGAAGGTAATAAAACCTTCAACAGGCATGGGGAAGAGGGGTGACAGGAATGCAGTCGAGTATTTACCCTCTCCACTTACCAAATGCAGGCCACCTCTTTTCCAGTTCTATTTGTTTACGTAAGTTTCAAGGTGCGCACCTTGATATATTGGTTTTGTGATTACATGATTGTGATTATGTTACACACGTTTTCTTTTGGCATAGCAAACACAAAGCTTTATTACTTTCTCTACTATGTATAGTACCTAGGGGAAGTATTGTATTCTACCCAGAATTTCGATGTCAAGATTTCACTTGAAATATATGTTTTAGGACTCCCTATTGCGTCCAATACAAAATTATACTTTGTTGTATGAGCAGGTAATCTCATTAATTCATTGCTATACAAGTTACAGTTGGCAACACTCAGCTTCGGCTCTTTATAAAACATTACCACAATGTATTACTTCTTTCTTGTTTCCGGTATGGGCCGCGTCTTGTTGCCTTTTTTAAGAAATTAAAAATTATACCAACTTGTTGCTGCAAAACTATGTTTGGCTTCTTCAGTGGGTGACCATCATTTCTTAAAAAAGCCAACAAGATGCGGCCCATACTGGAAACAAGAAAGAAGTAATGGACAAAGGCTGTGAAGTCTTCGTAATCAATTAGCACAATGTATTTCTAATTGTTGATTGCAAGTAAATGCACACAACTCATGAATTAATCATAGAAGCAGATGCTTTGCTGCAGTAAATGTCATTGGTAGCCATGGAAGATATCTCAAAACCCTCTAAATCTGAATGCATATTAACCTTTAAAGAGAAACAACGTTATATTAGAAAGTTATTCTCTAGTGCCAATTCCGATCAGAAGAATGTCACAAATTTCAGTGCAGAAGATTCAACAGTTGAATGAATTTCAGTAAGAAAGACATGCTGCTTCCAATGTAAAAGATACTACTGATGAATGTGGTGATATTGAAATTTAAAGTGGAAGGAGTCATAATAAAAGAAATGAAACTGACGAAGCTGATGAAAACCATGATGTGTTTGTATCTTCTGCAGGCACTCTATGTGGCAAAAGCGGAACTAAATGACATATAGAATCTCCTGGGATAAGAAAGGTACTGAGGATTATGGGAAAGGTCTGCTTCAACATGTGCTACAAAAAAACTTTCTATAAAAGACACCTTCAAGAATATATTTACTTAGGAAACATATCATTTAATATTATATGAAAAAGCAGAAAAGCTAATCAGATTTTCATAAACTCTTAAAAACTTGGTGGGAACAGCAAAAGTGTAGAAGCCATTAATAACTGAATAACTTACGTATCTTTATGTGCTGTTTAGCAGAAGTAAGATTCTCTAACAGAGAGCACACAAAGGAAATGTGGTAAACAATTGAATACCCCTTTACATCATTCAAGCTTATCCTCAACAGGTTTTCACAGATCTTTTCTCGTTTTCTTTACCTGATTACCCTCTCCTTATGTAGGGCTTACACACCCTAGGACTTACAAGCCAGTGCCTAGGGTCAGACACCTATCAGGAGCACAGGGATCTATGGACCGGACAGAGTGAAGACCTGGAAGCAGGTGGTCAGCCAAGCACCAGGTATGATAATAACAAAGAGTATGATATGAAACGCAGGCAAAATTGGAAAGGTGATAATGGAGTAATTGGTAGAATGAGTGGTGGGGAGAAAGTCAACAACCATAATAATAATGATAATGATTATGATTATAATAATGATAAGGATAATGACAATGACTATGACTATGACAATGACCATGATAATGATAATAATGATGATTATTATGATGATAATGATGCTTATTCTGATGATAATGATTATAATGATAATAATGAAAATGATGATGATGATGATGATGATGATGATGATGATGATGATGATGATGATAACAATAACAAGATAACAAGAACAAGATGATGAAGAAGAAAAATAATAACAATAACAATAATAGTAATGATAAACATAACAGTGAAGACAATAACCACTAATAAAAATAGGTGTAATAATGATATTAATATACAATAAGGAATAGTTAATAATAAAATAAGAATAAAATAACATTAAAATTAATGATAGTTGATAATAACTGCAAATAAAAATAATAATAATAACTAATAATAATAATAATAATAATAATAATAATAATAATAATAATAATAATAATAATAATAATAATAATAATAATAATAATAATAATAATAATAATAATAATAATAATAATAATAATAATAATAATAATAATAATAATAATAATAATAATAATAATAATAATAGTAATAATAATAATAATAATAATAATAATAATAATAATAATAATAATAATAATAATAATAATAATAATAATAATAATAATAACGATAATAATAACCATAACAACAATAATAACAATAACAACAATAATAATGATAATAACAACAATAATAACGATAATAACGATGATAATGACGATAATGATGATAATGATAATAATGATAATAATAATAATAATAATAATAATAATAATAATAATAATAATAATAAGAAGAAGAAGAAGAAGAAGAAGAAGAAGAAGAAGAAGAAGGAGGAGGAGGAGGAGGAGAAGAAGAAGAAGAAGAAGAAGAAGAAGAAGAAGAAGAAGAAGAAGAAGAAGAAGAAGAAGAAGAAGAAGAAGAAGAAGAAGAAGAAGAAGAAGAAGAAGAACAATAATAATAAAATACAATAACAATGGTAACAAGTGAACAAACACCAATGAAACATTATGAGCCCTCATGTTCATATATTTTGTTATGGCAATTTACAATCTGTAATCTGTAATGTTAGACAATAGCAGCATATACAGCAGTGAGTTTATTCTTTGCAAAATAAAGTCCTTCTAAATTAAGTGGAAAATATTCTAATGTGCTCTTGTCCATTATCACGGACTACACACAATGGTTAAATCCAGTGGTAGCTTGCAGTTAAAATTTTAGGATAGGCAAAGTGTAACAACAATGATGGTGATAATGATGATGACGACGATGATGATGATAATGGTGATGACGACAAAGATGATGATGATGGCGATGACGACAACGATGATGGCAATGACAATGACAATGACGACGATGATGATGACAACGATGACGATAATATTGATGATGATGCTGATGATGATGATGATGATGATGATGATGATGATGATGATGATGATGATGATGATGATGATGATGATGATGATGACGACGACGACGATGATACAGTAGAATCCTGTTTATCTGAAATAAAGGGGGCGAAGTCATTGCAGATAGTGCAAACAATATATTGTTTGATTATTTAATAAGTGCAGAGTGAATGAGTGTGACTTACGGACGGATTACCGCCAAAACTAAAATGAATGAAGAAATTGAAAAATTGTCTGACTGTAGCATTGTGCTAAAACACTCCTCTTTTCATTGTCAGTGTGCCACAAAAGCGGACTTTGTAATAGTTCACTAATTAAGCCAATCATACTGGTATTACACAGTGATAATGAAAAGATCACATACATACCTAACATAGAATATGTGTTGTTAGCTAATGCTGGATTTCTGACAATGAAGTCATTAATCCTCTTGCTCTCCAATATTTTTCACTGATGGATGGGGCACTAGAAGTGGCCGGGCATATTTGAAGGTGGTCTCGATCCATTTCCTCTTGCAGATCACAAAGAGGACAGAGTGGTGAAGAATATATCCCAATTCTGTTTAAATGTTTTGCCAGACAAACATGTCCTGTAATCAACCTGAAGATTGCAACTGCTGTTTTTCGAGGATACTCAGGAATCACTGTTTGAATGTTTGGTAGATCCCATCTTTTATTCTTTGATTTTTCATAGTAATATTTTGCAATAATTTTTTTGAATTCAGAGTTGACTAATCTTTTAGCTGCATAAAATGGTAAATTAACTATAGATTTTTGTACACCGCTGGTACCCTTTTTTGCAAGAAAATCAGCTCTCTCATTACCACTCAGTCCACAGTGAGCCGGTATCCATTGGAGGACTAGGTGTTTTTGAAGTGCTGTTAGGTGGCTAAGCATCTTCCAACATTCTATAATTGTTTGGTTTTTTGGTGACAACTTGGACGTAATTGCTATAATTGCTGCCCTGGAATCTGAGAGAATAACTGCTTGCTGAAAATGTGAAATTCTGTACAAAAGATTTTGTAGGGCCATTCGAATTGCTTCAATTTCTCCATCAAAGTTAGTAGTTCCATAACTTAAAGATTTGTAATAGGAAAAGAGGTGACATGTGACTCCAGCACCTGCTCCACCTTTGTTTGATATAAATGATCCATCAGTATAAATATGGAGCCACTCATGTTCTGGAAACCTAGTATGGATTGTCTCTAATGCCAATAATTTTAGAACACTAGTTGGAGTATCACTTTTTTCAACTTCTTCTGTCAGGTGTAAATAATATGTGATGTCTAATGTATGTGTTGGATTGACTTTAGATATGAAGTTTTCCTTTGAATTAGGAAGGTGTACATCCTTCTTGATGTCTTGAATTTTGGAAAGAAAGCTCTCCTGAGTCTTTAGTGTATGTGTAAAATTTCTCTTGTGCCATGTATTGAATGGGAGTCTGATCAACTTTTCGTGTTGAATAAGAGCCACTTTTTCTATTTCATATTCAATGGGATATTGGTTGGTTAGTATTTCCATAGCTGCTATTGGTGTGGTTTTGATAGCACCTATAATTAATCTCAGACTTTGGTTTGGAAAGATTTGAATTTTTTTTGTGTTTGCTGTTACAAGAACTTCGCTGCAGTAAGTAAACAATGGTTTTATATATATATTATATGTTGTGTTAAGCGTTGCTCTGGAACATCCCCACCTCACACTATATTGCTCTCTTTTTTTATGAAATATGACTCGAGGGGTAAAATGTTCCGGAGTTAAAAAACATAGAATATGTAAATTGCTCCTTCGAACTCAATTTAGCACTCCTGTTCAAATTCAACAATTACAAATTCTTCAAAAATATATAGTTATTTACTTATGGAACCTATCAATATGCTCATATTGTAAACACATTGAAACTTTTATTGTGTCATCTTTGTGCTATAAGAAGCTCATGTACCAAAAATTAGCTGTTTTTTTCAGCCCTGAGTACCCAAAAATGCGTGTGAATATCTTGAAACATATAGGAAATATAACATAACACTGTAAAGAAGGGATGCACAACCCTGACTGGTGGCCATTGTCTCCCATGCTGCATAACAGTAAGGAGATAGCACAGGCACTGCTTGCTGTGGATATATGTGATTTACCATGGGCTCAGTTGCCTTGTGTTTCTTTAAAGATTGAAACATGAATGTGCTAGTGTTGACATTGCCTCATTTTCAAGAACATGGTTTTTCTTCAGGAGTAATAAGATCAGAAGAAATTACACTTAGCCGACATATTGTCAATCTGTTAGAAACAAATCCTACAGGTTTTGGCATTATTCCAGAAACAACACTAGACGTAAACACAGTAGAAGAAAATGAAGATAGTACAGTTGTGACAATTCATCTTCATTCTCACAAACAGCCTTACCCTCAGCACAAGAGATATACAGAAACAGGTTCAAATCACATGTTGGATTCTAGTGACTAATAATACAGACCAGTATTCAATGAAGTCTATTAGTTTTAGTTATATTTGCAGTCTGCAGAAAAAAGATAAAGAGAATATTAACATCAAGTATAAAAGAAGCGCTGGATAAATGAAGATGGGAAGCAACCAGTGGCATAGCATGACTATAAGACTGGAGTATGTAGCCCAACAATTATTGTAAAATTCATTAAAATGCGACCCAATGTAAACCAAATTGCCCTTCAGAATTTTCCTCTTTCATCATTCGCTGAAAGAAATGTGAGATAATACTGTGAGCTCGATTCAAAGGATAATCTGCTTTTTTCTCAGAACTTACATCTGTATATCAAGTAAACCTCACTTCAATATTTCCGTCAACATATCATGATGGCACTCACACTTGCAATTAAGTCATTCTGAACATCAGAAGAATTTGTATGAAAAACATTCATTTTTCTAAATGCACTTTCAGAGAGGATTAAATCTTCCCTTAAATAAATTTAACAAGGCAGTAATTCTTTCAGATTCTAAAGCTGCAATTCAGGGAATATGTTCAAATACTACAAAGAAGTCAACAAAAATTAGAGAATGCTACAAAATGTTAACACAACTCCAAAAAGTTAATAAGACTGTTCATCTCCAATGGATTCCAGCACACTGTGGAGTCATGGGGAATGAAGCTGCAGACTCACTTGCAAAGAAAGGCACAACAATAAAACAAAAGTCTAAATTCAATTTCTCATATTCCTCAATAAAATGCTTGATCATTAAAAAATTTTCTCATTCATGCATACAAGAAATAGAAACAAATGCCAAAGATAAAAAATGGATTACACTACTTTCCAACCCAGATATAATCCCCCAGAGACCAGGAAAAACAGTGGTTGCAGCCTTCCGACTATTGACAAATCATGACTGCTTAGCAAGTCATCTCTACAGAATAGGTATCTCAGCCTCACCAATATGTGTCCTGTGTAACGATCCAGCAGAAATGAACGAAGACCACTTGAAGACCTGTGAAGCATTAAGATCAGAAGAAACTACAGTTCAAAAGTATTGGAAAGCACGAATGCTAATGGCTTCATTGCCAGATGCAAGGCACTAGAAAACAACAACAACTTTCAGAGAGGTGTCATATATTACTAGTTCATTTAAATATTCAATATAATTGCCTCAGTTTGAAGATTCTTCGTTCTCATTGTGGCCGTGAAAAGCAAGTGCCTATTTTCCTAGAAAACATACAGGCCATACAAAATGAGAAAGTAAAACTCTGTTCTTTTTCACTTCATTGTTATACTGTTCAACTGATAGCTTATGCTGATTATTCAATGCAAATTCTATTTCTGGATCTATATCAAAATTTTTAGTTGTTTTTGGCATATTATGTGATTACAAGAATAGTTGTGCTTTTTGGCTGCCTTATAAATGTTCTTTAAGCTTTCATAGCCGCTGGAATTCCAAAGTCATTTTTCTTTCAGAAAAGATCAACAAAACATTTGCTTTAAGTATTTTGACACAGCCAGGATTCACTTTCATAAACTTTGATTTTTAAATGCCTTATACATTTTTTAATGTTCCATGTAATACTGAGTGCAGGCTTTGCAGGATCTGCTTTAATTACATATTGCTTTTTAGATAAATTGTAATGTTTGGATGCTTTCTACATTGAGTTTGTTGATCTCACAACAGTTTATTTTGGTTTTCATTATAAAAATGACACAAAAATAGATTTTTTTAATGCTCTAGCTCTGATTCATGTTGTGAGTTATGTATATGCAAGTGCTTCTCTTCCATACCCTTGTTTGCAGAATGTGTACACATCTTAACCTACATTTGCTTTAATAATAAGTACCCAAGTGTGCAAATCATGTTCAAATGTCCACAATTGAAGAGCACATATACAAGAAGCAAAACAAATTACAAATTACTTTTTATTCACAACTATAAATGCAATAATGAAAGAGCGATTCTTAAGGCGAGATGTGGTCTGCGCTGTTGCATACCTTGGATGAGGTGCACAACACAGTTTCACACGTGCGCGTGTGTGTGTCTGTCTGTGAATAGCATAACTCAAAAACAAAGTGTCAGTTGAAAGCCAAAGTTGGTACTTAAGTTTAACATCTTTTAAGAATGCAATATGAAGATTTTTAAGAAAATTCCTCTACTCTAAACTACCCCTTACATGGACAATTTTTCAAAAATTTTTATTTTCTCAAAAATGGCTCTAACAACTTTGATTAAAATGCCATATGCTTAAGACGTTTCTGTGGCATATGAATTGTATATTTTGAATTTCCTGGGTATAGGCCATGTAGTCCTGTTTATTCTTGATGACTTTTGCATAACTGGTAAACCGTAAGAGATAGACCAAATCATACTATACAAAATATGTAGATCTCGTTAAAACATCAATTTATGTCCAAATGAATTTTTTTTGTGTAGTGAACCTTTTTGGAGACATTCCTTATTATTTGTGTGAGTTTTGCAATAAACGGACCTTCTCAAATGGAAGGCCGTTATTCACTTTTTTCATATCTTGGCCGCGCAAAGAGAACAGAATTTTAAAGCCCTCATATAACAACAACCTCTAAAAGATTTGACTATCACAAAAGCCTACTGTATTTCCATATTCTCCTTGTACGTAAAAGAAAATTAGATCATTTCTGCAAATGTTCATCTTGACTAATGTGAACAAGATAGAGGAATAAGAGTTTATAAGAATAGTTGGTACAAGAATAGAGAGAATCATGTGAGTACAACATATCAGATTTTGCTGGATTCAGGGTGCCTCAGAATGTATTTTCAGTGATATCTCGATATCAAATTGTTGTGTCAAATACAATACTGCCCGTACTTACTGTATGTAGCATAAAAAGTAAAAATGCAGTCATTTATTCATTAACAAATGTCATCTCTGAGTTTCCAGGACATAGTTAAATATTTATAGTTTGCAACCGGATACATACAAATTCAGTGATGAATACAGCCACTTTCCCCCAGGGGAGATATTAAGCTTGATGGGGGAGGAGGGGGAGAAGGGGGTGAGAATGTTTGTATATACATTTACAAATAGATACAAATTTCTCTATGGGCCTTTCAATTTGTGGGGGATTCCCCCCTCCAGACCATCCCCTGAATTCATTACTGTGTACAATGGAACAACCCTCTGAGTTCATTGTACCTGCTAATTTCTGTCCCCAAACAAGTGTGAGAATATGTGAAGAGTGTGAAAATGACGTGCTTATTTGTTGTTCATTGTGACAAATGAACTTGTGCTTTAATCATTGCAGTTACATTTACTTTGCTTTTGTCCTGGCAAGATACTAGCCAGGTCAGTTGTCTGTTCATTCACAGTGCAGACATGGAGGTAAGGGATGTCCAGCTTGTAATGTTCCACTGCTTCAACCGACATATTCCAGGTACTCAGGGTTGAAAATAGCAACTCATTTTTGGAACAGAAGCTTCTTATAGTACAAGGATGACACAGTAAAAGTTTCAAGGTATTTGTGATATGAGCATATTGACAGGTTTCCAGTCCTAATTCAAGTCTAAGCTTACAAACTGACTCCGTTTAAATCTTTGGTCAGGATGTAAGCTGTTTGGCTCAGTATGAGGTATGATAAGTTTCAGAGGGGGAACTTAGCACTTCCATCTATGGAAGAACCTACCTATACCCTGACAGTGTGTCTCCCTAGAGGAAGGGATGAGATGAGAGGAGACAGAGAGTACCCAGACCTAGGAGACATGACAATGCAGAACACAGTCCCTATAGTTTACGGATTGAGACTCCTTGGTGGCAATTTGCACAACTAGCTGCAAGCTTATACATCCCACTAGGTGGCCTCAGAGACTATTGCTGATCTGGAAAATGAAAGTTTACAAAGAACATATTCCCTGCCATGCAAGGCTGAGACTCACTGACACTTACAACCCTGAAACAGCCAAGCAGAATGAAGGTGAAGTGAAAGGAGAAGTGAAGTGAAGTGAGAAGTGAGTGAAATTAAGGGATAGGAACTTCAGGGGTTGTGATTAGCCTTCCCAGCATTCACCTAGTAAACCCTGAAGAAAAGCCTGTGGGTCAGGATGGTCAGTCATGGGGACCAAACCCATGACCTCCTGAATGCGAGTCATACATAGTATCATGGTGCCACCTCACTTGGTTTGACTTAATATACTTTACATTACTATTCCTTCATTCATCAAATCTTTTACAAAATATTTTACAACAATATGTCTGTTTTATGTGATTTGGTTTTTCCAATAATTTAGTACAAGATCAGTTATCTTCATATACTAACATGGGAGTATCAACGTTTATATCTAGATTTGTTACAATTTTCCTCAACCAGATTAATTCTATTGCACAACTGCTTACTCAGCTTCTGTAGAAGAGAGTGCTGCTGATTGCTTTTAATTGTATAGAAACTATATTGCCTAACTCTTTAAATAAATATTCTGTTGTAGATTTTCTAAGTCTCCTGCCCAATCTGAATCCACATAACCAACAACTTGCATTGTATTCCTGTCATTTGGAAATAAATCAAGATGGATGATGCCTTTGATGTATCTGAGAATTATTTTCAAACATTTTTGTTACGATTCAGTTGCATTTGTTTGATACCTGCTATAGAAATTGACTTATACTAATGTTCAGCCTAGTGGTTATTATTACATACTTGAGAGCATCCTACTAATTCACAAGGTTTGACATTTACAATACATAGTCCTGACAATGCTTTAGGTGGATTATTTTTCAAAGGTTTTGTTATAGGTTTTCGCTACTCATTTGGAAACGTTCATGACATAAGTTTTCTGATCTAGCACAATGCCTCCTTTTGTCTGGGAAACATGAACTCCACGAAAGTTTAGGAGCTTCCCCAGGTATTTTAGTTTGAACTCAGACATAATTGGATGCTTTGCACTTATTAAATCTCAGTCCTGTTTGCAGCAATTGTTGTGTCATCAATATGCAAAAGAACATAAACAACAGAATTGCATAGTATTCTGGTATACAAACATTGAACTGAGATTGTTAAATAGGTTTTTCATAAACAGATCAAATTTACTATGACAAGCCCTAGGTGCCTACTTCAAGACATAAAGTGCCTTGTTTCTAGCTTTCAAATTAATAATAAAACAGCTCACAAACCTTCCAGTTATTTTATATATACTCTGTTCATCAAGAGATTAGAAGAGATGTAAACAAAGCACCGGTTTGTATCACTCCGCGGCCACATGCATTCACAATGATGCAACACTGTTACCTACTACTATGCGTAGGCATAATATGCATTTTACACTACTAAAAGGATATATTTACTTGATCCAAATAACATGTAGCACATGGAAATTAACTGCTACTTATGTCATCTCTATCCACAATAACACTTTTTCATTTCCTGCTCACAATCTCGAAACCAATCTCCAGAAGCAGCTTGTGGAGGGAAGTTTGTTTTAAATCTGGAAGATCGGGATCAGAGTTAACTGTCAACAGCACTTTGTTTAAGGTAGGGATTCATTGTTAACAAAGAACTGGTAAACTCTTCGATGGATTGCAGATCTCACAAATTCATCACAAACTACATCCACCATTTATCTGGCATGTGGTTGCGTTTTGCCGGGATCTTCACCAACTGACAATTTTTCTTTGCATGTGCTGTAAATACTTGCAACTGACACACCGGTAAACTCGGATGTTAATTTCATCACTTCTTCAATAGCAAGTTCGGGATATTTCTCTCAGAACTTGCTAAACACGTTCATTATTGTTGTCCTTTCACCACTTCGCAATGGTTTGCCGCACTTATGTTTCACAACTCACTTGTTCCGCCATGTTACTTTCATACTGAATAATGCGCGTGCAGAATGAATTAGGCTGGTTGCAGATTCACTTAGCTGCGTATTCTTACACTTTAACTATGCTTAGTACACTTAGTTCATGCTTTAGCAAACATTAAGTGACATTCCAGACCTTAGTAACAGTATTTCTTCAAGGGACTGTTTACACAGCAAAAGCATCAAGAAGGCGCACTGTGGTCAAAATACATGTGGCTTTGTTTACGTCTCCTCTAATCTCTTGATATACAGAGTATAAATGTCTTACTTCTCCATGTAAGAATGCATTTCTCTTATCTAATTGCTCAGTGACCAAATGCTTTGCATTTATTACATATTAAAATGTTGAATATAGCTTATCTTGGCTACTGAGGTATATGTTTTATAATAATTAACCAAAACCTTTCATCTGACTTCAACTTTTTATGACAAGTCTTGCTTTGTATTTTGTTTCACTGTTTGGTTCTGTCTTTATTTTAAACACCCATTTATTATCATATAGTTTTGTACCTTAGGATAACTCAATTAATGAGTTGTTTTCCTCTAAAGCTTTCAATTCTTTATTTACTGTATTTAAGCACAAATTTTAATCTGCTCTGCCCTTTACGTTCTCATATTCATTTACATCATGGATAGATGATGCATTAAAGCTAAAAGCTTCTAACACAAAGTCTGGTTTATGTTCAGTGCTTACAGCACAGCCTTTCGAATAGGTGTTTTCCTTTCCCTAATACTCTTTCTAGCTTGAATAAGTGTTCTGAATCTGATTCTTGGCCACTTATAAAGTCTAAATCTGAAATACAAGCTTTATTGGCTTAACTTTCTATGTGCCACTTTTCTACTTTCTCTGTTACATATAAGGGAAAGTATTGTATTCCAATCAAAAATTCAATGTCAAGATTTCACTGGAAATATATGTTTTGAAGGCCTCTGAGTAAAAAAAAGTGGTGTGTGCATGTGTGTGTGTGTGTGTGTGTGTGTGTGTGTGTGTGTGTGTGTGTGTGTGTGTGTGTGCGGGCATGTGTCTGTGAACAGCATAACTCAAAAACAAAAAGTCGGTTAAAGTCCAAAATTGGTATTTAAGTTTAATATCTTTCAAAGATGCAACATAAATACTTTATTGAATATTCCTCCAACCTAAAATACACTTTACATGGAAAATTTTTCAAAAATTTTGAATTTCTTGAAAATGGCTCTAGAGGTTTTGATTAAAATGCCATATGTTTAAGATATTTTTATGGCAAATAAAATGTTTATATTGAATATTCTGGCCATAGCCCATGTAGTCCTGTTTACTCTTGATGATTTCTGCATAATTGGTAAACCATAAGAGATAGATAAACTCTTACTATACAAAAAATGTGGATCTCATTAAAACATACAACTTATGTCCAAATGAATGCAATACTTATGCTTTCCATAAATGAAGAGCATCATTTCAAAATGCGACAAGTCCGCAAATAACAATTTTACAGGAAAGCCGAAAATATAACTCCTAAAGTAAAAAATACTTTTAAAATATAATTATGTCATTGTGATCTAAAAAAATGAACATATAATATGGCAATGACTGTCAAAAATCACAGCCTTAATGCAAAGCTGTAATTGCGAGTTAAAACATGAAAAATACTGGACTTATCTTGTTTTGCACTGAATAAATGGACACAAAGCTTTTTGAACCATTCTTCCATATAAACAATGTTGTTGTTGTTGTTGCAAAATGGGGGTTTAAGTCGGGTGATGTAACTGCCACATTGTAAAACTGGTGCCCGTTAAGAAAACAGTTACATGAAAGCCACATACATGAATATGAGTCCTAAAGATAAACATTCCGGAGTTAAAACTGTCCCCCAATCGGATCTCCGGGTGGGGACATCTTTAGGCAAATTTCATCACAACAATTCCAATACTTTAAGAATCCTACAATGGAATGCAGGAGGCATGTCCCAGCCTAAAAAAACAAGAGCTAATGAAAATATTAAAAGACCAAGATATAGATGTCTTCACAGTACAAGAAGCCAATATATCACAAGAACAGGAAATATACTTTGAAATGGATCAGTACACTACACATATACTTCCAAAGGCTCGTCAAATAGCAAGTGGTATTCTTACAGGAATTAAAAGAAATATGAAAGCTACTATCCAAATCCAAAAAACAATGGAAGAACAAGATAAATCAGAAATAGTTAAAATTGAAGTATGGAAAAGTAACTACCACTATAGAATTTACAGTATCTACAATCCTCCAGACAATACACTAGATCTAAATTCTATTCCCATAGAACCCAAAAGTATTTTAATAGGTGATTTTAATGCACACTCCCCTAGGTGGGGCTACAGAGATATAAATTCAGCAGGAAGAGTCATAGAAGACCTATTAAACTCGTCAACAATGGAATTAATATTTAATCCAAATGGTCCACCCACTTACCTTCATTATAATGGTTCGGGTACAAATCCTGACCTTCTGATGGTGTCATCTGACATAATTGACAATACAAAAGGAGAAATAATAGAAGACCCAGGTTCAGGCCACAGAATCACCATAAACTCCATAAGAGGTCTAATAAATAAAAGTAACAAACCAAAAGTTAAAACTTCTTGGAATTTTAAAAAAGCAGATTGGTCCAGTTTCCAAAATGAGATAGAAGGGAAGTGTAATATACTGTTAGAATCAGAGTTCAAGTCAACAGATGAAATGAATAAAAAAATTTGTGAAATATTATTGACAGCAGCCAAAACACATATCCCCAAAGGAAAGTTAAAGAAATATAGCTACTTTTGGTCTCCATCTTTATCTAAGTTAAAACATGAAAAAAATATAGCAAGAGTCAAAGCCGAAAGAACCAAGTGTCCAGAAGATGTACAAAACTGGAGAAGAAAAGCAGCCATTTTTAAGAAAGAATTAATTACAGCAAAAAGGGCCAGTTTCACAAATTTTGTAGAACATATGGACTATAGGAAAGATGGAAATAAAATATACAAATTCCTTAATAAAACAAAATTATCAAAAAATACAACTGAACCATTAAAATATAATAACAAAAGCTTAACTACAGATAGGGAAATAGCAGAATCCCTTAACAAGTTTTATGCTCAGTCACAAAGAATACCCCAAGCGTATAAAAAACAAGATAAGGCTATCCAAAAAACTATCAGAGAAACTAGTAAGCCAAAAGGTATACGAAATGATATTTTTATTCAGGATTTTAATGAAACAGAACTGGATTTAGCAATAGAACAATTACAGAACAAAAAATCTCCTGGACCTGACAAGATCCACCCAGAGTTTATTAAACACCTTGGCAGGAAAGGAAAAGAAATCCTACTTAAACTGTATAACACGTGTTGGAGAATGACTGTACCTTCCGACTGGAAAAAAGCCATTATCATCTCGATTTTAAAGAAAAACAAACCCTCAAACAATATTAATAGTTTCAGACCAATATCTTTGACCAGTGTTATTGCAAAAGTGATGGAAAGAATGGTGGCATCTAGACTTAACTGGTTTCTAGAATATTACAGCTTAATTAATAGTTCACAGACCGGCTTCAGACAGAATCATAGTACAAGTGAAAATGTACTCCTACTAAGCCAAGACATCAAGGAAGCTTTCAATAGAAAGGAGGATACCTTGGCAGTATTCATTGATTTTAAATCAGCATATGACTCAGTCTGGAGAAATAAATTAGTTGAGAAGTTGCAATCAATAGGTGTGAAAAGTAACATGCTTAAGTGGATAACTCAGTTTATTTCACAAAGATTTTGTGCCACAAAATATAATACATACATTTCCAAATATAAACAAACACACCGAGGACTTCCACAAGGTGCTGTTCTGAGCACAACACTCTTTAACATATATATAAATGACCTTCCATCAATAATAAAAACTTTAGAAACCAAAATTGCTTTATTTGCTGACGATGTAGTCATTTGGACTTCAGGCTCTTCAAAAAAACCTGAATTAATTAAAGACAGAATAGAAACAGCCCTAAACAAAGTGCATGAATGGAGCTCCAAAAACCTCATGACTATCAATGTGGAAAAAACAAATTATGAATTATTTACACTAAAATACAAACCAGTTAATATTAGCATAAATTATAATGGTAAACCACTCAAAGCAGTTGCTGATGCCAAATACTTAGGCATCACTTTCGACAGAAAGCTAAGTTGGAAAAAACATATAACAAACATCTCAGAAAAGGTTGAAAAGAAATTGCAAATCCTGAAAAGGTTAGCTGGTGCTAAATGGGGCTGCTCAAGGAGAGTCCTTAACACTAAAGCTGTAATATTGCTTCCTAGTTATTACCTCGCCATTTGAAGCTGAAGTCGTTGGTGAAGTGATGTTGTTGGTCACGTTGATGTGGTTCGGTGTGTTATCTCCGGCTAGCTGAGCTTGATCTCTTTTATCTCGGGTTTACGTGAGTGTAAAGGACAACCCAAGAACAACTTTGCACATCAATTTATTTTATATAAAATATTTTCGGGAGATATGCCGATTCTATATGTGTATCTGTAGAAGCATCGCAATCACATCTGCGCAGCACGAACTGCACGAACTCCCGTACTGCTCTCTGGTTGAGTACTGACTAGACGCTTCTCTCTTACCCACGCCAAGAAGACCGTTCGCTTCCAATTTGAATGTCATGACGTCATCCAAGAAAGCCTCGTATCCAAAATGTTATTTCCTTTTCCCGCAATTTAGAAATGTCCCTTTCTATTATAACATGTTCTTTTATGAATTTTGAATATATAATTACCTTTTTAGGATTAAACGATGTTTACTTTTTATTTTATTAGATATATCGCGCGACTTTTAAGGTTTGTAGAACTGACTTTCGAACGTTTATTTTAAACTATGTGGTATGACGTCATGACTCGTTAATTTCAAACCAATAATGCGTTTATTCTACAAATTTAACAACTATTATTTACTCATATCCGGCAATTAAATTAAAACGTGTCTTTTTCAAAAGCCCATTCGATCGGAAATCTAAATTTCGGTATCAAATGCCCCCATTTATATTATTTTATTATTTCATAATAAAATAATGTAAATGTCTTGCCCGAAAGAAAAATTAAAAATTACTCCTGTATTTTGAATAATCGGCAACACTCCCATTATATACAATTTTCAATTACACTGTTTTTGAAATTGGTTATTAACACATTTTCTCATTAATCTTTTTAACATGACAAACAATTATACACTTGACTTAACATTAATCCTTAAATACTAATTACAATATGTTATGGTTTCTTCTGTGAAGCTTTTATATAAAGGTTAAATTTCAAGAGTCTTTCTTTTTACTTCCTTCTTTTAGTTCATGTTTGCTCACTTCGCTCTCACTATCACTTGCACTGTGATTTTTCACTTTTGTTATTGTAACACATATCTGTACTAGATCCTTTAAGCACTAAAATGTACATATATTTTTATATAAATCCATTGCACTCTTTAGACAAGTTCTTTCTTTGTCTTTCTGTGATAACTATCTATACATCTAAATATTTTAACAAATGTTTTACAAAGTAAATATTCTGTTTTCTCTCTATGCGGAGATGAACATTTTAACAATCTTTCTGAAGCTGTTTTTGTGAGCTCTATACAACATATTTTTTAAGCTCTTGGTGGTAGATAGCAATTCACATTCTGCATTTTTCATGAATATGTAAGTACCTGACCAATATATGATTTTCAAGTAAGCTAACATTTACATTTTATCTCAAAGCTGATTGGGCGCCAATATACAAATGACACTTCCAATTTTTTTTTACATTAAATCAAGGTTCCAAGGCACCACAAGGTTTCTTGTATGGTCGAAGGAGTTGTTTATGCCATCTTCCCAGACATTTTTCATTTTTAACATCTTTTAATTCATAGGTATGATGACCAAATTTGGATATAATTTCTGCAGGACCTTTATATAACAATTCCATCCTTTTGTTCCTACCTCTCAAGGCACTTGATAACTTATGGTCTTTAACTAGTACCCAATCGCCTATCTTAGGTTCCCATTTATGTTTTCTACTCTTTTTCTTTAATTTTCGCTTCTCTGCCTTTTTCTTGATTCGTTCAAAAGCAATTTTCGCTCTTTCTTCCTCACTTAACTGAATGTCATTAATTTTCAGTGTTTTTGGTTCCCCTATCAATATTGGTTCTGGTTCAATTCCTAACATTAATTTTATTGGTGCAAACCCAGTAGTTACATTAATGGTGTGATTGATAATCTTTTCTATCAATGGACAATATTTCACCCAATCCTTGTGATTATGATGTGTAAGTACACGTAAATAAATTCCTATATCTCGGAGGACACGTTCTGTTTGATTCCCTGATGGAAAGTATGATGAACAATAATTTAGTTTTCTCGAGTCTAATGTCACCCTAATCTTTCCATTGGCCTTATTTACAATACATAGGGGATTCACAAATTCTGAATTCGAAATCTCAATAACCTCATCTTCTAACATTGACTTTATAACTGCATCTACCTCTTCTCTTATTGTACTAGGGATAGCTCTCGCTTTATGTGTAAAAGGTTTTATGGGTATCATCTCAAACGAATGAGTATAAATATTACATTTACCAGGTTTCTCAGAGAATACTTCTTTATTTCGGATTAATATTTCAAACAGTTTATCCCTCTGTTGTTCATTTAGTTGATCAGCCTGAGTGACTTTTTTCCTCAACAATTCTTCTAAGTCTTCACTACTCTCCCTATCATAGTACCTAGTTGCATCAGAAACCCTCAAATTGTCTATGAAATCATTTTTATCCCATTCTACATTTTCTTTATTATCGACTCTGTACTCTTTGACATTTACTTCAGTTAATTCCATAGCTCCTACTTTAACATATTCTACAAAGAATGTATCCCCTTGGATTTCTTCTTCCTCTTTTTCTCTTACAATAGTTTCTGAACTACTATCTTCCACAAAAGGCACTATAATGGTCTCATCTTCAACTTTCATTTCTAGAATCATGTTTTTAAAATTCACCACAGCTTCCCAGGCATAAAGACAATCACAACCTATTATAATATCTGTCACAAGTCTTCCTACAATCAGAAATAAAATTCCAAGTATTCTCCCATTTATTTCAATATTTATCATTGCTTGAAATTTTACTCTCTCTTTTCGTTTTCCCACAGCTAGCGAGCAATATATCCCATTAACTGGTAAAGACATTACTTTAAAGCCACTACTTTGTAAATTATCATAAAAATTTTGTGAGCATACTGTGCTATTTGATCCCGTATCTATAATTGCATTGTATTGTTTTCCATTTACTCCAATTTTGATTTTAGGTGGATCTCCTACTTTTTCGTTTTCGTCAATTCTATTTTTCCATTCTCTTTTCTTTTGTATCATCATTTGCCTTCCAGGACTATTTATTTCCGAGTACTTATCACAATCATTACTAGGATACCCAGTTCTCACTGAAGGCGCGTTTGACCGGGTCTGGCGTTTCCCTGATTTTTATGTATTGCTCCTGTACTATTTCCCGAATTGTTACTTCTGTTTTCCTGCATTAAATCGGGGTTACTTCCTACCATGTTTTTGACCGTGTTAATGGCCTCGACCATTTCCGCATTTTCGGGGGAATTTCGTCCACTAGAATACCTTTCTCCCTGTCTTGGTGACCTCGGTCTAAACTCATTATCTCCGTTTGTCCAATACCCATCATTTGAATTTCTACTATGTCCAAAATAACGGCCCCGTCTACCTCGATCAAATCTATTTGTATTCATATAATTCACCCTTATATTTCTTCCCCTTAGATTACCATTTCTATTTTGGTGATGCCCTTCCTGGTTATATCTACCTTGATTTTCCCACCGGAATGATTCCATCCTTGGTACTGGTCCTTTATATCTTTCCCTAACCTCACTTCTATTCTGATAATACTGTGCCCCTTGCCCGAAAGAATTGACAGTTTCTTTTCCTTCATATGTATTTCCAAATGCGTGTTTTGGCTTATTGACTTCTAAGGCGGATAATAATTCTATCATAGCTGCAATGCTATCGGGTCGGGCTATGATTAGGTAATGTTGAAGTGTTTCCGGAAAATGTGGAGTAACTATATTTATTAGATCTTTTTCATCCAAGGGAGGGTCCAACATCTTCGTTTTTCTCGCTATTCTCATAAAATAGTTTACCATCGATTCCTCCGATCTAGGATTAAATTTTCCATTGCTTAATTCAACTCTAATATTAGCCTGCCTACTAGCTCCCCAATATCTGGTTAAAAAGATGTTCCTAAAGGTCCTGTAGTCATTATTGTTACCCATAGAAAGGCCTAGCCAATTAGCAGCATTACCCTTTAGGCATTTTCTTACTATCACCATCTTGTACTCCTCTGGTATACGTTTCACCGTGAAGTACTCTTGTAACCCTTCTAAAAAGGCTTTAGGATCATCTGAATCTTCATTTTCAAAAACTGGAGGTGTCATTTCATTTAAGACATGGTTAGGCCAATGTAAATTTGAATGGTCACCTATCCCTGAGCTATTTCCGAGATCAGAATGGGAATTACTGTTACCCCTATTTTGCATCGAAATGTCAGCTGATACACCTGGTATTGCCTCGTTTCTTGCAACTTCATTACTAAGATTGTTGTGATTACATGCATTTTCATTTAATTTCAAATTTTCTAAGGCCTCTTTTACCTGAGTAATTTCTGTTACTACTCCTTTTATTTGGTCTGTAACATCCTCCAAATTTCTAGCCTGCCTTTCACTTTCTACATCAGATCTTTCTATTCTAACTTTACACCCCTGTAACTCTTCTCTAATTTCTTCCCTTTGTTTGTCTAATCTATATGTTACTTTTTCCCTTTCTTTATCTAATTTTTCACTCACTTGTTGACCTAATTTCTTTTCAGAATTCTTTACTTCTTGCCTTATTGTCTCTAATTCTCCCTTAACCTGTTCTCTATTTTCTTTTACTTCACTACTAACTTTATTAATTTCCTCCCTAACTTCTTCCCTAAAGGTTTCGAAAACTCTCCTCTGATTCTCCAATTGCATTCCCAATTCCTGTTGTCCCTTTTCTAATTTCTGTCCTAACTCTATACTAGTTTCGTCTATCTTACTCATCTTTTGGCTTAACTCTGTTCTTAATTCTTTACTATTTTCATCTATCTTTTGACTTAACTCTGTTCTTAATTCTTTACTATTTTCATCTATCTTTTTACTTAACTCTGTATTCATCTTTTCCACTGTTCTTAATTCTTTACTATTTTCATCTATCTTTCGACTTAACTCTGTACTCATCTCTTTCATTATCGTTTGAAACATATTCTCTATTTCTGACATAAATGCTGGCCTTTCTGAATTACTACTAAACATTTCTGAACTACCTCTAGGTGTTTCTCTAACGTTCTGATCTTCTAATTCTTGGCATATTCTGCTACCAATTACATTCCGATTAAATTCTTCCATTCTACTTATACTTTCCCGAATTTCCGGACTTTCAAAACCTCTAAACTCACTATCACTGTCTTCCATTTCTAAGCTATTTATATGTGTTTTTCTACTCACCAAAATTTTCAATATTTTCACTATTTCACTTTAACTGCACTTAAACTTGTTCACTACACGTTTCACAGATGTTGACGCGCTGGGCACCTTCTTGTCTGCTGGTTCGATGCTGGTCTGGTCGTCTTGGGGGTTTGGTCCATTCTTTCGGCGCCACACGTTGGGAAGCCAATTTGAAGCTGTAATATTGCTTCCTAGTTATTACCTCGCCATTTGAAGCTGAAGTCGTTGGTGAAGTGATGTTGTTGGTCACGTTGATGTGGTTCGGTGTGTTATCTCCGGCTAGCTGAGCTTGATCTCTTTTATCTCGGGTTTACGTGAGTGTAAAGGACAACCCAAGAACAACTTTGCACATCAATTTATTTTATATAAAATATTTTCGGGAGATATGCCGATTCTATATGTGTATCTGTAGAAGCATCGCAATCACATCTGCGCAGCACGAACTGCACGAACTCCCGTACTGCTCTCTGGTTGAGTACTGACTAGACGCTTCTCTCTTACCCATGCCAAGAAGACCGTTCGCTTCCAATTTGAATGTCATGACGTCATCCAAGAAAGCCTCGTATCCAAAATGTTATTTCCTTTTCCCGCAATTTAGAAATGTCCCTTTCTATTATAACATGTTCTTTTATGAATTTTGAATATATAATTACCTTTTTAGGATTAAACGATGTTTACTTTTTATTTTATTAGATATATCGCGCGACTTTTAAGGTTTGTAGAACTGACTTTCGAACGTTTATTTTAAACTATGTGGTATGACGTCATGACTCGTTAATTTCAAACCAATAATGCGTTTATTCTACAAATTTAACAACTATTATTTACTCATATCCGGCAATTAAATTAAAACGTGTCTTTTTCAAAAGCCCATTCGATCGGAAATCTAAATTTCGGTATCAACACAACATACAAAATGTATATTAAACCAAACCTCTTGTACTGTTCTGAAGCTTTAATAACAGCAGCAAATGCTAACATCAATAAACTTGAACAAATACAAAATCAGGCTCTTCGCCTAATCACTGGAGCAGTTAAATCCACACCTATTGATGCCATGCTTGCCTTAACATGGACCCCATCAATAACAACAAAAATAGAAGAACAAGCATTGCTCCAACACGAGAAAATGTTACGACTGCCAAACTCTAAATGGACAGAAGAGAACCTCTCCCCTTCAATCCTTGAAACTCATAGTAGTTTCCTAGAAAAGGTAACACAGATTAAATCCAAATTGAACATTCCTAACACCAGAGAAAATCTACTTATAAGAGAAAATCCATTGGAATTATTGCAACCTACCTTCAATTTGGAATTAATAGAGGAAATAAGTAAATCAGACACACCAAAAGAAATACAAAAACTTCTAGCTCTGGAAACAATCAATACTAGATATCCCACAGAAGAATGGCTGCACATATATACTGATGGATCCTCCAAGGAAAACCTTACTGGAGCTGGAGTTACGTGTTCACATTTTTCCTTTTATCATTCTGTTGGCAGAGACACAACAAATTATGATGGAGAAATAGAGGCTATATACATTGCTCTCCGACAATTATTAAATCTTCCCTTAAATAAATTTAACAAGGCAGTAATTCCTTCAGATTCTAAAGCTGCAATTCAGGGAATATGTTCAAATACTACAAAGAAGTCAACAAAAATTAGAGAATGCTACAAAATGTTAACACAACTCCAAAAAGTTAATAAGACTGTTCATCTCCAATGGATTCCAGCACACTGTGGAGTCATGGGGAACGAAGCTGCAGACTCACTTGCAAAGAAAGGCACAACAATAAAACAAAAGTCTAAATTCAATTTCTCATATTCCTCAATAAAACGCTTGATCATTAAAAATTTTTGTCATTCATATCTACAAGAAATAGAAACAAATGCCAAAGATAAAAAATGGATTACACTACTTTCCAATCCAGATATAATCCCCCAGAGACCAAGGAAAACAGCTGTTGCAGCCTTCCGACTATTGACAAATCATGACTGCTTAGCAAGTCATCTCTACAGAATTGGTATCTCAGCCTCACCAATATGTGTCCTGTGTAACGATCCAGCAGAAATGAATGAAGAACACTTGAAGACCTGTGAAGCATTAAGATCAGAAGAAACTACAGTTCAGAAGTATTGGAAAGCACGAATGCTAATGGCTTCATTGCCAGATGCAAGGCACTAGAAAACAACAACAACAACAACATAATGACTCTCTCTAGCTTTTAGCTTGAATACAAAACTAATTACCGATTCCTTTTTTTGGGCATATTGTTTGGTCTTTCGGTCACCTCCCCTTCTTTCCATTATTGCATTACCTGCTATTAGAGAAGCTGCTATGTTGTTTATTGTTGTTGTACCAATGCTAAAAAGAGTTTCAAAGAACTTAGAACAAAGTGGAATAGTTTCATTGTTTGCTTTAACTAGATATTTAATAACTATTGCCTTAATCTTTTCTGATTTTCTTGATGTGCGCCTTTTGGGAGATGACACAGACATCATTGATGCCAGAAGTCTGTCTTGTTGTGATTTGTTCCTGTAGTTATACACTAATTTTCTTACTCTGATGAGATGATAGGCAGGAATGGTATAGCATTCAAATCTACCCTCTGTGTATGCACATGGAGACTCGAACTCCAGCATGTTAGGATCTTTAACAGAATACCTGAAACACACCAACGAATGATGTGGTAAGAACTATACTAACCACAACGTGGTTCTGTATACATTCCTGTATAACTATTTTATTCTAATCTTATAAATTTTAAATAGTATTTACATTTCTTCTTGTTCCCTTTTCCTTTTTGTCATACTCTTTTGCCTCCTTCTGGAATCTGCAGAATGCTCACCTACAACTACGCTTTTTTCCATGTTCATAGATACAACTACACGAACTGCTTACGAAACTCACAATAATAGCAAGAATCTGTAGACAGTGCAATCTGGTCAAACAATGAGATAGAATGAGAAACATGTTTTTGTGATGCCGTGACAAAACAGGCAAGAATTTCTACGTACCAGTCTGACAATGTGCATAAGAAAGTGGACATTTCGCACTTTAATCCGGTCAAGTTACTGGACATAACGTATTTTGCACCAAACCCACATTTTTGTTCTCGATTTTAAGGGGTTTAAAGCGTGCTTTGAAGCAAATAGGAACATAAGCCCGATGCAGGGCACGCTAAAGTGTTTAAATTCACTTCAAACTAATTTTCGATCGTGAGTGGACTTTTCACGTTTTGAAATGATACTCCTCAAATGCAAGATCAGTATTCATTTTTTACTTTCTCTACTGGTAAGTAGGGAAAGTACTGTATTACACCCAAAAATTTGATGTCGAGGTTTCACTGGAAATATGTTTTGAGACCCTAGAAAAAGGCCTGTGTGTGTGTGTGTGTGTGTGTGTGTGTGTGTGTGTGTGTGCGCGCGTGCGTGCGTGCGTGTGTGTGTGTGTGAGTTTGGGTGGGTGGGTGCGTGCGTGCGTGCGTGCATGCGTGCGTGCGTGCATGCGTGCGTGTGTGTGTGTCAGTCTGTGGACAGCATAACTCAAAAACGAAAAGTTGGTTAAAAACAAAGTTGGTATTTAAGTTTAATGTCTCTCAGGGATGCAACATGAAAATTTTGAAGAAAACAGTCCCACCCTAAACTACCCTTTACTTGGAAAATTTTTCAAAAATTTTTATTTTCTTGAAAATGGCTCTAACGATTTTGATTAAAATGTGATGTGTTTGAGATATTTTTATGATAAATGAAATGTATATTTTGAATTTTCTGGCTATAGCCCCTGTAGTCATATTTACTCTGGATGATTTTTGCATAACTGCTAAACCGTTAGAGATAGACAAAATCATACTGTACAAAAAATGTAGATCTTGCTAAAATACACAATTTATGTCCAAATAAATTTTCTTGTAGGGTGAACCATTTCGGAGATATTCCTTGTTTTGTGTGAACTTTCATGAAATGGAACATCATTGTTCATTTTTTATATGTTAAGTGTGCAAAGAGAATCTCAAAGCTTTAAAAGATTTGACTATCGCCCAAAGCCTACTGTATTCTAATATACCCCTTGCACCTACAAGGAAATAAGCAATAAGATAATTTGTACAAATGTTTATCTTAACTAACACAAAGAAGATTTAGGAATAACAGTTTCTAAGAATGGTTAGTACAAGAGTAGAGAAAGTCATGTGAGTGCAACACATTAGATTTTTTTATATATTAGCCATGCAAGGAAAACAGAATTTCAAAGCTTTAAAAGATTTGACTATCACTCAAAGCCTACTGTATTCTCACATTTCTCTTGCACCTACAAGAAAATTAGCAATAAGATCATTTCTGCAAATGTTTGTGTTGATTAACATGAAGAAGTTAGAGGAACAAGATTTATTGTTTATTTATGCCAACAAACTTACTGTTGGTATTTTTAAACACACAAGCCCTGTGTGGTCAATGTTTAAGAGGTACAATCGGAACTGAAAAATTCAATGCCACATCTGGGATTTGAACCACAGACCCTCCACTTACCAGACAGGTGCTCTAACCATTAAGCTACTGTGACAACTTGCCAGAATGACATTGAAATCTCCAACCAACTTGTATTTCTCCCGGTAAACCACAAAAGGAGTCTCACATCAGAGATAATTAACCCAATGGCGACTTACTATTCTAAGTACTTTATGTCCTGGGATTAAGTAACCATTAGATCGTAATTATTATTTATATATGACAACAAATTTACTGTTGGTGTTTATAAAACACACAAATCATGTGTGCACAATGTTTGGGAGGTAGAATTGGAGCTGAAAAGTTCAATGCCATAGCTGGTAAGCGGAGGGTCTGTGGTTCAAATCCCATTTAGTTCCGATTCTACCTCTCAAACATTGCCCACATATGGCTTGTGTGTTTAGAAACACCAACAGTAAGTTTGTTCGCATAAATAAATAATAATTACCATCTAAACGTCATTTAACCCCAGACATATGGTCCTCACGATAGTAAATCGACATTGGGGTAATTGTTTCTGATATGAGACTGCCTTTGTGGTTTACCAGGAGAAATACTGGTCGTTGGAGAAATCAATGTCATTCAGGCAAGTTGTCACAGTAGCCTAATGGTAAGAGCATCTGCCTGGTAAGCAGAAGGTCTGTGGTTTAAATCCCAGCTGTGGCATTGAATTTTTCAGTTCTGATCCTACCTTTCAAATTAGAGGAATAAGAGTCTGTAAGGATAGAGCAAGAGTAGAGAAAGTCATGTGAGTGCAACACATCAGATGTTTACAACTGCTGCTTCCTGTTTCACTATCTTCTTAGCCTACTAATAATTGTTGTGTATTTACAAATTTATTTTCGTCAAAGATTATGTCCATAACTGTAATTGCTTTCCTATTCTTGTGAAGTCCACAGTTTGTAGCCATTAGGACAGTAAGCTGCCATGTAACTTTTGAGTCCTGGATTCAAATTTATTTTTAATTTTAGCATCTAGAAGCTGAAGATAAGCAATATATACAAAAGTTCTGATTTCTTTGCTTCCTTTCAAAGCTTAGTTCTGCTGGTAAATTTTCTTTTAGCCTTTTGTTAGAGTTCTGTTTACAACATACTCTGCAGTTAATACACATTCATTCAATAAATTCTTTGCTAAGATCAGACACCCTCTCTCGGTAACTTTGGGAAGCTTCAGATGATGTGTATACTTTCAAATATTGTAATTTTTATACTTGTAAGCTTGACGAAGCCAGTATCTTGTATATGATCAAAATGATGAGTAAAGTGATTGATTGATTGGCTCTCTGTCAACTTCAAACTTTTCTGCACATCTGTGTGATGCTACCTTTGGTATTCTATGATGAAGCTTGTGGCTTCCTTTCACCTCTTCTCTCCTCCTTAGGGAAGGTGGTAGACTGCAATGGATCTGTACCAAATCGCAGTAGGTGAAATGTTCCCCGCACTACAATACCTGACACTTGACACCTGACACTGTTTATTTTTGCCTCATACACCTAGCTTTCTCAATCAAGGTTCTATTCATTTGTTCTGCACTGCCATTCTGTTGAGGTGTATACCTTACTACAAACTCAAATTGGATTTCTTTTCCTCAAAGTGAGATTTAATTTCATTGGACATAAACTCACCTCTATTATCACATCTAAAACATCTTTATCTTGGCTATGATGAACAGCAGCTTCATTAACTTTGAAGTAATGAAATACTTCTGTCTTAGACTCCAGCAAGTAACTGGCTATAAAATGAGTATAATCATCAATGAAGGTAGGAACATAGCTTTTCCCAATCCAAGATATTGGTTCAGTGAGATCCAATACATATCTATGAATAAGTGGTCTTGTTGCTTTGATTCCTTCCTGAGTATGAGGTAGCTTAGTTTGTTTAGCTGCAAAACATATTTCACATACTTATTTATGCCAACAAACTTACTGTTGGTGTTTTTAAACACACAAGCCGTGTGTGTGTGTGCAGAAGGTCTGTGGTTCAAATCCCAGTTGTGGCATTGAATTTTTAAGTTGCAGTTCTACCTCTCAAATATTTCACATACTTTGTTCTTTAGTGATCTACTGGTATTTGTTCCTAAGAGCACACTTTCAGTGAACTTTACAAGTTAGAAAAGTTTTGCTTTTAGTATATGACCTAACCTCTCATGCCTAATTCTAGCTTCAGCCTCAATTAGTTCAGCTACATTAACAGTGATAGTCATGAAGCTCACTTTGCAAAGATTTTCATCTCTATAAGCTACTGCTAGAGCATATTTATTCTTTGCAATGATTGCTTTAGTACTATTAAAAGAAATGTCTAATCCTGCTAAATCTAGTTTTCTTACTGACAATAGATTTGTATCTACTTGTAGCTCTGGGACAATCACATCCTTGATAGTGATTTTTACATTTTCCTTAGCATCAAATCAATTTACTTCAATGTCTCCATACTTTTCTGCTTTTAGTACTCACCTGACTTAACTACTTTATGAGCAATGGTTTAGATAAAGTTTTGATATTAGTTATGTACTATTCCTTGCATACTAGATGTTCACTGAAACCTGAGTCTAGATATTTACTGAAATTGGTACTCTGCTTTACTGTTATCTTGTATTGCTGAAAATTAGAACACTACCAGTTTTATGAAACACATTCATGCAGAAATGATCTCTTCAAGGTTTCTGGATTCGTTGAAATTTGATTCCTGTTTCCTGCAGCCTGCTTGCTTATGTCCTGGTCTTTTGCAGTTGGGAAGTTTCTTTGTGCTGTCCAGTTACTCTGACCTTTGGATTATTGTTCACTAAAGTGTTTTTATGGTGTTCCAGTTGATTTTTACTGTACTCTGGTAGTTCCTGTTGCCAACGGCGGCTGGCCATGAAGGACTCTAGGATGTGACCCTCCCAATAATTGAAAATAAGAAAGCATAGGCAACATTGTATTGAAGGCACCAGTTTGAATATTCTTGACATCAGGCATCATGCCAAAATACATTCCTATGTTTCCTGTTTCTATATACCCATTTTGTTTCATTTAAAATGTTTTTACACCACTAATACACGGAAGAGCACTGATGCTTTAATTACACATGCAATTTCAATCTGCACCTCATCCATCCGGGAATTTTGGCATCTTGGGGATACTGCAAGCGGTACAGAGAGGTGTGGAAATGGCTTCGACTATAGGTGAGGGGCATGGAGACAAAACATAATCTGGGTGGAGTTCAGGTGGAAGGGGAAAGTACCTGCGATAACTTTTCTCTGAGTTGTCTGACCAGAATGGAACAAATTAACATCATATGATCTTTGCTAACAGTGCTACCACTCACATACCATACATACTCCTTTCTCTTAAATTGAATTTTGTAATTTAAATTGATTATATACAAAACTTAGTTCTGAACTAAATTACTTGTAGCTGTACCATTTAAGGTATAGTGTTGCATATTCTCGATAAAATAATCCCAAGAAAGTATATCAATACTACATTCATTTTGCTCATTTTGCAAGTAGCATACTACATAGTATAATTCACTGTGTTTGGAAATGGTTAAACAAATATAGTTTTAGCAACGTTTTTGGGTGGTGTCATGGTGTGAAACTTCACAGGGACTGTGAAATGAATTAGTGAACCATGAACAGAGTAACTGGCATACTCGGTGTGGGGGTATAACAAGTTTTGCATCTCTGTTGGAACTTAAGAATCTCGGGCCCTAAGACCAATATTGAATATTGAACAAATTCAAAATAAAGGTGGTTATAGCAGAAAATTTAACCCTTCATTGTACAGGTATGTGAACTGGCTTTGCAGATGTAAAATTAAAAATCTGTGTGTTGCAATCACATGACTTTCTCTGCTCTTGTATTAAGCATTCTTACAAACTCTTATTCCTATATCCTCTTCATGTTAGTTGAGATAAACATTTTCAGAAATTATCTTATTACTTATTTCCTTGTAGGTGCAAGGGGAATATGGGAATATAGTAGGCTTTAAGCAATAGTCAGTCTTTTAAAGCTATGAGATTCCATTCTCTTTGCATGGCTAAGATACAAAAAACATTAATAAAAATGTTCCATTTGATGAAATTTTAAGTATTCCAGACATCACACAAATTACAAGGAATATCTCCAAAGCAATTTACTCTACCAAAAAAAAAAAAATATTTGTGTTTTAACAAGATCTACATTTTTGCATAGTAAGATTTAGTCTCTCTTACAGTTTACCAGTTATGCAAAAGTCATCCAGAGTAAACAGGAGTATGTGGGCTATAGCCAGAAAATTCAAAATATACATTTCATTTGTCATAAGAATGTCTTGAGCATATGGCATTTCAATGAAAATCGTTAGAGCCATTTTCGAGAAAATAAACATTTTTGAAAAATTTTCCATGTAAAGGATAGTTTAAGTGGAGGAATTTTCTTCAAAATCTTAAAAGATATTAAATTTAAATACCAACTCTGGTTTTTAACCGACTTTTCGTTTTTGAGTTACCTGTCCACAGACAATTTTTCTCAATAGTGAACACCAGGAATATTGATGCAACAATTATGCAGTGAAATGCTTCACTCCTGATTAGTTGTCTATAAATCAAGTTGTGACCATTATGCAATAGCAACAAGTATGCAATTAAATATGTACTTATTTCAATAGCCAAAAAATAGAAATGGAACAAAATACTTGAGTGTCATTGTCATTTTTTAGTATAAGCCATTCTACCCAAACTTCTTTTACCAACATTAATTTTAATTTTCTATTTGTAGCATGTTTCAATATGAATGGCATCATTATCAACTTCTCTGGTTTGTTGTTGTTGTTGTTGTTGTAGTGTTTAACGCCCGCTTTTACTACTACGGCACCGCAGGCGGTGACACTGATGATACATGAAGATGGAGCACCGGTGGAATGAGATGGCGGGGGAAACCGGAGTACCCGGAGAAAACCCGCCCTGACGCCGCTTCGTCCACCACGAATACCACATGCGTGTCCCTGGGATCGAACCCGGGCCGCCTAGGTGGTAGGCTCTGGTTTGGGGGTGCTGTCTTTTTGTATGTTGTTTGTTTTGAAGAGATCTACCAGTATCCGATGTTACCCCCACTCCCATTCTAAATTTTATACCCTGACCCCTTTTCAGTTAGGGCTGATTGATAAAATCATGCTACATGAAAGTTAATGTCATGTGCTTTACTCCTAAATATTTTTGACTCAAACATTTTAATATATTTTTCTAAATAAATGTCTATTAAACACTGTCTGGTCACCTTGTATAACACACTTATTTGATGCTATAGTGTTTTAAAATATTTGATTTCTTATTAAGTTCACATTACAAATTATATTTGTAATGTAATAAATATATAATTTCCATTTTCAATTACTGTGAGAAGTAATGTTTTCATTTATATTTTAGCCTGAACTACTTAAACTTCATTAGCATTCTTTTTTCTAAAATAACTAGTGTAATATCAAAGTGTATAAATGGCCTCTCATAACAGTTAATATTTTATTTACTTGTCAGCTACATTTCTTTCTTTCACAAAATCTGCTGGCCTATGCTTCTTTGTATAGGGCTGACTATGATTTTGAATGGACTTTGCTTGCAAATACAGGTTTTCTTTTTCTTCTTGTCTTCCTTCTTTCAGTCAAAAGGGAATAGTGAGTAATAGAACATCTTAAAATTATTGAAGAAGAGCTATTATGAATTATTTTTCACTTGGTTTTTTCAATGATAATGTGTTTCTAGAATGAAAGTTTTGCTTTAACTTGTTAAGATTTGGATGCCCTTAAATTTCTGTTAACAGATTTCATTCTAAACAGCTATTTTAAAAGTTAAAGGATCTTTAAACTATTTTGTGAGACAGTGTTACAGAATTGTTGTTGTTGCTTCCTTGATTCAGTGCAAGGATAATAGCTGCAAATAAGCATTAGAAGCTAGTATAAAGAAATGAAATAGATCATCACCATTATCTTAGCTATTGTCATCATCGTCGTCGTCCTCCTCCTCCTCCTCCTCCTCCTCCTCCTCCTCCTCCTCATCATCATCATCATCATCATCGTCATCGTCGTCATCATCATCGTCATCATCATCATCGGGCCCAAATGACCTAGCTGTCGACAGGCCCTTAAACCCCACTCACTCATTCACTCACTCACTCACTCATCGTCGTCGTCATTGTCATCATCATCACCACCACTGACTCTGCTGCCGCCACTGCCACCACCACTGCTGCCACTGCCACCACCACTGCTGCCACTGCCACCACCACTGCCGCCACTGCCACCACCACCACCACTGCTGCCACTGCCACCACCACCACCATCATCACCATCATCACCACCCCTACTGACTCTGCTGCTGCCGCCATTGCCACCACCACCACTGCTGCCACTGCCACCACCACTGCTGCCACTGCCACCACCACCATCATCACCATCATCATCACCACCACCCCCACTGACTCTGCTGCTGCCACCACTGCCACCACCACCACTGCTGCCACTGCCACACCACCACCACTGCTGCCACTGCCACCACCACCACCACCACTGCTGCCACTGCCACCACCACTGCTGCCACTGCCACCACCACCACTGCTGCCACTGCCACCACCACCACTGCTGCCACTGCCACCACCACCACTGCTGCCACTGCCACCACCACCACTGCTGCCACTGCCACCACCACCACCACTGCTGCCACTGCCACCACCACCACCACCATCATCACCATCATCATCACCACCACCCCCACTGACTCTGCTGCTGCCGCCATTGCCACCACCACCACCATCATCATCATCATCACCATCATCATCACCACCACCACCCCCACTGACTGCTTCTGCCACCGCCACTGCCACCACCACTGCTGCCACTACCACCACCACCATCATCAACATCACCACCACCCCCACTGACTCTGCTGCCGCCACCACCACTGCCACCACCACTGCCACCACCACCACCACTGCTGCCACTGCCACCACCATCATCATCATCATTACCCACCTTGGTAGCGTGATGGTTAGTGTGTCTGCCTCAAGTTCAAGAAGTTGCAAGTTCGAATCTCGCTTAGGGTAAGTTATTCAGGTAAGGCTTTTTTCCCGAGGTTCTCCCTTATCCTGAGAAGATGAATGTCAGGTAACTTAAAACTCCATGGACCTCGGGCTCATTTGAGCATCATTTCACCCATTTCATTCATTCACCGTCCGATATGACATTACGTTGGAGGACGTTAATTTAATCATATTAACTAATCACATTTTAACCACTTCCATTATCATCCCTTTACTTTAAATGATGTACCCAAGCCTTTTACCTTTCTAAATTTATATACATATGATGCTTAAAGTATGTTACTATATGTACAGAAAAACTACTTTACCAAATTCCTTTCCAATCCTAACAGGAGGTGTAAATATACTAACTTTTGCTATTTTACTTGGTATAATCCACAGAATGTACTTACTTTTTGAGTATTTATGATGGTTATGTTAGTAGTAATCTTACCATAATTTTTTTTCTAATTTAGTAATTAATCTTTAACTAGTTCTTGCTCTGATATTAAGCTAAAAGTGCATTACATGTCCATAAATAACAGTGCTCAACATTTTGATTCTTTCTCTATTAATGTTTCACCCCATATCTTCCTCCATTTTCTTCTGTAGTATTTTTAAATATGTAGTAAAAAGTCAGAGGTTCTTTTTTTGTTAAGAAACATAAAAGATTATAAAACACGAATTAGTAATTTTTCTATCCATATAATTGCATTTTATGTAGGTATTTCTTCTTAATTCCAAAGTCTGTCATTTTTTTCAGTTATGTATTGGGACAAAGCTATTCAAAGATGTGCTAGAGGGAAGAAGTATAGGGAAAATTCTGTAGATCTTCCTACTGCTGGTAAGTTATTATATTACTTTTTTCTTTTAATCATCCTACCTATCTGAATACTTTGAGATTTTAGTAACACTGATGTATAACCCTACAAAACATTGTAGTCAGAATAGTTCTCTAAACTTTACCATTTATTAGTGCTCACTTATTCTCTGAACTGTGGTTAGGTACCTATAGATGAAACATACAGTAGAATCCTGAAATAACATGGTTGCTGGGGGACCTGCTTTAGCCCCACATTATAACAATTCTGCGGTATATCGAAATGTGAGCTCTGAAGTGACACAAAATGACCTTGTGGAGGTGGTGGGAAACAATAATAAATTACAGTGCATTGTAAAGTGTGAAATATAGGGTAAAGTACACCACTTTGAACCCTCCATTTGGTGCATGCCCAGGCAGAATGCTGTTAGTCGCAAGGAGCCTAGAAGGCCCTCACTACATTTTTGTGCTTATATGCTTGCATTTATTTTTTTAATTGCATTTTTCTTTCATTTCTATGTTTAGCTTGATTTAGCTGAAATAAATAGGTTTCTATTAGCATTATCTTACTAGATAGATCAAAGATGAAACCTAGTATGAGTACACTGTATATTATAATGTGCTGCACTAAATGAAAAGATAAAACATTATCATGCTCAGGTATACGACTTGTAAGTTGAGATGTACTGCCAACAACAACAACGATGATGATGATGATGATCATGATCATGACAATGATGACAATGATGATGACGATGATGACTATGACAACAATGACGACTATGACGACAATGAGGATGACGATGACGATGATGATGACGACGACGACGATGATGATGATGATCCAAAATCTGAATCCGTGGTATCTCGACCTGTGCTATTTCAGGCTTATAGTGTATTTATTGTTTTGTTTCCTATAAAATTAATTTTTAGTGCTAAGAACAGTGCTTAGTGCTTTCTAAGAACATGGTTTATACTCGTATCTAAATGTTATCTCTTTTGGAAAACAGATGACTGAAGTTTTGAAGTCAGACAAAAATAGGAAAGTTTGTAATTTTGTTTATATACTTTCAAGACTATTAAGGTACCTTTGTTCTGAATATTTATAGCATTCATACACCACAGGGTATAGTGGATTATTTTCAGAAAATCAAATTTTACAAACACAAAATATAAGAATATTCAACAATTTTTGAGAGGTAGAACTGGAACTTAAAAATTCAATGCCACAACTGGGATTTGAACCACAGACCTTCCGCTTACCGGGCAGACACTCTAACCACTAAGCTATTGTGGCACACGGCTTGTGTGTTTAAAAACACCAACAGTAAGTTTGTTGGCGTAAATAAATAATAATATTCAACAATGTTTATTTTAAGCCTGATAACATATATGAAATGTAATACCTAATGTACTGTGTGATTTGCTAAATATCTAGACTGTTTAGGTATTGTTTAAAATGTAGTATACACAGGGTGTCCCAAAAAAACACTGATAATGCTTAGTATGTTGTGCACGACGGCAAACTGACCACTTTTCAAATGGGAATCCCCATCCGAAAATGCACATGGTTTGGACATTGTAGTGCACTAAAGTGTGAGATGGGTGTGCATTCACATTTCATTAATAAACCCAATATCAAGCTGTCTACCTTACAAATGGGTTTCGAGCTGTGTACCTCCTATGTCATTGCAGAGCCTATATCGGCAGTGGTGAGCCTCACACACATCACTGAAAATGTGCAGTTATCTTTGAAGACTTTCAATCGTTCTGTGGACTTGAGCTGTAAGCTCTGACGTTACAGGAGTGCCATACACCATACTCTTCACACAACCCCACAGAAAATAGTTGAGAGGTGTCAGATCTGGTAACTGTGCTGACCATAGAACTGATCCATCTCTACAAATCTATGGATTTCGATATCCGACGTTAAGGAGATTCTGCGCATTTATACCAAAGTTTGCTTGAGCTCAAGTCAGTCATTTCAGCAGCTGAAATGGTGTCATACTCCTGTTATAAAAGTTATGATAAAAAAAAAGGAACACTTTATAAAAGTGTTACTGTATTACAAGCTATACAAGTAACACAGTAGAATGCACCCTAAGGACTCTGTGGAGGAATTTAGTGCATATGCAGGAATGCTATTATGCACAAGCTGTTCATCTCAGCACACAGCTGGCTAAAGAGTTACATACCTTCTGTATTAAGATACCAAAATGAATGCTAACAGATTGTTAGAACCATTCTTCTCAAAATTCCATACTCCCCAGCACCCAAACTGTGCATTCCCGGACAGCGGTTCCTGTTTGAAAACCAATTTTTTTGTTATCCCGCACAACATACTGAGCATTGTTAGTGTTTTTTTGGGACATCCAGTATATATATATAACAGTTCTTCATGCAGAAGTAGTATATGTACTTCAGATGCAAGCTCTGATATTCCAAATGTTTAGTTCTTCCGGGCTTGTAGGCCATGGTCTAGAAGGCATGGTAGATACCAATGTTTTGCCAAGTACTGCGCTTAGCATCATCAGGGTAACACGATCCTCCATGTGCACTGGTCAGAGTTTGAATGTGGAAGCAGAGAAGTAGTGGAAGTCATAACCGTTAATGTCCGTTAAGGTTATTTATATGGGTGGGGGTGGGGCATTGTTGCGCTAGCTATGGTAGTGATTGGCCAGTTGTAGGTGGGGTTTTATTACAACTGTTGTGTGTATCTGAAAGTTTATCTAAAACCGGTATCCATGCTTTATGTACACGTAGTATTTCTTCTTTTCAATTGAAGTTGTCTTTGTGTTTGTAGATTTCTATGGCTTCCTTTGTAGTCGGGCATAGTAGTTAACTGTAGAAGACAGGACTCAAGTTTCTTTAAGGTTGACATCATGGCCGAATAATAAGGCGTGCTCTGCCACAGATGATTTATCCGTATGTCCTAATCTGGTGTGACCCTCATGTTCTTTTAATCTGGTGGCCACACTGCGCATGGTAGTGCCTATATATACTTTGCTGCAACTCCAGGGAACTTTATATACACCTGCAGACGTGTGTGGGTGGCATTTGCCTTTGGCCAATCTCAGGAGGTCATTGATCTTGCTTGTCTTGTCTGCACAACCCTCGTAAGGCAGTCAGATGAAAATTAAATCACTAATCAATAACTATCATCATATTTCTTAACAACACAAAATGCCCAGTTGGGATGTGCCCCTTATAATTTATTTAGTACAATTTGTATGTAATCATAGAGTTGTGGAGTGTCTTGCAGTGATGTATATGTTTTCAGAGGCTGGTGAGGTGCAAGTGCCATTACAACAAACTCCTAATGCTCCAGCTGATTCTGGGACACTGTGTCAGCAACAGCATCAACTATTGCAACAACAGCAGCAACAGCAGCAGCAGCAGCAACAACAGCAACAAAATGGCAGTGTAAAAGGAGCTATGGTAGAAACAGACTCTGATGGTATGTTCTGTGACTTTTATATCTCATTTGTTTTAAGTTTCCTTTACCAAATACATAGTTTACAATTGAAAGGATCAATCTTTTAAGTAAATGAGCAAAGTTTGAGACTGGCAGTTATTTAACGTGTTGCTTTCATGAATTCGTCCATGAAATATTTGAAACATGCTGTAAAATGTGTAAAGCTGTGAAGTGATTATAAAAAGAAATAACTAATATTAAACTAATGTAAAACTTACCTGATATGTGTTCAGGCACATCAAGCATGTAAGCATTTAAGTAACTATTTAACATTTGTACTTGGGTCTAGATGAATGAGTGAGTGAGTGAGTGAGTGAGTGAGTGAGTGAGTGAGTGAGTGAGTGAGTGAGTGAGTGAGTGAGTGAGTGAGTGAGTGAGTGAGGGAGTGAGTGAGTGAGTGAGTGAGTGAGTGAATGAGTGAGTGAGTGAGTGAGTGGGTGGGTGAGTGGGTGAGTGGGTGAGTGAGTGAGTGAGTGAGTGAGTGAGTGAGTGAGTGAGTGAGTGAGTGAGTGAGTGAGTGAGTGAGTGAGTGAGTGAGTGAGTGAGTGAGTGAGTGAGTGAGTGAGTGAGTGAGTGAGTGAGTGAGTGAGTGAGTGAGTGAGTGAGTGAGTGAGTGAGTGAGTGAGTGAGTGAGTGAGTGAGTGAGTGAGTGAGTGAGTGAGTGAGTGAGTGAGTGAGTGAGTGAGTGAGTGAGTGAGTGAGTGAGTGAGTGAGTGAGTGAGTGAGTGAGTGAGTGAGTGAGTGAATGAATGAATGAACGAATTAATTAATTATTGAGTACCAAATCTTACACATTTTGGGCTACCCCTAAGCTGGACCCTGGCCTCTTTGTTGATTAGCCCTTCTTTATAATTTCCTTTTATATACACATTACACATGTTAACATTTTCATTTATCTCACTCTGCTCCCACCCTTTAATTTTTATTTCTGCTGTATTTCATCTCCCAACTCAATTCACTTTCCCTCTTTCTCAACTTTACTTATCAGCTTCACTCTTCTAACTTGTATTAATCAGTTACATTGTACACTTCACTAATCTTCATTATCCCAATTACACTACTTTACTACAGTAGAACCTCTGTTATCCGAAACACTTTTAACCGAAATACCGTTTAACCGAAACGAACAACTGAAAAAAAATTGCATTGTTTTTATTGCATTATACTTTACACATATGAAATTTAGCACAGCTGTATATAGCGAGTGAAGAAAGGAATTTCCGAGCTAACATATTCAATGCCTTAGAGGTAAGTACAATTTCACAACACAGTGTACAATATGGGTTACAAAATTAGCATAACATTCATGCACACATACTAGTTTTCTCACAAAGTTTTTTCGTATGTTTTCAGATAGCATTACGGTTCGTCAAAAGATGTGACGAATCAAAGCCTTCTGACGTTTTACTAATGAAATGATGGCATGACATTGCAGCTAGAAAAGTCTCGAAAAGAAACGACAAAAGAAAATAGAGGATTTTTTCAAAAAAGTAGTATTGTACTGTGATTATAAACCAATAAAAATACTTTAAGAGATTGAATCAGAAATTGAAAAGTTCAATGCCATAGCCGGGATTGTTGGCATAAATAAATAATAATTACAATAAAAATACATTAATCATTATCCAAAATTTTTGGTATCTGAAACCTCCTTCCCCGCCTTTGTTTTGGTTAAGAGATGTTCTACTGTATAACCTCACTTTCACCTCTACTATCTCATTCATGGATTATTCAACCATTCTTTAACCTTGTTACTCTCGGCGAAATATCCCTTCCTTTCTTTCTTTCTTTCTTTCTCTCCTACTTAGTTCTCCCTTTCCCCCTTCCCCTCCTTGATTCCTTAGCTATTTCATTTGACACTTTCTCTGCATTCACACTTTATCCCGCTTTCTCCCACCACTCCACTGTTGTCATCTCCCACCTTGGTTCTTTCCCGTTTCTTTCGAGCTCTACATCTTTCCATATCCCCACCATGTGTTTTGGTCACACTTGAATTCGACGCACTTGTTACTGGAACCACACATGTTGTAAAATGCCGAGTAGTTGTCTGTTCTAAGGTATTTCCTGCTGATGAATGCTCATTTCTCCGCCTTTGGGTCTAGATAAAATTCAGCATAAATAAAAAGAAATTAAGTTTTTCTAGAACTGCAAAACAAATTTATTCAAAGAAATAACAGTTGAATATGAATACATGTTAATTGGATGTTTTCATATTGAAGAATCAATGAAAGTAAGATTGCTAATTGTATTCCTGAGACATGTCAAATAAATTTTCTTGGGTTGGTAATTGAGCAACAACTTCGCTGGAAGAAACATGTAGAACATAATGAAAAAATAAACAACGATATCTATAACCTATAATGAGACAAGCAAACAGAATTGTGGGTAGTAAAAGTTTAAAACATACAATACTTTATCTTGAGCTTTCAGATGGCATTTTTGTTGAAGATAGCAACAGCACATTTCAGTTGTACTTTAAATTGTGTCATAGAAGGTCATGTGTTGCAGTTTCTGCAACTGTTTTCTCCAAGACTTTTTGATTGGAAATCAAATGTACTTTTTATACTAAATAAATATTTATCTACCTCATCAATAGCTTTAAACATATAGAAATAATCATACAACATCAACAAAATGTATCAGGCTGCTGCTTCAAAACAAAATAGAAGAGTAAGAAGTTATTGTCATGAATAAGTCAATGGCTGAAACAAAGGGCTATTGTATGATTATGTTGATGCTAATGGTTCTGGATCTGCTTCAGCCATTTGGTACTTTAACTAAAAGAAAACTAAAGCACAAGAGCCCATGAAGGGCCAAGGTTTGCCACCCAGCCACTGTGTCCCCCACCTCTGCCCACTACAGGCATCATTGGTGGGGTGCAGTACTGGAGGGTGGGACATGGTCAGCGCCCCAAGCCCTCCCGGCCAGTTATGCGGCCTTTGCAACCTGGGGCTGCTACTTCTCCATCAAGTAGCTCCTCAATTGGTACCCCCCAGGACCTAATGAGGCTGAGTGCACCCCGTGCCAGACCTCCCATAGGGGATAAAATCCCCATGTTGGTACCGGGGATCGAACCCCATGCCAGAGGCAAGCACACTGCCAACTGTGCTACGGAGGCAGTCATTTGGTACCTTAACTTAGTAATAATAACTTTATTAGTAATTTAGTAATTACAATAATCACTAGGGCTAGGAAGTTCATGCATTTGCATGTTTTTTCATAGGGGTTAAAAATGTATGCTTTTACATTATGTGCACAACAGCATTTCAAAAACGCCTAGTCTTCCAATGGATACCAGCTCACTGTGGACTGAGTGGTAATGAGAAGGCTGATTTTCTTGCAAAAAAGGGTACCGGCAATGTGCAGAAATCAATAGTTAATCTACCATTTTATGCAGCTAAAAGATTAGTCAACTCTGAATTCAAAAAAATTATTGCAAAATATTACTATGAAAAATCAAAGAATAAAAGATGGGAACTACCAAACATTCAAACAGTGATTCCTGAGTATCCTCGAAAAACAGCAGTTGCAACCTTCAGGTTGATTACAGGACATGATTGTCTGGCAAAACATTTAAACAGAATTGGGATATATTCTTCACCACTCTGTCCTCTATGTGATCTGCAAGAGGAAATGGATCGAGACCACCTTCAAATATGCCCGGCCACTTCTAGTGCCCCATCCATCAGTGAAAAATATTGGAGAGCAAGAGGATTAATGACTTCATTGTCAGAAATCCAGCATTAGCTAACAACAACAACAACAACATTATGTGCACGAATTATGGAATTTTAAGTTATTTGGACGTGATTTTATGGTGCATATAACTGCATATTTTCTTGATTTTGATAAATGCATATTATTTCAATACTATAGCCTCTATATTGCATATTTTAACGATTTTTATGGTTTTTTTCCACCTGGATAATATTTTTCATATTGGTAGTGTTGCATATGATGATGTAACTCGCAAGGTGGCGAGAAGCAATGCTGAGTCATGTTGTTATGCAGTGAATCCCCTGTTTCCATCATTTCATTATATGTATGTGCATAGAGAATAATCACTGCATTATCTGAGAGGTTTATATTAACAAAGATAAAGTACTGGTCAACGTTTTGAGCAGCACGATTATAGCAACGCCTGCCTCTGCGTGGTCTTCAAACGTAACAGTGTTGTGAACTGGTTCCCTCCAAATTAAATTAGGCGTATAAAATGTTAAAAAGCTCTTCAAATGCTGAAAATAAAACCAACTTAGAGTATCTTTCTTTCATGGAGGAAAGTTACCTTCGAAACGCGTCCTGGAAATATATGTTGTAAGTGTTGTTCAGTGTTATTAATTAACTCACCTTTTAAATTAAACCAACTTAGAGTGCTAGATTAATTAATTTACAAAAAGAGTTTTTGGGTGATTTAATATCTACAGATAATAGGGCACTGTTTTGTGGAGCGTCTGACAAATATAGGGAGTGAGAAAAGATTTCAAATAGTTCAGCACATAAACACAGCAAAACATAAGGAGAATTTAATCAGAAAACTCGCAAACAAATAACCTGTTCTAAAACAATTAGTAGAGTGTTTAGGAAGTAGGGTTACTGAATTTTCCTATGACTTATGCCAAGTATTTTTAGCTGCTGATATTCCCTTGTTAAAAATTAATAATCCAATATTTAAAAACTTTCTTGCCAAGTGTACTCAACAACATATGCCTGAAGAAAGTACACTGCGTAAGATTTATGTAGCGCATTGTTACAAAAACGTAGTGTCAAATATACAAAATTTAGCGGATCAGTTTGTGTGGTTGTCTGTTGATGAAACCTCTGATTCTGAACGCCGTTCTATTGCTAACATAATCGTGGGTGCCTTAATGAACAAAAGACTACAGCTTATCTCCTTAATGTGTGCAGATTGTCGGTCACTCACAATGTAACTGTGACCCAGTTTGTGAGGGACTCTTTGAAATTACTATGGCCATGTGGAAGCAAATACAACTGGTTGCTTTTATTTGTTACCTTATATGGTAAAATCAGGACAAACTCTGAAAGGTATTTTTCCTAACTTAATTCATATAACTTGTTTGGCACACGCTCCCCATCGAATTTCTAAGACAATATGTGATTCTTTCCCACTGGTAGATAGATTTGTGTCCAGAACAAAGAGAATTTTTGTTAAATCTCCTTAAAGAGTTAAGTTGTTTAGATCAACAGCACCTAATATCCGACTTCCTCCTGCACCAGTGTTAACTCGATGGGGAACATGGGTCGATGCAGTTTTATATTATGCTGAGCACATAGAAATAATCAAAGAGGTTGTTAATTCATTGGACTCGAACGATGCTTCATCAATACAAACTGTGCAAAATATTATGTCAGGCACTGGGTTAAAGAAGGATCTTAGTTTCATATCTGCCCATTTTTCTTTCTTACCAACAGCCATAATGGCATTGGAAGCTGTAGGATTTCCTTTGCATGAATCACTTACTGTGCTTGAAAAAACAATATGTGATCTAAGTTCAGTTCCTGGTAGCATAGGACAAAAAGTGAAAGAGAAAGTGAATTATGTAATTTCAAAAAATTCTGGTTATAAACAGATGTGCGATATTCCAGACATCCTTGAAAGGAAACCATCTGTCACACCAAGAGACTTGACTCTCTCTGTGAAGCAGTTAACATCATTTAAATATGCCCCTATAACATCTTGTGATGTGTAAAGAAGTTTTTCACATTACAAAAGTGTTTTGCCAGACAATAGACGACGTTTTACTGTTGAAAATTTGTGTAGTGTTGGTTGTGAACTGCAATTTAGCAGTTAATAGTAGCATGCAGGACCACTTCTGCTTCAACCTCTACAGAATAAGGTAATTTTATTATTTACACTAACTCGTCTACTGCAAAGGGACATGAACTGTTCTAATGAAATAGTGCATATTTCTTGGCATATTTTGAAGTTTTTAAGAGCATACTTGCATGCATATTTCAGTGTTTTTTAGGGCATGAACTTCCGAGCCCTAATAATCACAATGGACTTCATCAAAAACAACTATACTCATTATATAAATACATACACACATACATTGCTAACTTAAGATTTACACTTAGCATATTTACAAACTAAGATTCATCTAAGTTTACAATCCAGTCTTATTTTGTTCATAAAATTCTTGCACACTATAAAAGGGATTTTCTAAAAGCCATTTATGCAGTCTGTTCTTAAATGTTTGAACATTCAGATTTCTTGTTTCTTGTGGGAGTGTATTGAAAAGCTTTATTCCTATTACTTTATAGTATCTGGGTGTTTTCTGTAGTCTATGATATGACATATCAATTCTATTTCTATTTCCTATTTTCCATGTTCATATACTGAATTCCTTAAGTTAAAATTATCCAAATTTTATTTGATACTGATCAAAACGTCACAGATCTTTACATTTACTACTGCTGGAATTCCCAATGCAACAAATAATGGTTTACAATGCTCTACATTGTTTGAATTTGTCAATATTCTAATAATGTTTTCTTTTAATTTTTCAAATGTCTGCTATACTTGGATTACTACCCCATAGTACAAGACCATATCTAAAAACACTCTGGAAAAATGAGAAATAAGCCATTAGAATAAAATTTTGTGACATTACTCGTTTTAAATTTGCAAGCAAAATTACTACTGATGATAATTTTCTACATATTTTATCAATGTGAGGATTTCAGGACAGTTATTTATGATTATGCCTAGGAATTTAATTATGTTGCATATATTACTTTCTGTTTGTTCAATGGTCTTTAAAGTACAACAGATATTTTGTGTCTTGCTTTTGTTCATATAAAAGCCATTGCTTTGAAACCAGAATTGAGATTTTTCGGTTGTTGCTTTTACTAACTGTGACAATGCTTCCTCATCTTTATGTAAATTTAGAAAAGATGTATCCTAAGCATATACTACTTTATGAGATAGAGAACATTTTACAACATCATTAATCATTATCAGGAAGAGTAAAGGCCCTAGAACTGATCCCTGTGGAACTCCAGTTGTTACTTTTAATACCCGAGATTTTTTCCCTCCATATGATACTACCTGTTGTCAATTTTTGAGGTAGGGATTTGAAAATGTTTACTCTGTGGTCTCTTATTCCATAATATTCTAATTTCTTTATCAAAATTTCATGATTTACACAGTCAAAAGCTTTACTTAAATCACATAGTGTAACATGTGCAGTAACTCCATCTTCAAACACCTGGTGAATCTTTCCACTAGCAACTCTACTGCAAGTATGGTTTACCTACCTTTTCGATACCCAAACTGACTATCATTAAACAAATTTTGAATCTCAAAATAATTTTGTAGTTGCTGTTTTATAAGACATTCAACAATTTATGCTACTGTGGGAATTACAGATATTGGCCTGTAACTACTTGGTTTTTGTTTATCTCCTTTTTTGTATACTAGGGTCACTTTTGAATGCTTTAAAACTGCTGAGAAAACACCTTCTTCAATGCAATTGTTAATACAGAAAGTCAAGGGAATTAAAATATATGGTAAAATTTCTTTGATAAAATTATTGGAAAAATCATGTCTTTTGTATTTGAATTTTTGAGTTTCTTTGTTACCTTCTCAATATCACTACATGTCACTATATTAAGCACAAATCTATTATTTTCGTCCTCTTGAGGCATGTCTCTTACTACGTTCAAAGCACTATTACTACAATAATTTACCTGCAATGCTAGTTCCTTAACTGATTCTATGAAAAAATTTTTAGTCGTCAGGTGGTATTGTCTCATCTAAACTTATTGTTTCAGTTGAGTTTTTTATTGAGTTAATCACTGACTATGCAGCCTTGCATTTATTCTCTGAGTAATTAATGAAATTTTGATCTGCTTCCTTTTTTGCTTCTATTATATATTTTTTATAACAACTTCTAAATTCCTTTATTTCTATTTAAAGTGTATTGCTTGGTCTTTTCTTATACACATTTTGTAAAATTATGTCCCTACAAACAACTACATTATGCCTAAAATTTAAAAGATGCTTTAAAAGCTTGTCAATTTCTTCTAAAAACAAATTGGGATCTCAAATAATTATCTTATCCTCCAAGGGCTGCTGCCAGGCGTCACCTCCTCTTCTTTCATGCGTAGCTGCCTTTCTGTTTCTTTGGTTTTGATTTGCTATCTTTTTTTTTCATGCTCTTTCTGCACCCATCCATTTGATTCTTGATGCATTCTTCATCACTTAACAGTGCAAATTTGTTTTGTATTTCAAAACTGAGCACCTGTTGCACATTTCTTTTTGTTGCCTTTTTTGCATTTTAAGTTGACCACCATTGTTCTTGGTTATGTTCATTACTTACGTATTCCTTTAAGCAGTTGTTTTCTTCTTTCAGGTTGCAGATTTCTGCACGAGCTTATTGTAATTCTCTGTCTAATGTTTCCAAAGTATGCTGTAGTGATTTTATGTTCTCAGTTGTTGTTGTTGTTGTAGTGTTTAACGCCCGCTTTTACTACTGCGGCACCACAGGCGGTGACACTGATGATACATGAAGATGGAGCACCGGTGGAATGAAATGGCGGGGGAAACCGGAGTACCCGGAGAAAACCCGCCCTGACGCCGCTTCGTCCACCACGAATACCACATGCGGGTCCCTGGGATCGAACCCAGGCTGCCTAGGATGTTCTCAGTCTCTGTTGTCAACAGGTGTTGCATCCTTTCTTTCTCGGCCAGTCACGTTAAGTAGTTATTTGCCGGTTTTCTTGACTTTGAGTCCATCTTTTCAATTGCCTTTATTTTTGGTTAATGTAAGCTTAGGCTTTCACAGCCATCATCTATTTAGTGAAAAGATATTTACAGGCTTATTGGCTGTGGTTGAATTGATGCGTGAACACCTGACATTTCGCCTGACATTCTGGCGAACATTATCAGAAGGTGACTTGTGAAAAAGTACTTTTCAGTTTCAGTTTCTTTATTATCAAGGTTTGGCCTGGTGCCGATACATTAGGCCTGGCTTATAGGCTATAATTGGGATGGACTTATAATTAGGGAAATTTACAATATTTACATTTTTCTTGTTTTGTTAAAAACCCATACAGTGACCAACCTTAGGTCACTGAGAACAGTTTTTCCTTATAGGCTTTTCTTTTGTTTCTGTCTTTGAGTGTTTGGTTTTTGTTTTTTTTAATATATACAAACATATTTATATATACACACATATACACATGCATTCACTCCTGGACATACCAGAACAGTAAGTCCCATCATACACACATGCACACACACACACATATTTACTGGGCACACCAAAAATATGCATCCCAGCTCATGCACTGAACAATTTACACTTCACTTTGTACACTGTTTACAGTTTCTGATGTTTTTCTGCACGGACAGGTTGCAGCTCTTGGGTGATTCCCGAGGTGCGGGCCTCTGCCTTAGTGTGTGCAGCCTGGGGCCTGGATTGCATGGGTACACATTAGTTAGCAAGCCGTGCCGCATCTAGAACATTTTAATTCTTGTGTGCTTGTGGTGCTTTGGCTCACCTTTGCCAATGTTGGCGATCATGTAGTTATCGTGGTTTCTAATGCACGTCCATGTTGTCTTGGCTCTTTTTGTTGTTGCCTCTGGGATGGATGAGTGAAGGGTTTGGTCAGTGGTTCAGAGTGGAGCAGAGAGGATTTTTCTAAGGGAAAATACACTTTATATTCAGGCTGATGAGTGTACCACCACAGTCTTGTCAAGCGTCGTCTCCACACAATGAGTTGCTCTAACTTGGGGTACATGCAAAAACTGGTCAAGAGCGTCCATCTTATATATGATGGGACGAGACCGCCACCTCTCTCCCATTAGCTGCATCCAGCCAATCATGGTCTGTGTCAAGTTTTATGTCTGGCTGGGCTGTATGAGTTTGTACGTGTGTCGGCCAGTATTGGTATCCATGCTATGTGAATGTGTGCTACTTCCTCTTTGTTACTGAAGATATTAGTATGTCTAAAAATTTCTATGGCCTTAGGATACATTCTGGAATGGAAGTGTGCTGTAGTGTCGAGCGCTGTGGTTTCATTGAATCTGATGTCATGGCCCTTTAATGAGGCATGTTTGGTGCCTGCTGACTTTTCTGTGTCTCCCAAGCGGCAGTTACTCTTGTATTTCTTTATTCTGGTGTTTATACTCCTCTTGGTGGTTCCAATGTATCCTTGCCTACAACTGCATGGTACATGGTACACTCCTTGTGATGATAGTGGATCCTGTTTGTCCTTAGCTGAGTTAAGTTTTTGTTTTATTTTGATGGTCGGTATGAAAATAGTTTTGATATTGGCCTTTTCTCATAGTTTACCAATGCGGTCTGTGACCTTATTTATATATGGTAGAAATGCTCTATATTGTTCTGTATTCTCTTTGTGATTGAATTGTTTCTTTGGATATGATGCCCTGATTATTTCTTTCTGACTATATCCATTTTTCTGCAGGGTTCTGTGTAGGTGTTTGAGTTCTTGTTTTAGCGTGGCTGGTTTGTCTTGTCTTGTGTCTTGTGTTTGTCTTGTGGTAAGCTTCAACGTGGTTTCATTGCTCATGAAGGTAACAATAGAAGAAACTTTGATGCACCTCTTTGAGATTTTCCCAGGAGAAATTACAGCTTTATTCCAGCATTGCCTTACCACCAGTTACTTTCTATGGAATGGTGATTACTATGAACAAAGAGAAGGAGTAGCAATGGGTAGCCCACTCAGTCCAACTATCGCAAATTTTACATGGAGAAATTTGAGGAAATTTGCATCTGCTACATATAAACCAAAGATTTGGTGGAGGTACATGGATGATACATTCATTATTTGGCCGCACAGGGATAAATTATATCAATTTCTTGAAAAACTTAACAACATACATACAACATACAGTTCACGATGGAAAAAGAACATAGTCAAAGCATTGTCTTCCTGGATGACCTGATAACCAAAAAGTCTGACATGACATTCGGTCACAGTTTATAGAAAACTGACACATACGGATCGCTATTTCCACAAGAGTTCGAATCACTATGCTCGACAAAAGACTAGTATAATCAAAGGTTTAACGGAATGAGCAAGGCAGATCTGTGAACCGACCACGCTAAAACAAGAACTCAAGCACCTACACGGAACCTGCAGAAAAATTAATATAGTCAGAAAGAAATAATCAGGACATCACATCCAAAGAAACAATGCAATCACAAAAAGAATACGGAATAACATAGAGCATTTCTACCATATATAAAGAAGGTCACAGACTGCATTCGTAAACTACTAGAAAAGGCCAATATCAAAACTACTTTCATACCGACCATCAAAATAAAACAAAAACTTAACTCAGCTAAGGATAAATGGGACCCGCTATCATCACAACGAGTGTACAGTATACCATGCAGTTGTAGGCAAGCATACATTGGAATCATCAAGAGGAGTATAAACACCAGAATAAAGGAATACAAGAGTAACTGCCGCTTGGGACATACAGAAAAATCAGCAGGCACCAAACATGCCTCATTAAAGGGCCATGACATCAGATTCAATGAAACCACAGCGCTCGACACCACAGCACACTTGCATGCCAGAATGTACCGTGAGGCCATAGAAGTTTTTAAACATACTAATAACTTCAATAATGAAGAGGAAGAAGCACATATTCACAAAGCATGGATATCAGTACTGCCGACACACAAAAAGTCATACAGCCCAGCCAGACATAAAACTTGATGCAGGCCACGATTGGCTGGATGCAGCCAATGGGAGAGAGGGAGTAGTCTTGTCCCATCATATATAAGATGGACGCTCCTGACGAGCACTCTTTCACAACAAATCACCCTCCTCTGATGATGCTCGTCAGAATGGCAGGTGAAACGTCAGGTGTTCACACATCGACTCGACAATGACCAATAAGCCCGAAAACATCATTTTACTGGACTTTAACTTACTGTTTGAGTTGGTTAAACATGAAAATAAAACACAAAAGCAAGCCAGTGTGATAATGCAAGAGAACAGCAACAAACATAATGGGACACAATAAAATGCACAAGTGGTATCATTGGAGTATGAATAATGATGCTCAGTTGTTACTTTGATTAATCACAGGGCTTCTTGACTTGGACCATTCCTAGCACTAGATTCCACGACTTAAGATAAAGTATACAAGACTATACTACACTCTTATCTATGGACATATAAACTACGGGATTTCTCTATGAAGGAATATGGATTCAAAAGAGGTGTCCAAATTCTCAGATTCACAAAAGAGGACCAGTCAGTGCCTAGGGTAAGACACCTGTTGGGGAGCATAGGAACCTATGGACTGGACAGAGTGAAGACCTGGAAGTGGGTGGTCAGCCAAGCACCACTTATGATAGTGAGGAAGAGAATGATGTGAAATGCAGGTGAAATCAATGATTGGAAAGGCTATAATGGAGCAATTGGTGGAATGAGTGATGGGGGAAACTGGGGAACCCAGAGAAAAGTCGCCCTGATGCCACTTCATTCACCATGAATACCACTTGCAGTTAGGCAAATTGCCTAACCTCTTGGCCATGGTGCCACCATATATATGGTAGTGTGCATTCATATAGCACAACAACGTGAAGCATATTATTTTAGGATCACACTTAGGAGAACACCAAATAACAGATCATTAGAGAGTATTGGAAAAAATATGTGCAATAGAAAATATTTAACAGTGCAAGCTTTTTATAGTATGGAAGAGTATAAAAATTAAATGCTTAATATACTAAACAATATGTGCAATAGAAAATATTTAACAGTGCAAGCTTTTTATAGTATGGAAGAGTATAAAAATTAAATGCTTAATATACTAAACAATATGTGCAATAGAAAATATTTAACAGTGCAAGCTTTTTATAGTATGGAAGAGTATAAAAATTAAATGACGCTTAATATACTAGACTCTTAGGCAAATCTAAAATTAAACATTTTTTAATTGCTTTTATGAAATGATGTATCCTTTGTTTGTAAATTTAAAGGATTAAAAGAATGTAATGAAATGAAATGAAAAATGTAGAAAGAAAGAGCTCTGTTGAATTATTTAAGTCTTTGGTAAAGCCATTTTTGGTAACAAGATGGTGTATTTATTAGTTACTTAACAATCTTCACAGAGGTACAATATTTCAGCTGAACCAGAATACATACTTCCCCTTAGCCAGCATTCATGAAAACAAATTTATGTCATCAGAAGAGCACAGAGAAAATTTATAGAAGTTCTGCAAAATTTTGTGACAGACAATATCATGTAAACAGTTTATAGGATGATGCTAACACTATACATTCAAGCGTTTAAAGGATAAGATAGAAAATTATTTTAGATTTAACATCTATTCACAGGTGGGTCTGGAATTCTCTCCCCATCCAATATGTTTCGATGGCCACGAGGACAGGAGCGGTGGCGACAAATAGCATGGTTTGTGGTATGGCCAATTCACCTGGTGTTTCTTGTAACCATTCCTGACTGTGAGAAGCCTCGTTTCAAAAGATGGTTTCCACTTACATTCATTATGTGTATCGTTTGGATAGGCAGCCTCTCATATGTTGTTGCCTGGATGATAACAATCATTGGTAAGTGAAAAATTTAGTTATCAGTCTACATGTAAATAAAACCATTTCCTAAAACAGCACAAACTGTTGCAGCTTCAAACTGGTCAAATCAGAGAATCCATAGGCTCTCCTGAAGATCCTCGTGAGCTTTCCTGAGTAGTATTATATATTACTGAGAATAATAGTGACTAGTAATGCTAGCCATGTACTGGAATAATTGTTATCCACTATAGGATTTCTTGCATGATCTGTAGGAACTGATCTATCTGTAAGCAAATTATGATACCCATGACTTCCAAATATATTTTCTGATCCAATTCTTGTTCTCACACAGTCACATTCTCATTATTTCCTATAGTAGCTAAATTTGATTACTGCAATATATATATCTTTATCATTTGAAACTCCTCTTTGACTGAGAGTAGCAATGTTCAATGTTTTGTGACTCAATCTTGCAACTACATTGATGTCTATTTGCTCATATCTGTTATTGTAATTTTCCTTGGACTTGGGTAATTCACTTGAGGGAAATATTCAGATCTATCATTCTTAACTAGCTCATCACAATAAAAACTATTCTATCCTTTCCATTCACCTCTAGTTAAACTATTGAAATAATCCAACAATTTATCTTGAAAATAATCCTGACATGCAGTGATTATGCGAAGTAATACATTAGCAAACTTTCAATGAATCTTCCACTTTCAAACTGAATTAAATGTACCTAATGCAGTATGAGAAATAAACAAATATCAAATGCAATTCTAATGATGGACTAAAAGCTGCAAGGCATTCAAAAAATATATTGTTGACAAGCTCAGTAAATTCACTTAGCATTTTTAAGTGAGTGCATGCATGCATGCGTGTGTGAATGGGTGAGTGAGTGAGTGAGTGAATGAGTGAGTGAGTGAGTGAGTGAGTGAGTGAGTGAGTGAGTGAGTGAGTGAGTGAGTGAGTGAGTGAGTGAGTGAGTGAGTGAGTGAGTGAGTGAGTGAGTGAGTGAGTGAGTGAGTGAGTGAGTGAGTGAGTGAGTGAGTGAGTGAGTGAGTGAGTGAGTGAGTGAGTGAGTGAGTGAGTGAGTGAGTGAGTGAGTGAGTGAGTGAGTGAGTGAGTGAGTGAGTGAGTGAGTGAGTGAGTGAGTGAGTGAGTGAGTGAGTGAGTGAGTGAGTGAGTGAGTGAGTGAGTGAGTGAGTGAGTGAGTGAGTGAGTGAGTGAGTGAGTGAGTGAGTGAGTGAGTGAGTGAGTGAGTGAGTGAGTGAGTGAGTGAGTGAGTGAGTGAGTGAGTGAGTGAGTGAGTGAGTGAGTGAGTGAGTGAGTGAGTGAGTGAGTGAGTGAGTGAGTGAGTGAGCAAGCAATGCAACAATCCAATGTCCAAGTATCACATCAAGTTTCTCAGAAATAAAAAGTAAAATGAGATGAACTTTTGAGTAGACTACTGAGAAACTAGTGAACACAGCAAAACGTTTTGGGGCATTTCTTGACACCTGGACTAGTGAAAAATCTGATCAAAATAGTTTCCACATGTTCTTAATAGTGAGCATAAAAGTGAGGGGAATTTTACTTGGCACACTCGTAGTTGCTGATTGATGTTTGCTGGCCATGCACTATTCTGCTCTGAAAACTAAATGAAGTGGAAGGGTGGGAGTTAATATGCTCCTCTGGTTTCGTAGCAACCAACAAAGGCACTAATCAAAGGCAAGATGTTTCCAAGCTGTTCCTTGGTAATGAAAAATGCAAACTCATGATTGCCAGAAGTAACATTGAATATTTTATTTCGCACAGCGACAGAATTCCTTTCCAGGAACTTCTAACTGATGTTAATAGTCTTTGTGTTGTACTGTAAATCTGTGAGTCATTGACATCACATACTAATGGTACGTCAGTTTACTTGTTTCACGTGCACTATTTAATTTGTAAAGCGTCTGTATTATGGTGACATTTACAAACACATAATTCAGTGATAATTATTACATATAGATGTTTTTCCATATATCAAGGTCAATTTTTTTAGCTATGTCAGCTGAAAATAATATAAGTCCTAAAGACAAACCAAAGGCTTCTGAAAATATGAACAAGTGTTTTTGGAAAAGGTATTCCAAAAACATCAAATTGCAGGTATGGCTCTTTTATTTAATGTGCTCTAATTAAAATAGCTTCACATTCATTCAGTCCAGTTCTTGTATTTTGTTGCTGCCAAGTGAATAAGAACTTAAGTTTGCTAAATCACTTTCTTGTAATATTGCCCTATGCAGATGATTATTGCTTACTTTTAAATAAATACTGATGCACATATCAATTAAAATATGATCGTCAATGTATTTAAACATTTAAAATTGAATTTTCATTCATTTTTTGTGTTTGTTGCCTTAATCTGTTATAATACATTACTGTATGTAGTCATTATTATTTCCTGTGAGTCTGTGCATCAGTTATCATCCATGTTTCTGCCATACCAATGGTCACCATGGGGATGGGGGCTCCGAAAGTGATGACACTGTTGTCTCTGCTGGTTGAAACATCAATCACCACCTAAAGATAAGCACACTTTAACTAAACATTTCTGGACATTTCCCCTTTCATTCCATGTATATCTCCTGTAACTACCACATTTTCAATCCATGAAATCTCAGGTCACAATTTTGAGGACAGTGCTAATGTATGCTTAATGGTGAGTGGGATGATAAGTTCCCCTCCACAGAAAAAAAAAACAAATAACAAAAAAAAAAGATCTGTGTTGCACTCACATGACTCTCTCTATTCTTGTACAAAATATTCTTAGAAACACTTATTCCTCTATTTACTTCATGTTAATTGAGATAAACATTTGTAGCAATTATCTTACTTAATTATTTTGTAGGCACAAGGCAAATATGGGAATACAGTAGGGGTTAAAAAAGTCAAGTCTTTTAAAGCTAATTGCTAAGCAATGGTTTTGAAAATCCATTCTCTTTGAATGGCCAAGAGGTAAAAATGAATAAGGACTTCCCATTTGAGAAAAGTATAAGTGTTGGAAAATTCAGACATATAACAAAGAATATCTCCAAAATGGCTCACTCCACAAAAAAAGTGTATTTGCCATAAATTATGTGTTTTAGTGAGATCTACATTTCTTGTGTACCTAGTAAGATTTTGTCTATCTCTTACAGTTTACCAGTTATACAAAAATCATCAGAATGAAGAGCAATTCTGAGGGCATTTTCAGAAAATTCAAGCTGTACTTTTCATTTGTCATAAAAATATCTTACACATATGGTACTTTAATTAAAATTCTTATACTCAGTTTTGATAAAATAGAGATTTTAAAAAAAAATCTTCTATGTAGGGGGTAGTCTGGTGTGCAGGTTTTCTTGAAAATCTTCATGTGGAATCTTTAGAAGATGCCAAACCTAAATATCAAGTTTGGTATTTTACCTGCTTTTCGTTTTCAAATTATGCTGTTTTAGTTATGCTAACACACAGGCTGCCAAACTAGCAGACAGACAGACATACTGAGAGATAAACATAAAGACCTTTTTCTAAAAATGCCTTTTTGGATTCAGGGAGTCTTAGAATATGTATTTCTAGTCAAATCTCAATATCAAATTTTTGAGTGGAATACAATACTTCCCCTGCTTACTAAACATAGTAGAGAAAGTAGATATGTCCACACAAATCAATTTATGTGTAATAAATAATTAGCCTATTTTACACTAAGAGTTATTTAAATTTTAAAACTTAATGTCCAATATGTATATTTATTTAATAGAAATAGTGTAATAATATTACATACCTTAACATGTCTCTTCCTAGGTTACCTTCTCATTGTAGGTATTATTTTTACAGGAGATACACTTAAAATACCTGATTCTGTTATGGGAATCACATTTTTAGCAGCAGGAACAAGTGTTCCAGAAGCAGTATCCAGTGTCATTGTTGCAAAACAGGGTAAGTTGAATATTATATCTATAGGTTTCATAATTTCTGACATAGAGAATGTAACAATGTATTAAGTTCTGGTAAAATAACAAGAGGAAATAGTTATGCAACAAATTATTAAGCAAATGGTTAAACATATGGTATAAGCAAACAGTTAATTCCATTTATTTTCTGAATAGCACTCACTGTAAAATTAAAAATGATGAAGTATTTAAAACAGTGGAGCACTGTAACCAAATTTTTGGTCAACCTTTATAACACTTCTGTTCCATCAACTAGTGAAGGTTATTGGCAAAATATTTTTCAAGAAGACTTCCTTCTTGTCATCAATTAATCAGTTAATTGTCTTTCATTTGGTGTCAGCTTTCCCCTTCCATCATTGTTTGACTTGTTATCATTCCTACTGCTGAGTTGTACAATGTGATCTGATGCCAGTATTTCAAAATTCATGACTATTTACATTTTTTGTAATGTAGTTATTCTCTCACACTGCCAATTCCAATAAACCCTGAGAAGCCCTAAAATATAACTCTCTGGAATCAACAGAAAATGAAGAACAGAAGCACTACCATCAAATATAGAAGTGATAACATTCCTGTTCAGCAAAAGATGAAATACCTTGGCATCACACTAACAGAGAAACTCTCAACCACCACACACTAGTAACAAAACTACAGGAGGCCAAAGGTGCAGTTAACTGCCTGAGACTCCTATCTAAGATAAGAAATGAAGGCCTATTCACCAGCAGTGTTGATACAGCTATACAAAACCCTAATCAGACCGGTCATCACTTATGCTGCAGTAGCAATAGAACCAATCACACCCAAGTTCATGATAGACTGAATTAGCAAGTATGAAAGAAAATACCTACACTTAGCGATGAAACTGCCTCCATGGGCAAGGAACAGCAAAATCCACATCTCCAGCACATCTGCAATTCAAGAGACCATTAAGAAAATAAAGCTCAAATACATCAACAACTCTGAATCATGCCCACACAGACAGCAGCTAATAAATACATCTAACAAACAACCACAGATACAGCTGAACAAAAAGTCCAGCGACCTGCCGATAGTTTCCATACTCATTGAATATGATGAAGCAAAAGCTGCAGAAGAGAAGGCAGTCCAGGAACACCTACAAAAATTACTGAAGTGATATGGGACAGTGAGAGTATGCACAAAAATAGGCTATAACAAACTGTAAAATTGGAAATACTCGTAACTTAAAACATACAACCTCAAATGGTGTATATCTTGATGCTAATTGAGGCTAGCAGTTGTTAATAACTTAAAACATGTAATCTTAAATGCTATAAATCTTTATATATTTTTATATGTTAATTTAAAAAAAAATCAAATATACCATTATTTGAGAGGGAACTTAAAAATTCAATGCCACAGCTGGGATTTGAACCACAGACCTTCCGGTTACCAGGTAGGTGCTCTAACCATTAAGCTACTGTGACAACCTGCCAGAATGACATTGAATTCTCAAACCAGTTCGTATTTTTCCCAGTAAACCACAAAGGCAGTCTCAAACATTGCCCAACACTAAGTTTGTTGGCATAAATAAATAATAATACTATTATTTATTTTTTTCCTTCTTTGGCCGAAGAGGGCAAAATAAACCCAGAATTCCCTTTAAAACAAAACTCCATGTGATTCTTTGAACACTTTTAAAAGTTTTATTTCTGTGATGAGGTCATGATTCAACAGCAAACATTATTAGCTATGGCTGATTTTTAATTGATTTCTGTCACATAAAGTTTTAATTATTCAAAGATTGTCAAATTTTCTTCCCCTAGTTTGGAAGTCATCTGGAATTTTGAAAGAATACTACATTCTTTAACTCAGGTTTGAAGCCTACTTGCCAGAATATCTATAAATATTTTGCCATATTTCACGGTAATGTGATTTCTTGATAACTATTAGGTTTATCACCAAGACCTTTTACTTTGTCTACTGGGTGTGTAATTAATTGCTTTCTACCACTTTTCTGGTAAATAGCCCTTTACTTTAATTGAGTTAAAGTATACACTGCTTCAGCACACTCTATTTGAGGAGCCATGATGAAATACCACCTGTTCCAATTGCTTTATTTATTATTAATTATAATTAATTTAAACTGTTTTATAATTTCTTTGTTTCATTTTGCATATATACAGTTATATTCAACAACATAAAAGAAATGACACAAGAATACAATTGTTGTCTTCAGCACCTTCTATAAAAGTTATTAGTTACTGTAATGTAAATTGTCCTGCAAATTGTGAATGTAACTTTCTCAGTGCAGACTCCTTTATCTCGAATGTAACTCACAATGACTGAAGCTCAAGAACTAAATGAATATGGCCCTGTGTTTACATGCATTTGTAACCTTACTTTTGAGTTCCATGTTGCTTCAGAGATGTCCCTCATGTTTGCTACAATCTGTGTAAAATATTATATAATTAGATATTTGTACACTACTTGTACAATTTATCTTGAGCCCTGGAACCTAGTGCTACAAACAGTTCAAGTCAAGAGGCCTGCGCTTTGCCAAAGTAACAATTAAGCATCGTTGTTATCCTTTGTACTCGTATGTTTCACTGCATTGTATTACCTTCATTGCTGTTCTCTTGTGTTCTCTACTAGATTACTTTTGTTTTACTTTTGTGTTTAACCAACTCAAACAGCAATTTTAAGTACTGAATGCCTGAAGCAGATCCAGCATTGATACTGCAAACTCCTGTATGTGGTAAAAGGAGTCATGTGTTTAGCCTTTTACTTGAGCCATAGGCTAGTCTGGAAAAAACAATTGCACAAAATATAACTTACTGCCATTTATGAAATTATTTAAAATATGACTACATATCAGGCATGTAAAATTTTGCTGCCATCTTCAACAACGTCATCAGGAAGCTCAGAATTAAGTATATAGTAGAGGTTCATGAATTTAAATGGCATCCAGAGTTGCTGATTTCTCTAAATATAACTATGAAGTAGAAAAACGTTTTGATAGTGAGTGGAATACATTTAAATTCAGTATTGTAACTAATTATACAGCATGTTAAAATGTTTAGCCATCACTTGCAAATTTAAGTTAGAGTATCTGTATTATGTTTTCATCACATGGTAGTAGTAGCAGTACAAGAAAGATAATTTTATTTGTTCTTGCAGTAAATCTGATTTTCTGCTTATAGATATCAGCTATTTGTTTAGCATGGCACATCTGTTGTAAAAATTGCTACCCTAGCTTGCCTCTTCCAAACCACGGTTACCGCCACTGCCACCGCCACCGCCACCGCCACCACCACCACCATCACCATTGTCGTTTTCATCGTCATTATAATCTTCATCATCACCATCACCACCCCCACCCCCCACACCACCACCACTGCTGCCACCACCACCACCATCACCACCACCACCACCCCCCACACCACCACCACTGCTGCCACTACCACCACTGCCACCGCCACCACCATCACCACCACCACCGCCGCCGCCACCACCACCGCCACCACCACTCCACCCCGACCCCCACACCACCACCACCGCCACCACCATCACCGCCACCACCACCATCACCACCACCACCACCCACACCACCACCACTGCTGCCACTACCACTACTGCCTTTGCCACCGCCGCCACCCCGCCACCGCCACCATCACTCCACCCTGACCCCCACACCACCACCACCGCCACCACCATCACCACCACCACCGCCGCCGCCACCACCACCATCACCACCACCACCACCGCCGCCACCACCACCATCACCACCACCACCACCACCCCCCACACCACCACCACTGCTGCCACTACCACTACTGCCTTTGCCACCGCCGCCACCCCGCCACCGCCACCACCACTCCACCCCGACCCCCACACCACCACCACCGCCACCACCATCACCACCACCACCGCCGCCGCCGCCACCACCACCATCACCACCACCACCACCACCCCCCACACCACCACCACTGCTGCCACTACCACTACTGCCTTTGCCACCGCCGCCACCCCGCCACCGCCACCACCATCATCATCATTGTCATTGTCGTCGTCATCATCATAATCCTCATCGTCATCATCATCACCATCATACCAACCCCACCCCCACCCCCCACACCATCACCACCACCATTGCTGCCACCGCCACCACCGCTGCCGCGTGTCGGTCTGGATGGCTCAGTTGGTTAGACGCTGGCCTATTGAGCCCAAGGTCGCGGGTTCAAACCCGGCCCAGGCCGATGGTTTTTAAGTGTGCTTAAAAAACGACAGCTCCATGTCAGTAGATTTATTGGCATGTAAAAGAATTCCTGCGGGACGAAATTCCGGCACACCGGCGACGGTGATGTGATCCTGGCACATGACAGCGTTGTTAAACAACAAAATAATTTTAATTTTTACCGCCGCTACCGCCACCACCACCACTACCACCCTCCTGTTCTTCCATTATCTGTCATAAAAATTTATGATGAAAGCAAGGACTTTTGAAGCATGTTTTGGGTGAATGTTAAGTTATACAAGGTGTTTATTAATCAGTCAATCAAGCAAAAATATCAATGTTGTCTTGAATTGTGGTTTGAGTTAGTAAATATTAGTTTAATTTTCTAATATAGGTTCTCAAAGCATATGAATTTATATATTGTTGATGCTTCACAATTTTCTATATCAGGAAACAATTATGATAGACAAAATTTAATGACAACTGATACCTGACCACTACTGTTCTCTTTTCTGTTGTGCAAATAACTTTTTTGGGTGCAAATACTATTTATATCATTGACTGTAAACATACATTCACAGCATGTGTATCTATACAGCACTGCATGGACTGGCAAACCTCTAACTGGATTTTGTGTTGACCACCTCCTCCTACCACTCGGCGTTACATTTTGTTATTTCTTTAGTCTGTTTGCATTTACTTTCCTTGTGTGTAACCAAATAAATCAAGGGCATGTTATAGGTTCTACTGTGGTATTTTGGATGTAATAAGGACATCAATTTCCATGTGGAAAATAATAATGAACCATCACCATTTTTATTAATGTTACAGGTCATGGTTCAATGGGCATCAGTAATTCTATTGGTTCCAACACATTTGATATCCTGCTCTGTTTGGGATTGCCATGGCTTATTAAAGCCTCATTTCTGCCCACAACAGAAGGACAGCATTTTGTTGGGATAAATTCAAGAGGACTGGAATACAGTGCTATATCATTGTTGTCAACATTATTACTGCTTTATGCTACCTTTTCCTGCAATCGATTTCAATTAGACCGCAAAGTTGGTCAAGCATGCCTCATTATGTATGGCATGTTCCTTATCCTTGCTTCCCTCATTGAACTCAATGTCTTTTTTATGGTGAATCTCCCGACATGTGGACGGTGAAGGATCACAGGTAAATATGATTAATCTTACAATATTATCTAATTTATAATTATTATGAATTATTCATAGTTAATTTTTTTAGGAATGGTTATTTAACTGAACTTATATGATCTAAGAAATATCATCCACGTACATTTACCCATTATTTTATTAGCATTTGCAAATGTTACTTTACTCTGTTGTGATAAAATTATGGTGTTAACCCAACTTTGTGAGCACCCATTCAATTTTAACACGTTAAGAACCAATAGATATATGATCAAATTTTGCCATGGACCACTGAGGTTTCTACCAACAACTTGATAATGGTCATGCTAAATATTGGCTCACTGCGAAGATGGTTTTGTGTAAGATTTTATAGACAATTATTATAAATGTAATTCTAGCAGTCCCATTGGATGTCCTGACCTCAGACAAGAAATTTTACCATGGGACCAAAAGGTCTGCATAGTGTTCTACATAATTTATACTGTATATATGAATTCATTGAAGTAGATTTGATTTTTTTCCCTGAGAGCCTGTTTCCCCAAATGGCATGATGTTCACTGTTAAGTTGGTGGTACTTCTCTATAATGTAGAAAGAGTGCTTTGTGATGTTGATCATAACTGAGCAGAATTATTTCTTCATACTTGTAGCAGTGCTAATATAGCTTGGTGCAAACAAAATGAATGAGAGGGCTAAAAGCATTCTGGAAATGGTAAAAAATGTGATATTAGATAAGTACCGGACAACTGGCATAAGATGTGAATAATCTTAGCATTCTTTTATATCTCAACATGCAGATATTTGTGCCATATCAATTCTTCCTCTTCATAGACCCATGTTATTCTAGGGAATATTTATATTCTTTAGATGATCCTATTCAGGACCAAATCAGGAATGAAGAACTTAGAAGAAGAACAAAAATACGTGATGTAGTAGAAAGGGCAGAAAACCTAAAATGAAAATGGGGTGGACACGTATCATGTATGGCTCACCAGAAATTGTCGCACCACATCATAATGTGGGACCCACAAAAAGGACAAAGAAATGTGGGATACCAAAGGACCATGGCCAGATGGGCAGACTATTTTTTAACCAAAGCGGGAAGTCAATCGTCAAGAGTCCCAATAAACAGAGAAGTATGGAGACAGCTAGAGCCAAATAGGAATCAACAGGCACCAAAAAAGGCAGAAAGACAATGATAGTGAGTGCAAAAGTTGTGAAAAGCACAGTGTGGAAGTATCTGGGAGCAGCAAAAACGGAAGGGTTTTATGATTGGAAAATAGGAGTAGGAAGACAGTTCAGCAACCCAACAAAACTCCCTTCAGAGCTTATTTATGAGCTAGTCCCTGTGTAAACAGGAGGCCTTTGCCCTTATGTGATGCCTATATGCTAAATTTATTATTCAGGACCTTAAATACTTTTGAGTAATAGTGACATCCCTGCTGAAGATGGCTAATCCCAGTTCATCTCAAACGATATGGAAATCACACTTCCTGGAAATGCATTGCGTCAGATTATCCTTACAACTTAGAAAGATCGAGCAGGAAACAATGAAGATTTTAAGAACAATATGCTTTCTGGTATAAGTCCATTTAATGCTGCTTCTTTAGTAGACATAAATTCATTTGATTATTTTTCTATATTTATTGATCATAGTGTTTTGGATTGTTTTGGATTGCCTATCACACAAACTAACATCTATGCCACACAATTTTTATGTCAGGTACTGATGTTTCCAGTGGTTAAAGATTGCAATTTGTTTGCCAAGCAACAAATCAAAATGAGATGTAGAAACTTTTGAGAACAATGTGTTTATAAAAGAAATACAAAGTTGCATTAAGTTGCAGTTTACAGGCATAAACTGTATGGGTGAAAATTGCTATGAAATCATAATGTAGGACATTACACATTTTTCATAAATTCCTCCTGGACACCGGACAAATGTTTAAAATGTAGAGCATGTCCAGGAATTTCCAGACATCTGGTAACCCTAACATGGATTTCAAAGATTTATGCCTGAAGAGAACAAGATTTGCAGCTGTGTACCGAAGAACATTATCATTAAGGTATCTGTAAAGCTGCTGGATATGGATAGAATGACTGTAATTGATAACTATTGCACAAGTTTGAACTGGCAAACTAATTAGTGAGCAGAAAAACTCATCTGGTAGAAAACTAAGGGCTAATGTATAAGGTAATATGCCTGAAATAGTTTCTAAGGAATTCAAAAGAGGAGAAATGATTTCCAAAGAAAATGGTCACAATATTTGTATTCTAAAATGAAGAGACTGGTGAGATGTTCTCATACTTTCAACAAAACACACCAGTGGACTGTGATTATGAATAAATGAGCTATAACACAGCTTTGAGAAGAACAACAAAGTGGTACAGAAAAGTTTCTAATGAATTCCCATTGATCTCAACAATTGTAAAGTCTCCTCTCCTTTATAAAACTGGGGAAAAGTCCTCCATTGGCATCACAGATTTCAGAGAAAAAAATCATAAAAGTTCTGTTATTCTCAAATAAATCTCTAAATGATACCTCTCAACTTACCAGATATTTATTTATAGGAAAAGGAAATAAAAAATATGTGGTGGTAAGAATTATATAACATTCACAGAAGTCCAGTTTATAGGTACAACTCAATTTTTCAGTGGATTGCTAGCATATAGAGATCTTAAAGTGGTGCAAAAATGTAGCAGTTACATGGATCACCACAGTTCAACAAGAATTGCATATAGTGGGCTCTAGGGACCACTCAGGCACTTAACATGTTAAATTACTCACATAAGTAATTGATTTGCTTGTTCATAGAGTTTGGTGCCACAGTTTTAAAGTTTAGTTTCATATTCCTTGTGAATTTCCTTTTTCATAGTTCTCAGCATATAGTTTTTGAGAAAGTTATGTTTTTTGACACTTATTTTATATTAAATCATTTATTCATCTTTTCAAGGTACCCATACAGATGTTCTGCCCAAGTTCCAAGGACAGAGGAAGTAGCAACTTTACCTCTTCCTCCCTCATGAAGTGATGTTGTGCACCCTTATGGAGTTACCTGGGTCAGCTTAGTATCAACATATCAATGTGTGATACACTGAGCAGTACAAAACTGTTTTAATTTAAATGCCACCAGTATTTAGTCACAAAATAGTTCCTTCTGGTAAAAAAGAAAAAAGAAGAAAACTTGTTATTCCACAAGACATTTCTTTCACATTTTAGGGTATTTAAAGTGAATAAGTTTCACAATCCTTGCAATCATTAGCATTTCTTCTGAAGTGGCAAATAACCAAAACTTAAGTTCAAAGGGACAGAATATGCCACTGATTAAAATTCAGATTCATATTGTTTCTTTCAAACTCACAAAGCATTTTATGCACTCCCAGCTATGTTTGAAAACACATATATTGACTTCTTATCAGAAATATTTGTGGCTGCTAGTTTTTCAATAGGGACATTAATCAATGCAATCCTCTTACTGAGAAGAAAGATAGTTACCTACAACAGAACTGATTTCACATTATATATAGTATTATACATTATTTTGGGTGTGCACATATTAGACTTCACATATAAATTTTGCAATTAAAATGTGGCAATTAATCATACAAGAACCTATTGTGTATTTATCAGTTCTGCTAAAGCACCCTCAGTGAACAATCAAATATGACCCACCAACATTTGAATGTTGTCAATCAGATGTGTAAATGTGTTGCCTCATGCATGTTTGTTCTTGATGGCCATACTTGAAGAGTGCCAACGGAAAGCGGTGTTGATTTGTTCTGTTGTACATAGAGACTCTTTGTGAATAGTGTTGTGAAGTTACATAAACTTTTATACAAAATAAGTTCATAGCAGTAATTAATATTATTGTTCTTATAATTATTATTACAGTGATATTAATATGTCATAAGTTCTCTATTTATGTACAGCCGTCTCAGTGAATGTCTTGAAATGTCCATTTTAGAATTAACAAATTAAGCACACACTGAAATGCACTCTCATGGCAATACAATTTTGAATTTTTTTATAAGACAAAAGTTGTTAAAGTATCATTCCAGCTCATCATCTACTTTTTTCACTTGTGTAGATATATGCCATTTTTATGAAATTCAGAAAAGATTTTCTGTAATATTTTTAACAGTTTATTTTTCAATCCCACATCCTATCCTGTAACTACTCAAACCACATGCCTATTGTAATTAAAGTATAAGAGCTAAGCCTTATTTTGAACTTTGAAATCAAACAGGGGAAAATTTATATAATCAGGAAATAGGAATATTTTTTATAAAGAAAATGAATTGCATTTGCATTGTTTTATAACCTTATGCATAATTATGTTTTTATTGTCCTTAACAGAGTACAGATGCACATACTGGAATTTGTTATTACATAAATTTATGCTGTAACTCAACTGATTGTAAAAGCAATATTAGCCTTCATTTAAGAATTTTGTATTTCTAAAATGTTGTTGTTGTTGTTTTCTAGTGCCTTGCATCTGGCAATGAAGCCATTAGCATTCGTGCTTTCCAATACTTTTGAACTATTTCTAAAATGTTACTTCTAAAATGTAAAGTTATGCAAGTGCTTTAAAAGAGCTCTCCTCAGATTAGGTAAAATTAAAACTGGTATGGGAATGCGTAAATATCCTTATTGACCTATCATTTCACAACTGGTTCAAAATACAGTAGATGCTGGGGCATCAGGACAACTATGAAAATGAAAAAAAAAAAAACTGATCAACTGACTAAGAAGCCTAGAGATACTCTAAGTTGGTCCTGAACCTCTGTTTGGAATTTACACATGAACTGCTAAAATTTTGGCATAAACGTGACTTAAAGAAAAACAACATTCAGTTGGCAAACCTATCCTTGATCAACACAAGCTATAAAACTAGTCTTAGGGGTCCATGTAACACTCTTTTCTCATCTATCCTGAAAGTAGAAGAATAGAAATACGGGAAGTATAGTTTCACTAATTTAAGCATGGTCACCTCAGGAAACATCTTTGTAAAGTAGGACTCTACAAGGATAAACCCATATGTAGAACCTGCAAAGAGGAAAGGAAACTGCCTCACCTATCATGTCTAACTGTTCATTCCTGACAAGAAATAGATTTACCCTTGGTAACACCTAGGAAAGAATAGTGATATTGAAACCAAAATACTGCAGCTTATTATTTACCGAATATGTTGTTGTTAGCTAATGCTGGATTTCTGACAATGAAGTCATTAATCCTCTTGCTCTCCAATATTTTTCACTGATGGATGGGGCACTAGAAGTGTCCGGGCATATTTGAAGGTGGTCTTGATTAAATGTTTTGCCAGACAATCATGTCATGTAATCAACCTGAAGGTTGCAACTGCTGTTTTTTGAGGATACTCAGGAATTACTGTTTGAATGTTTGGTAGTTCCCATCTTTTATTCTTTGATTTTTCATAGTAATATTTTGCAATAATTTTTTTGAATTCAGAGTTGACTAATCTTTTAGCTGCATAAAATGGTAGATTAACTATTGATTTCTGCACATTGCCGGTACCCTTTTTTGCAAGAAAATCAGCTTTCTCATTACCACTCAGTCCACAGTGAGCTGGTATCCATTGGAAGACTAGGTGCTTTTGAAGTGCTGTTAGATGGGTAAGGATTTTCCACCATTCTATAATTGTTTGGTTTTTTGGTGACAACTTGGAACTAATTGCTATAATTGCTGCCCTGCAATCTGAGAGAATAACTGCTTGCTGAAAATGTGAAATTCTGTACAAAAGATTTTGTAGGGCCATTCGAATTGCTTCAATTTCTCCATCAAAGTTTGTAGTTTCATAACTTAAAGATTTGTAATAGGAAAAGAGGTGACATGTGACTCCAGCACCTCCAGCACATGTCATATTTACCGAATATGAAAGCATCCTTTCTGATGCACAATAAGCCTTTTAGGCTGATGTCAGTTGGTTGATGAAACTTTTTAACAAAAATCCCGTCTAATATAATATCATGCAAATGATAAATGTTAATGATCATGAATATAAATTATCATGATTATTGTGCAATACACAATCGTGAAAAGCTTTTGTTGAATCTCATAAGTAAAAGGGCTTGCTTATTCCCATGTTTAACAACTTCTCAACCCTGTTAACCCTTTGGCTACCAAGATCTGGTGCCAATTGCCTTTGAATAATGCCATGATCCGATCCAATCCGATCCACTGAGATTGGTTTTTCACATTCAAATAATTTACAAATTATGCAACAGATTGCATATGTGTTCACCTCTATCTAATCTATGATATGTAAACTGTATGTAAATTGTTTATTAATCTCTGCATTTCCTGTACAACTAATTTTTCTTTCTGAGGTTGTCACATGTTGGACATTTCTGGTAAATATGTGTTGTAGGTTGTTGCGTGCAGAGCTTAATCATTTATTCTATATACAGTGATTTCTTGTGGCATTTGCTTAATGACCATTACAGAATAGCATACTTGAATAAGAAATCTTTGACAGAAGACAAAATTGTGGCAGCATTGCTGGAAAGTGTCAGCTGTAGTGATATTTCTCTTAATGATGATGATTGTCATAATGAAACAAGTAGTAATGCAGACAGTGACATAAACATAATTAACAATCATGTGTGTTCTACGCAGTCTCCTGCAGGAAATGCCACAGATCAGGATGAAAATGAACTGGACATGATGTCCCACCTAGCCACTGCTTTCTGTTCCAAGAAAATACTGGGCCAAAGCATGCAACACCAAGAGATGCAAACTCCATTCAATATGCCCTTCTTTTTTCACAGGTACACTGCTTGCACTTTTTGTTGCTGAAACAAACAGATATGCCAAGCAGTTTGTTGATTGCAGGAATCTGTCCCCAGTAAGATGCTGGAAGAATGTTACTATTGCTGAAATGAAAGGCTTCACATCATGCATTCTAAATATGGGGATCATCAAAAAGCCCTTTATAGAATCCTACTAGTCCACTTCTCCATCCCAGTACTTGCTCTAGTTCCACATGTTCTCAAGAAATAGATTTCAACTCATGAGCGTCAGCAGACATTTTTCCAGGGGGGGGGGGCACATGTTTGAAATTTGCAATCAGATAATATCAATTCACTATTTTATTGTCAAGATGTATAATATTCGTTGCATATAACCATGTTAATTTGTGTTAAATAGAAATTGATCTTTTAAAAGGTAGTTTAATAGTCAGTAATTGGTTGCACATTAAGTTGACCAACTTCCAGGGAGGGGCCGCAGCCCCCCCCTTACGCCCCCTTTGCGACGCCCATGTTTCAATTAATATTAAGATTTTTCCACATGACAGATAATTCCAAATTTCCATCTTCTGGCCAACCTGACTATGATCCTTGTGCTAAATTCCCTCTTCTTATATAACATGCTAACAGACTTTTTTGGCATGATTATGTACCACATGAACAATTATGTATAGATGAAAGTCTCATTGTTACCAAAAGTCACCCCTAGTTGAGTCATTACACGTCAAATCGAACAAAATAAGGCAAAAAATGACCTTGATCTCTCAGATTTTCTTGAAATTCTTTTTGGTGTTTTGGAACAAAATATATTTGACCCGTGTTTCTTCATTTTATATAAAAAGAAATATTTTGGCAGATATTAATTTTTGAAATGTCCTAAAACTTGTGCACTCCTCACTCTTCGATCAATCATACCTCCAATTATAATAAAGCAAACTACTTGATCTTTGGCTCAAATTAAAGATAAATTGCAGTATTTCGTGAGGTATTTATTAGAAAATTTTATTAATTATTATTAATATTATATTTTATACGATTAAAGTTTTAAAGTTTGATAATAACATAAACTCAACCATTTAAAAATCTGGAAAAAAAACTAAAAATACAACGAAGTTTATTCAATATTCTCAAAAAAAATCAGAATGGAGTCTCTAATAGTTCAGTTGTAATTAACTTTGCAAATCAGTGCAGCACACTCGCGTGGCACGGCTACCGTAACCTCACACAATTGCCACCTTCCATTACGGCAACTGTCCACTACTTGTGGTTCCATGAACGTTACAATAGTACAGTAAGGAGAACACTACTAGCTGACACTATTATATGTACACTATTAGCATCTTCAAAACGTTTTTAAAATATGCATTTTAAACTAATGGTTCCATACAACACACAGCTTTACCTCCTTCTTCGAAAGAAAATTGTTTCACTAAAGCTTCAGTTTTTGACAAAGGAATGAAGGAGTGTAATTTTAAAGCACAGCTAGGCCCTTCGTTCTTGGCCCCTGACCTTGACTGGAAGTCCTGTTAGTGAATCCATAGCTTTCGCCTCTTTCATCAGCTCATATTGAATCATTCTGTGAATGAAACCATGCACACGGAGAGGGAGGGGGAAGGTAGTGATGTTTACATGATCTGAGACAGTCTTGCTAATTCAAAGGTGCTTTTTAGTGCAACATGAAGTTGAAAACATAGATCTTTGAGATAGAGTGAATATAGTGAATTTGTGAGACATTGATCATAGTGTAAATCAATAAATCAATTATCTCAACCTGTAAGTTCTAAATTAGGGATCAAAAGATTACACAGACAGAGTAGAGAAATTATTTCAAATGTATGGACGTATATGAAGGAAGAAGCTAAAAGCAAAGAACTGCTTACATCAGAAGATTTTTTCAAAAAAATTGTTGTTGTTGTTAGCTAATGGTGGATTTCTGACAATGAAGTCATTAATCCTCTTGCTCTCCAATATTTTTCACTGATGGATGGGGCATTAGAAGTGGCCGGGCATATTTGAAGGTGGTCTCGATCCATTTCCTCTTGCAGATCACATAGAGGACAGAGTGGTGAAGAATATATCCCAATTCTGTTTAAATGTTTTGCCAGACAATCATGTCCTGTAATCAACCTGAAGGTTGCAACTGCTGTTTTTCGAGGATACTCAGGAATTACTGTTTGAATGTTTGGTAGTTCCCATCTTTTACTCTTTGATTTTTCATAGTAATATTTTTCAATACTTTTTTTGAATTCAGAGTTGACTAATCTTTTAGCTGCATAAAATGGTAGATTAACTATTGATTTCTGTACATTGCCGGTACCCTTTTTTGCAAGAAAATCAGCTTTCTCATTACCACTCAGTCCACAGTGAGCTGGTATCCATTGGAAGACTAGGTGCTTTTGAAGTGCTGTTAGATGGGTAAGGATTTTCCACCATTCTATAATTGTTTGGTTTTTTGGTGACAACTTGGAAGTAATTGCTATAATTGCTGCCCTGCAATCTGAGAGAATAACTGCTTGCTGAAAATGTGAAATTCTGTACAAAAGATTTTGTAGGGCCATTCGAATTGCTTCAATTTCTCCATCAAAGTTTGTAGTTCCATAACTTAAAGATTTGTAATAGGAAAAGAGGTGACATGTGACTCCAGCACCTGGTCCATCTTGGTTTGATATCAATGATTCATCAGTATAAATATGGAGCCATTCATGTTCTGGAAATCTAGTATGGATTGTCTCTAATGCCAATAATTTTAGAACACTAGTTGGAGTATCACTTTTTTTAACTTCTTCTGTCAGGTGTAAATAATATGTGATATCTAATGTTTGTGTTGGATTGACTTTAGATATGAAGTTTTCCTTTGAATTAGGAAGGTATACATTCTTCTTGATGTCTTGAATTTTGGAAAGAAAGCTCTCCTGAGTCTTTAGTGTATGTGTAAAATTTCTCTTGTGCCATGTATTGAATGGGAGTCTGATCAACTTTTCGTGTTGCATAAGAGCCGCTTTTTCTATTTCATATTCAATGGGGCATTGGTTGGTTAGAATTTCCATAGCTGCTATTGGTGTGGTTTTGATAGCACCTGTAATTAATATTTTTCAAAAAAATTTGAAAGTTGAAAAGCGCGTATCAGATGCCACAGGAGTATCAGAAAGATTGTGGAGACATTTTTCTGCCTGGACTGTACTGCCTTAGTAAGAAGTTATATGAGTAGCATAGCTGATGCACCAATTCGCATGCTGTCTGCAGTCACTGGCGTTACTCGCTTTCAAGGCGAATCCAGCTGTACAAATGGATCGCTACTTCATGTCGTCCGTGAGCGCTTGTATGCCTCCAGAAAAAAAAATTGTAGCAAATGCACTAATGCAAGCTCCATAGTTTTCAACATCTTATTTTATAGATAAAATGTCAGGGAATACGTGTGTATTTTTTTTAGATTTTTAACACATCGATTTAAATTCGATTTTTGGTTTTACAAAATATATAATTAAAAAAACAATCCAAAATTTGTGTGTAATAATGATCCATCGAAAGTTGTTAAAAGTGTTGTATTTTACCTTTCCAGTGCACCAAACCCCAATTCTCAACTCTATATGGCCTTAGAGTAACAAGTTATTTTATATTACAGTGCGCGTAGAAATTGCATAGTTTCTAATAGCCATAACTAAGCAAGTAATTTAAAAATACAGAAATAAAAAAATACGGGTCTCCTTATATTATGCCTATTATTCATAAACAAATTTTGAACCTCCTACGAAAAAGTCGTGTTTTATGGGTGTTCGATTTGACGTGGATTGACCCAGTTACAGTAGTATTTACCTAACAAACATCATCAATGGGGAACAAAACTCTGGATGTTATGTGACTCTGTTGTTCACTACTGCCTTGCATTTTGTATGTACAGAGGTGCTAAATCAGCAGCAGATAAGGAAGAAATGAAAAAGTATGGACTGGTTTTTTCTGTGGTTACAAAGCTTCTAAAATTGGGAGATTATTTGAATAAGGGCTTTCACATTTTTATGGATAATTTCTTTACCACAATTCCTCTAGTCAACTACCCTTACAACTACTGTACTTTTTTAACTGGTACAATAAGAAGAAATAGGAAATTCATACCCAAGGTACTTTTGGCAAAGTAGGTATGTGGAAAGAAATTTTTCAGAAGAGATCCCATTTTGGCAGCAGGTTACAGAGAAAAACAATCTCAAAAGCAGTAAGTACTCCTTCTATTCACAAAATCTAGTATCTTAGATGGAAGAAAGCAGAAATTTCTGAAACATCAGCCCAAAGAAATTGTTGTTGTTGTTAGCTAATGCTGGATTTCTGACAATAAAGTCATTAATCCTCTTGCTCTCCAATATTTTTCACTGATGATATTGAAGAGAGCAATAGCAGTAATAGTAACCACTTTTTAGAGAGCACCATATTTTTATGTTTTGGCGGTCACATCGCTCTCTCACAACCCCCAGAATGTCTGGAGGACCACACCTGTCGTTGGTTTACGGGTCTCACCGACCTGACCAGGAGAATCATCAAAATAAATTCACCGACCATAGCCTCTGATTACCAATCACAGGATGTATTACATGCCATGACAGGTCAGCATGTTAGGGGTTAAGATTTTATAGAGAAATTAGAGAAAAAGAGAGGTTGGAAAAATAAAGACTCCCTAGCCCTCGGGAACCCTAATAGCATCAGGGTCGGAAGAGAACAAGAGATGACCAAGGTAAGGTCAGATAGAAAAGTTCGTGAGGAGCAAAACACCAGTAAAAGGAAGTAATGTTCTGCTCAGCTTGGGTACCTTGTGGTCGCTATTCACATAGACGGAGACCCCTGAGTCTATTTATCTAGTTGTTGTCTGTCACATTATTGTCAGGAGTGCAACATGAACACCACAATGGAAGGCAATGCTCGAGAAACTGTTGGCTAGTATTGAAGAAATGAAGATGGAAATGAAAGAAATGAAATCCAGAATGAAATGGATAAAGACAAGATGGGAATCCCAATTGCAGCAGATGAAGACCGAAATGAACAATGTAAACTCCAAAACGGAAGGAATGAAATCCAGAATGGAGAAGTTGGGGAGCAAAGTGAAGCTATCAGCAAGGATAGACAGGCAACTGGTCGTGTGAAAGAAGACATGGAAGAACTTGGTGGGAAGGTAGCAGACCTCTGCTGGCCGGTGGATGTCTCGGAGGACGTAAGGGAACGTCTTAGCATCCTAGAGGGAAGAATTGGCAGCAGCATCAAGGAACTGGATGCCAGATGGGACTGGATAGTCTGGACCTAGAAAGGGAGCATCTAATGGCTGAGGTGACAGAACGGAAGTGTACGACAAGATGAACACAAAGAGAGAACTGAGAGACAGAAAATTGTGTTTAAGGTTACAAGAAGACAACGGCTGTGAAAAATATTGGGGTGTGTAAACTTCTATGGCTTCACATTGTAATAAGCAGACGGGACTCTTGGACATAGTCTACTGCAAACACACCCACACCAACCAATATCTGAACAAAAATTCCAGCCATCATCCTAAGCAGAAACTCACCATCATAAAGACCCTCACTGACCACTCTGCCTGCATCTGTGAGCCTAACGAATTAGGATAGGAACTCTGACATCTTGAACAGACTTTACATTCAAATGGTTACACGGTACAAGAAGTTAGCAGAGTATTACACCCACCTAGGGCTAACCCTGCCAACCTCGAACAGGATCCACCAAAGAGCAAAGGCACTGCTTTTCTGCCTTATTTCAAAACTGTCACAGACAGAATAGGATGCCTACTCAAGCGCCACAACATCAAAACTATCTTCAAACCTACCAGAGAGATTAACCTTGCTTCAATCAGCCAAAGATCCCAGGGATCCGCTCGCTTCGGCAGACGTTTACCAGATTCTGTGTTCCTGCAGTGTAGTGTACATAGGTATTACCAATGCAGTGTCAGCACCCGACTCACAGAACACAACAGATGCTGCCATCTGGGACAGACAGAAAAGTTAGAGGTCGTGAAACATGCAATATGGGCCGATGGAGAACACATAATTCAGTATAAGGAGACTACTGTTCTTTCATCTATGCCATACTACCATGCCAGACTACAGCGTGAAGCCATAGAAACCTACAAACACCCCAATAATTTTAACAAAAAGGAAGAAGCTCCAAAACCGAACAAAACCTGACATCTAACACCCGAGCAAAAAAAAAGAAGCACAAATGCAGAGAAATCGCGCAAACCATTCAGCAACAGAGCAAAGAAGCCCCGCCCACCCAACACACACCTCCCGCCCAAGCCCAGCCAATCCCCCGTGAGTGGCCCAGATACAAACATGGCACCTCCAGCCAGTGACTCTGCCGCAACCGAACCCCCGCCGAGAAGACCCAGACCACGCCACCAACGACGTCAACCGCAGGCGCGGACAAAACATCCGGCCCTCTAAACTCCAGCAGACCACGGCCTTCCAGCCTGGAAGAAATCTCTAGCTTTAATAAAAATGTTGCTTTATGAGGTAGAACTGGAACTTAAAAATTCAATGCCACAACTGGGATTTGAACCACATACCTTCCGCTTACCGGGCGGCTGCTCTACCACTGAGGTATTGTGACAAACTGCCAGAATGGCAGTTCGTATTTCTCCTGGTAAACCACAAAGCCAGTCTCACATCAGAGACAAATTACCCCAATGGTGACTTACTATTGTAAGTACTTTATATCCCAGGATTAAATAACCTTCACATGGTAATTATTATTTATTTATGCCAACAAACTTATTGTTGGTGTTTTTAAACACACAAGCCATGTGTGGGCAAAGTTTAAGAGGTAGAACTGGAACTTAAAAATTCAATGCCACACCTGGGATTTGAACCACAGACCTTCCGCTTACCGAGCGGCTGCTCTACCACTGAGCTATTATGACAAACTGCCAGAATGGCATTAAATTCTCAAACCAGTTCGTATTTCTCCTGGTAAACCACAAAGCCAGTCTCACATCAGAGACAAATTACCCCAATGGTGACTTACTATTGTAAGTACTTTATATCCCAGGATTAAATAACCTTCAGATGGTAATTATTATTTATTTATGCCAACAAACTTATTGTTGGTGTTTTTAAACACACAAGCCATGTGGGCAAAGTTTAAGAGGTAGAACTGGAACCCAAAAATTCAATGCCACAACTGGGACCCGAACCACAGACCCCCCCCCCCCCCCGCCCACTGGGCGGCCGCCCTACCATTGAGCCACCATGACAAACTGCCAGAATGGCACCAAACTCCCAAACCAGTTCGCACCTCCCCCGGCAAACCACAAAGCCAGTCCCACACCAGAGACAAATCACCCCAATGGTGACTCACCATTGCAAGCACTCCACATTCCAGGACCAAACAACCTTCAGATGGCAACCATCACTTATTTATGCCAACAAACCCACTGTTGGAGTTCCTAAAAACACAAGCCGCGCGTGGGCAAAGTTTAAGGGGCAGATACGGAACCCAAAAATTCAATGCCACAACCGGGACCCAAACCTGAAATTGTTTTAGATGATAATAGTTATATGGATGGCATTGACACATCTGATATAATGTTATACTCTTATCTTGATGAAAGAAGAACTGTGAAATGTTGGAAAAAAGTTACATTCAACATTTTTGGATGAATGGTTTTAAATTCCTATACTTTATATAAAGAAAATATAGAACCAAATAAACCAATCGGAAAATTGCAATTCACAGTGTCAGAACCATTTGCCAATGACTGGCTAGAGGAAAAAGCAGTTGTACCAGGGATTTTTGAACTTCAAGGTAAAAATTTGGGGCTAAATTTAACAAAAACTGAGTGGAACCAAAGAAAGAGAATGCTGTGTGTGTTCTTGGAGTAATGGGAAGAGGAAGCAGTCAAGAACTGTGTGTAAAAATTGTGAAAAGAGACTCCATCCTGACTGCTTTTTGGAACATAAGTGTTCAATGGCATTCGCCAAGAAAAAGCTCTAAATTGCAGTTCATATAATTAACCGTGCTCATTTCAATAATTTTAAACATAGAAGTTTCAAAATTTGTAAGTTTATAAATAATATAATGACAAATTGACAGGCAAAAGCAAAATTGGTATGTGATAATTATGGTGTCAAAAATAAACTGAAATTGGAAAATAAAAATTTAACAATTCAAAATTTTTTTAAAAATATGTGTACTGGAGTAATGTTCTCAAAAGTGTGTATAAACATAAAACATTTCAGAAGTGACTGCAAAAAATCTCAACTCAACAGATTCAAAATTGAGGTGAGTGGAAAGCTTTGTGCAATACCTTCTATTTCTCCATATTTAGGGCTGGCAGTTTAAGCAGTAACATAACATTTAACTTGGCAGCAAAAGGGTTAAGGTGATGAACACACACTTATGTAAAGTATAGCAGAGGTGACAAGCTAAGCTAAGGACAGCAACTACAGCTCACGTGGCCTTTTGAACCTGTGCTCCACAAGAGGGCACCTCAAAGTGAGAGGTGGGGTAAGAGAAGACAGAGAGCAGCCAATCCAGGAGCCATGACAGAGCAGAGGGCAGGTCCTCTAGCACTTCCACATTGAGGCTCCCCAGCAGCATACCCTCTGGAGGCTTGCATATTCCCCTGAGGGGCTTAAAAACCAGAGGTCACCTTGCCAGGTGACGGAGGTTCACAGAGAGTATCCTTTTTCCCTGCCATGGAGTGCCGAGATACTGTAGACACATGGAAACCCTGAAAGAACCAAGTGGATAAAGGTGAAGTGGTGAGGTGAAATGGAAGAAGAGGAAATTCAGAGGATGAAAGGAACATAGTGTGTAGTGACCAGCAGAAATGCCCAAAAAACCTATATCAGAAAGGCTGGTTCAAAACCACAACCTCCTAAATGCATGTCACATGTAATACTGCCCATGTCACTTTGCTCTTTGTAGATTTGATTAATACAGTAAAACTTTCATAATATTTACTGAAGAAAGGTACAGCTGAGTCGAATTTTGACACTTCAGTCACACTTCCTTTGATTTGCACATTGTTAAATAGCAGACCTCTAAAAACAAAGACAGTAAGACTAAACATCCAAAATTTGACTTAGCTATACTTCTTGTAAGAGTGTAGTAAAATTTATTCCTGATTTTGAATACAATACACTATGGGACAAGTAGTTAGGTACATCAGTTCCGATGTCAGCGGTGAGATGGGCATCATATTAGGAAATATGGATATACACAGAAAAATGTATTTTTGCTGGAGTACAACTGATATTCATGGAAGTATTACATACTTTATCCTAGGAAATAACAATGGAAGTTTGATTACAGCAATAGCTTTTATTTGATATACAGAGGGACCCAAAAGCATTGGAACCACTGCACTGTGTTTTTCCACTGCACAGACAGGAATACAATAACAGCAGCTGATGTACACAAGGTCACGCAGATGACTTGTTTTTCTCTGGACTGAAAGTGCAGTATAGAGCTGATAGTGATATTGTGTGGTTGATTTATTACCAGTGTGCTTTATTATTTTGTCCTGTACTTACTCACACAATGTATTATGACTCAGTATTTGTTTCCTACTGCACAGCCTGTATTTATTTATGATTCGTAGGTATTAACTCAGTCAGTTTGCCAAGTGCGATTTGCAGAAAGATTTCCAGTTGTAAAAGTTCCAGGCCATACAACAATCCAAGAACTTAACAATAAATTTTAGGCCACAGGAACTGTTCAAGCTCAGAAATCTAAAAGACGGCATTTGGTTATTACTGAAGAAACATCAGATGGCATCGGTTATCATTTGGACAATTCCCCACAGAAATTATTCAGGCAGGCATTTCTTATGGCTCTGTGCAGAGCTACTAAATTGCTGAAGTTAAAACCATATAAAATAGCTGTGACACATCAGTTGAACTAGGTGATCCTGTAATTAGGGATACATTTTGTGAGTGGGCTCTCAATAGAGTATGTTGTTGTTGTTGTTTTCTAGTGCCTTGCATCTGGCAATGAAGCCATTAGCATTCGTGCTTTCCAATACTTTTGAACTGTAGTTTCTTCTGATCTTAATGCTTCACAGGTCTTCAAGTGGTCTTCGTTCATTTCTGCTGGATCGTTACACAGGCCACATATTGGTGAAGCTGAGATACCTATTCTGTAGAGATGACTTGCCAAGCAGTCATGATTTGTCAATAGTCGGAAGGCTGCAACAGCTGTTTTCCTTGGTCTCTGGGGGATTATATCTGGATTGGAAAGTAGTGTAATCCATTTTTTATCTTTGGCATTTGTTTCTATTTCTTGTAGATATGAATGACAAAAATTTTTTATGATCAAGCGTTTTATTGAGGAATATGAGAAATTGAATTTAGACTTTGGTTTTATTGTTGTGCCTTTCTTTGCAAGTGAGTCTGCAGCTTCGTTCCCCATGACTCCACAGTGTGCTGGAATCCATTGGAGATGAACAGTCTTATTAACTTTTTGGAGTTGTGTCAACATTTTGTAGCATTCTCTAATTTTTGTTGACTTCTTTGTAGTATTTGAACATATTCCCTGAATTGCAGCTTTAGAATCTGAAAGAATTACTGCCTTGTTAAATTTATTTAAGGGAAGATTTAATAATTGTCGGAGAGCAATGTATATAGCCTCTATTTCTCCATCATAATTTGTTGTGTCTCTGCCAACAGAATGATAAAAGGAAAAATGTGAACACGTAACTCCAGCTCCAGTAAGGTTTTCCTTGGAGGATCCATCAGTATATATGTGCAGCCATTCTTCTGTGGGATACCTAGTATTGATTGTTTCCAGAGCTAGAAGTTTTTGTATTTCTTTTGGTGTGTCTGATTTACTTATTTCCTCTATTAATTCCAAATTGAAGGTAGGTTGCAATAATTCCAATGGATTTTCTCTTATAAGTAGATTTTCTCTGGTGTTAGGAATGTTCAATTTGGATTTAATCTGTGTTACCTTTTCTAGGAAAGTACTATGAGTTTTAAGGATTGAATGGGGGAGGTTCTCTTCTTTCCATTTAGAGTTTGGCAGTCGTAACATTTTCTCGTGTTGGAGCAATGCTTGTTCTTCTATTTTTGTTGTTATTGATGGGGTCCGTGTTAAGGCAAGCATGGCATCAATAGGTGTGGATTTAACTGCTCCAGTGATTAGGCGAAGAGCCTGATTTTGTATTTGTTCAAGTTTATTGATGTTAGCATTTGCTGCTGTTATTAAAGCTTCAGAACAATATAAGAGGTTTGGTTCTCAATAGAGTATACAATAGTGAAATTGATCCATATTTAACATTTTTCATGGATGAGGCTTGGTTTCACCTTCACGGATGTGTGTGTACACAAAATAATCATTATTGGAGCTCTAAGAAACCTAATATTGTTCATGAAATATCCCTTCATGATAAAAAAATTGGTGTATGGCGCGCCATTAGCGGAGAGAGAGTAATAGGCCCAATTTTTTTTTCATTCTCAAAGCCTTTGAGAATGAGCTGGACATAGCTTGAAACCCCAGGGTCAGCACCAAAACAATAAGATAGGTGTAGTTTTTAGTTTCTAATTTGTTCTTACTTTAGAATCTTGTTGCTTCACTGTTAATAGCTTCAATTTTTCCATATTTAAATACAATGTTATTCAGATATAGAAGAAACAAATTATTTTAGTGCTGTAAATCCATGAGAAATGCAACAGTTCTCCATGATTTAGAATATGTTGCCCAAAACCTCATTAGAGAATTTCAATTCAATTTAAGGTTACAGAGCAACATGATTCTTCAGTAACATGTGAGGCTCACATTCAGGAGTTCATTGTTTCAGTTCTCATGCCTGACCTTTCTGACTCATGGGTTCTTTTTGGGGGGTTTCCCCAAGTCACTAGTCAAATGCTGGGAAAGATAATTACATCCCCCAACTTTCCTGTTCCTCCATTTCACCTCACTTCTCATTTAATTTCACCTTTTGTCTGCTTTGTTGTTTTAGGGCTCTAAAGTTGGCAGGGGTTTCAGCATGTACAGCAGTTAAATGTTCATCCTCCAGCTCAAGGGAGGTCTCAGGGTCCTGGGCTGCCCAGGGGACCTGTAAGCCACAAGGGGGGAGCCAGTATAAGGGCTGCCACCAGGGAGCCTGCCTCTGTAGCACGGTGGTAGCATATCTGCCTCATGTCTAAGAGACCGTGAGTTCGAATCTCGCTTAGAGTGAGTTATCCAGATAAGGTTTCTTCTGAGGTATTTCATTCATTCACCGTCACATATGACACTATGATGGAAGATGTTAACAAAACAAAAATGCCACCAGGGAGTTAAAAATTTATAGTCATTAGGGACCCTGCCCTGGTCTCTCCTCAGGTCCAGCCACCCTTTGTATCCTTTAAAATCATCCCTCCCTCCCAGGGGTGCTCTATGAGGAGGGGCATAAGCACAAAAGATTTTATTGGTGAAGGTACCAAGCCCGCTCCAAATATTGTCTATCCTGACTATCAATTTAAGGTTTACCTATCCGAATATTATCCAAATTGTTCTGAATTGCTAGCTAGAGACATCTTTAAACATAGAAGACTAAAGAGTTTCAGTACTCCCAGAGTGTGTTAGCATCTAAACAATAAACTTGTTCTAGAGAAAAAAGTAACCATTATTTTAATTTTAAGTCTTCCTCATGTTTTAAAATAAAAATTACAGGTTCTGTCAAAAAAATGTATATATATTTTAAGGAATGCAAATTATTTATTATTTGTTAGTACTAAACTTTACTATACATCATAGCTTTAATGTACACTTTCTGAACCTGTTCAGCTAATTATAATTCTCGAAATGGTTACTATTAGTAGCTATACCCATTCCATAAAGGGAATGATTGCCTGAAGAATGTTAGTCAATGTGTCTGCAGGATTTTTGCACATATTGCAGTTTCTTGACCCAGGGCTCCAAAATAGGCATGATACATGTTTGCCTGTAATAGGTGTGTCCTTCAAGATTCCTCAAAAGTAAAAACTCATAGCGTTAAATATGGTGAATGTTCTGAACCCTTTGTTCTATCCAGTGTCCCTGTAAGTGCTCATCCAAGAAAGCATACACTACTTTGTAGTAATGTGTGGATGCACTATCTTTCCAGTAGAAGAACTCACTGTTCCCATAAAGAGCATCTACAGCCAAAAGAATTAATATGATAATCATTTCCAGATACCTGATGCCAGTAAATGTATCTTGAAAGAAGAGGGTCCAATTAAAAGTTTAGATAATAATCCATGCCAAACGTTCATCCTGATTGGTTGACTGTCTTGTCGACATGAACAAGTAGATTTTTAGTTTTCACAATTATGATGATCCATTGATCTGTTAAGTTTGAATTGGACCTCATTAGACAGCATAATCTTCATCATAAACTCTTCATAATCATTTACCATATGCTCAAATCATACAAAAAGCTCTATTCAGTGACCAGATGATCCTTGTTTAATGCATATAATAATCTTGGTACATACATTTTCACCTAGCAGCTTTCGGAATAGATAATGAAATAATACTGCTGTGGCAGTATTTAAATGATTCAGCATTTCAGAACTCTTTCTATCTGCAGGGTGATGTGGTAAAATAAAGGATTTTTTATTGTCAGCTCAAATTTATATCTATTGGGTTGTTTATTTACAATATGCAAGATTAAGTTGGGCCACTGTAATGTTTCCAATTTTATTTCTATCATTTTGTTTTAGATCTTCCAATGTATGAGGATTTGTCTAAAACTAAAACTGTATAAGTGTACAGGTGTCCATGCTTTAAAACAAGGTGATCCACTATCATGAATGCATTATTGTGAATGTGAATCAGTGAATGACAGTTTAATTGATCCACAGCTTCTATTCTTTTCTGACAAGACATGGTTCCACCTAAACAATCCTGTTAACACTCATAACAGTCAGTACCAGGCCTCTGATAATCCATGTCGTGTTCAAGAAATTTCTCATTATCATCGGAGAGTTGGAGTTTGATGTGCTGTTAGCGCTAGATGCATAATCGGTTCAATATTCTAAAAGCAGGCTGTAAATGCAGAGAGGTACTGAAATGACATTTTTACTCCATTCTATCGTGAGCTGTCAGAAGAAGAGAAATCATATGGGTGGTTTCAACAAGGTTTTGATATTGCTCATACAGCAGAGGAGTTCAACAATAAAATTGGGGAAGTGTTTGAAGATAGAGTGATTACTGCTGGCATATGACCCTCTCGCTTCCCTGATGTAATTTTTACTTGTGGGGTAACCTGAAAGACAAATTCTCATTCATTGAAAGAACTAAACCAAAATATTAGAAATGAAATCGGAAACATTACAGTGGTCCAACTTAATCAGAACGTGTTCTCCCAATATGAGGCTTGTTTAGCTGAGGGTGGATGACATTTCCAGCATCTTCTATAAGGTAAGAGTGTTATACATGCTTTATGTATGGAGTTCATGTAGAAGCAAAGCCTGCTGTGGCACACCCAATTGCGCACAGGCAAAATGCTGTGTGCCCATTAGGTTTTAAATGAAGAGTCCTTTATCTATGCAAACTGCAGATCATAGTCTTACTTGAAAACATTGTTCCATTTGTCAAGCCAGAATTTGTTTTGTACCTGTATCATGTCAAATACAATTAATTGATCTTGGGTCTATTCTGATGGCCATGACGAAAAGTTCTGTGAACATAAATAAGCTGTCAAAAGCTAAAACATAGCTACTTTTTTTTCAGTCGACTAGCAAGCAGCTTGATACCTAAATGTTTCAGGTGAAAGAAGTCAGTTGAGGCTTGCAGTCGAGTGGGCTTTACATCAGTCAGTGTGAACTAAGTGGGCATTTTGTAGGTTCAAATCTTCTTATAGGAATCCTTTTTTTTATCAATAATCATCACATTGAACGTACTAAACATAAATGATAAAAGCAATACATAGTAACTACAGAAAAATGATTACATTTTTAACATTTTGCCACATTTACAGTCACATGTAAGAATAAAGCGAGTTCAAACTTGTGCATTTCCAGACAGGGGTTCCTATTTGAAAACTGATTGGTTTGCCGTCTTGTACAACATACTACAGTCCGTCTGGTCTAAGTTGGAACATGACCTACTTAGTGCTACCCCTGCCTGTGATAGGGGAGGGATGACAACACATCGCCACGACTATCCGCGACTGCCTAGTCTGCGTTTGTCGGTAATACGTGTGAACGGGATGCTTATGTACATATAGCCCTTAATATTGAGAGTGAAATATGAAAATGCTGGTCATGTGTTTAGTCCTGCTCATTGTGTTGGCAATCGTATTGTTCCAAGCTGGTGTTGCAAGAAAGGGGAAACCTCTTCAATCTGATGCACGGGAAGTTGTATGTTTGGTACATAAGTGTTTTGCTGATGAACTAGAGGTGTTAACATCGGGTAAACCAACAACATCCGTGATACAGGTCATGGAAAGAACCGCCGCAGCTGCTGGTGTATCTCGCACTTCAATATACAGAATTTTGCAAGAAAGAAGAAAGCAGACGAAAATGGGACCGCTGTTAGAACACCAGGAAGGAAACGACCAAACAGACAACCAACAAGCACAACAGCCGCTTCATTTACAAAGGCGGCTATTCGTAGTACAAATTTATAGGTCGTACACATCGCATTTCTTGCCCGAAAATTGGAAAGCTGTCTGTGAGCATGTGAAGCGCGTAGAAGAAATGTATTGGGAAAAAGACGGATTAATGGACAATATATTGGACAGTTTCAACATAAATTTAGAAGACAGTTACTCTGAATCAGAAGATGCATGTGAAGACTGCGGATGTGATCCAGCATCCGATATCCATGAAGCCGAAGACCTTACCAGCTTACCGGTACCCTCCAAGGAACCCTTCTTGGACGGGAACTCTACACTGCCGCTATCTAACAGCAGTTCTTAAAGCACTGCTCTCTGATAGCTGTGATATAGTCAGGCAGTCAATCTCACTGTTGCGTGTTGCATGGAACCGATGCGAAATGAGATTAGGCAGTCATGGAGTACCCACAAAAGCGCGGGCAGTAGTGCGTTCTCTCTCTAATTCCCATGTTTCAACATAAACCAAACGAACTGTAAGCTTTGTCTGTGTCTTTTTTTTTTTTTTTTTGGGACACCCTGTATTTCTATGGTTAATGATCATATCAATGTAGCCTATGCCTTCTCTACTTCTTATTATACAGGTTATGCTATGATGTTCCATTTGCATGAGGTTATAGTGTCAAACATATTCAGGATATTAAAATATGATGACAATGAACAATTTAATATAACACAAAAACAAACTAACTAAGACCTGGCACAACAGCCCATGAAGAGCTAAGTCTAACTTCCCAGCCGCTGCATCCCCACCTCAGCCCACTGCAGGCATCATTGGTGGGGTGCAGTACTGGAGGATGGTATGTAGTCAGCATCCCGATCCCTCCCAGCCAGTTATGTGGTCTTCACAACCTGGCGCCATTACTTTTCCATGA